>VXBT01001895.1:136879-168821 GCA_013400235.1 Oriolus oriolus
GCCGGCCCCACAGCCCCTGACGGCCCCACAGCCCCGCGCCGCCACGGCCTGCGCCACCACGGGCAGGGCCGGCAGCCCGCAGCACTCCCTGCCGGACGAACCGCAGCCTCACCGCTGCCTGCATGCCCCGGCACCACTGCTCAACCCTGTCAAAGTGTGCGAGCCCCTGTGAGCCCCCCACCCGCCTGCACGAAGGGCTGCGGGGACCCCTGCCCCTTGGGGTGACATGAGGGGCCCTGCCCACTGGCTCTGGCTTCCCTGTGCTCCCCAGAGCGATGGGGATCCTCTGCCCCAAGAACCACCCGCTGGCGGGCAGAGGTCAGCCCTGGCAGAGCTCGAGAGGTGTTTTGGCGTTTCCAAGGGGCCTGCGGTGCTGCCAGCAGCCCTGACGCATCCACACCACACTCGCCGCTGTCACAGCTGCCATGGCAATAGCCTACGTGCCCGTGCCCGCGAGGGACAGCCGGCGTGGGCGCTCGAGTCCCCGTCCCACCTCGCACCTCCACCCTCAGGGCCCCGCGGCAGCCCCGGCACTGCCACGGGGGTCCCCCCCTGGTGCCCCACACCTCGGCGCTGCATCACGCCCGGCGCCGGAGCCATGGCAGTGCCAAGGCTGCCAGGATGGCATTGTGCTGGGGCATGTGGGAAACGAAACCTGGGCTCAGCTCAGTTTCCATCTTGGCCAAATGTGATGCACAAAGGCAGGGCTGTGCCAGCAGCTGCTGATGCTCTGTCTCTGCCGGAGCCTCCAGCACACAACCAGCCGTTTGGAGCTGGGATTTTCCACAGTATCCCTAGGCACAGTGACATGCTGCAGTGTCCTGGTACACTCGCAGCAGTTACCGCTTCTGCTGCAGACACTCCAGAGCAGCAGTGTGTGGCATGGCCGGCCCAGAGCCACAGGGAAAACCTGCTGCAAACAGCTCTGGAAGAGCCATCCTGACGAAGCGGTGCCTGGGGCCAAGGGGGTGCCAGCCCCTCCCAGGGGGTCCTGAGACTGGGGAGACTACACTCCAAAGGGACCGCAAGGTGCCAAATTGGGGAGGGGATGCCAGGCCAGGGGAAGGCTTTGTCACCACCACCACCACCTTGTGGTACCGGGCGCCAAAAAGGTCCAGCAGTGACATCTGCTGCCAGCAGCATCTCTGGGCACTGCTCCCTGTGGGTGTCCCACCACCGCCGCTCCCCCTCCAGCTCCAAGGACCGTGACAGATGCAGTGACCCCTTTGGCACACTGTGGTGCTCAGACCCTACACTCCTGCTAGTCTCCAGCTTCCCTTCCTACGGACCCCCATGCCCCTAGTGCCGTGCCCTCCTCTGCACTCCAGCACCTGGGGAAGGATGTGGGACAGCTCTGAAAGGGACAAGTGCATCCTCCCAGAGCCCTTCATGCAGCCGAGGGGTTCCCCCAGGAACCTGCATGCACCCAAGCACCACACAGACCCTGGCGCAGGGCAAGGGACACCTTGAGCAAGCCAACAGGCAGCTCCAAAGGCCCTGGGCTGGTCTGGCTCCACTGCAGCTCCTGGAGGTGACAATGGCAGGGCACTGCCTGGCACACTGGCCTTGCGGTGCCCAGCTAAGCAAACCACGTGAGGCAGGAACTGGCTCCAGGATGAGGTAATCTGCCCATCCTCCCCCGCGCCAGCTCCGGCCAGGGTGACTCAAAGGCATTCCTGGCCGGTGGCAGCACGACAAGTGCTGGCACTGCCCTGAGCCAACAGCGAAATGGGCACAGGTCTGGGAGCTGAGGAGTGCTGGAGTCTCCTCTCTCCCTACTCCCGCCATCACCAACACGTGCCTGGCTGCAGAGATGCCCCTCTGCAGCGGGGAGCCCTGGGGGACACGGGCCAGGCAGGGCAACACCAACCCCCCAGTCAGCTCCAGTGGGGAACACCTTGCTGGCCACCACTGGCTGGTTTCCCTCACCCTGCTGCTCCTGGTGACACCGTGCCACAGTCCCAGCCAACAGCACCGGTGGTGGCACCAGGGCCGTGCCCAGCCCCGCAGAGCTGCAGCCCCGGAGGAGCACCTCCGAAACTGAAGCCTCCTGGAATGAAAGTTTATTTATCTGTTTAATTAAGACGTGTTCACCAGGCGCACAGACCCCATTCCATCTGTCTCACTTACAGCCGTGTCCCAGTAAAATTAAACCTAATAAATATCAGCAGAGGGAAAGCAAAGGGCACGTGTGAGATATACGATCAAAGGCTGAAGTTGCACAGGGCTGCAGTTCTCAGCACATCTCTCTCTGCCCTTCGGGGCTGGGCTGGCGCTGCGCTCCCTCATGCAGGATGGGGCTGCCTTTCTTTCAAATCAGCACAATTCCCAGTTTTTTATTTATTTTAAATAAACCCTTCAGGGCTCCTTGGTTTTGTTTTCTGGAAGAGGGAGAACAACATGGCACCGGGACAGGAGTGGTCTTGGCCACTGTTCCGGTGCTGGAGCCAAGGGACAGAGGCTGCACTGGGAGCACTGGTGGGCATGCGCCCCCCAAACCACTGTGGGAATTGCCAGGGACAGCGCAGCACATCTGGCTGCTCCAGGCCTCCAGGATGTCCCTGCTGTGCAGCTGAGAGCTGTGGGGAGGTGCCCAAGGCAGCCAGCGCGGTGCTGTCCGCTCCTCAGGAAATGCCAGAAAAGCTCAGCTCTCTTCCAAGGCACCACTGGGAAACTTAACCAGGAACGAGGCCCAGAGGTGTGCCTGGAGCCCCGTCCCCCCAGCCCCGCTGAGCACACGGTGTCAGGCAGGACGGCGGTGCGGCACGGCTGCGGCACATCCAGGTGCCAAGGGCCCCGCACACGCTGCACCGAGCCCTGAGCACACGTCAGAGCTGCTGCCAGCCCAGGGCTGTCCCAACTCTATGTCCAGATTCTGACCCACGGGATGCAGTGGGAAATCCAGCGCCTGGCACCACGGTCCGTACCGTGACCCCCGCCTATCCTCTCCCAGCACAGAGGGAAGATGCAGTGCCCACGGACCTGCTGTGGGGGCACAATGCACAGCCACGGGGGGACTGCCGGTGTCTGGTGTTTAACAGGGCCCCGTGGTCCCTGCAGCACACTCCCACAGGGCAAAGCCGGATGCTGATGCTCAGGAGAGCTGCCAAGGAGGGCTGCAGATCAGGCAAGACACAACCTCTGCCACGAGGGCCGTTGAAGTTGGACTGGCGAGATCAGGTGCTTCAGCCTCCCCGGGGTCATTCTGCGAGGGCGGTGATGGCGGCCCACCAGCACCCAGGGACAGCGGTACCAACCTAGTCCTCTCCTCCTACCCACTTCAAAATGCCCCCAAGCCGTGGCATTCATTAATTAAAAGCTCATTAGTAGTTATTCATAGACATCAAGCAATTAGATGAAGGCACTGACAGATCTGAGCTGCTGTGCGATAAGGAATGTCCGTGCGGCAAGGAATGTCCCACGTCCCCAGTACCTCAGCCAGAGGGATGGCCCCAACATGGGGCCCAGGCCAGGACAGTGTGAAGGGACTGACAAGCCTCCTTGGCACCCTGTTAAACCTCTCCATCTTTCCCTGCTCCTTCCTCCTCCTCCTCCAGCAGCTCTCAGAGATCACTGGAGACACTGCCTGCTCTGAATTCCCAAAGATGGAGCACCCAGGTATGACCTCACCAGGTGAGGAGGGGACTGTGACCAAACCAAAGCCAGTGTCTGAGACAGCAGCTGTGGCAGTAGGAGGGGAGCAGGAATGCAGAGAAAGCACATGGAAGTTTAATGAGATCCAGGGAAAAAAACCTGGACGGGACCCTTGGTGCTCCCACAAAATGGCACCTGCTTGCAGCCGTCCCGTGTCCCCCATCACCCAGCACGAACAATTGGCGCACAGGGAGTTCCAGCAGCCAGTCACATCCGCACTCGGGCTCCCTGCAGGAGACACGGCAACTCCCACGGGGACACAGCTCATGCCCCTGGCTGGGCAGGATGAGCCAGAGCCTGTCACTGTGCCTGGCTCCCCGCCTCTGCCAGCGCCGCCCTTCCCGAAGCCCTTTCACTTGACAAAATATTTACATGAAATGGCAATTAGGCTCCCTGGATTTAATGAGAATTAACCTGCAGCAACAGCACCGTGGCAGAGCAGCTGCTGCTGAGCACCTCGAGCTTACAGGCTGGGTGGGCAGCGCCAGGGGGATATAGCAGGGGAAACGGCTGTACTGTGCTTGCGGGGTCACCAGGGCCAGGACCATGGCCACCACCGCTGGGGCCACCACCACCACCAGGCCCAGCACAGATCGAGAAGGAGGAGGGAATGATGGAGGGTGACGCAGGACTGATGGAGGATGATGCAAGGAAGGAGCAACTGCAGACCAGGAACACAAAATACCACATTCCCAGAGTCCCCCTCTTCCCTGAGACTCACTCCACTGCCTGACAAAGGGTTCCCAAGAAAATGAGCCCTCTGAACTGGCAGGTGGCTGTGCCTCACAGGCTGCTGGGGGGCTTCAGCAGCAGCCCCTAGGGTGCCAGCACATGGGACACAACAGGAGGGGTCCAAGCCACCCCAAGCAGGGGTGCGTCTGGCACTGCCAGTGTGGGCTGGGACCCACCTGAGCAGCAGACAGGAGAGAGGTGAGGTGGGTATGGGGGAGCACCAGGCTGGAGGCACTCTGGAAGCAAACATTCCATCCTCATAATAAGATTTTTTAAATGCACAAACAGGATGTTAGTGTTAAACAGGCGCCGTGACCCAGGGCAAACTTTATAAATCAGAATATTTACAGACCCCTTCTTCCCCTTGCCCCACACACTCTTAATTTCTCTGGAATTACTGTTCATTTGAAGACATTTTGCTTTGGCATCTCAGGCCGTTGAGGTGTTGATGACCGAGCCACCAGCTGCTGCCGGCCATCAGAGCGCTCCCGCCATGCAGGGATACCAGACCCTCCGCTTCCTCCCACGCCGCGACGGAGAGACGCCCACGATGCCAAGAAATGACGCTCGCTGCTCCACCGGGAGCACAGCCCTCGCCCTGCTCTTCCCAGCAGAGCTGGGGATGCCACCATGCGGTGCCGGGACCGGCCGTCCAGGCTGGCTGGCTCTGTGCACCGCGTGGGACAGGGAACAGAGACCCCGGAGCGCCACTGCCCCACAGCCAGTGCAGTGTGGGAAGCTGTGCCTGGAGCTCCCGTGGGCACCCCACGCTGCCTGTGCCTGCTCAGCCGAGCTCTGCAAAGCCGCACGGCACCAAGGAAGCCGCGAGCAGCAGCTCCGCTTTGCTCTCGCAGCTGTGGTGGGTCGTTATGTCCCTGAGCAGAATTAGCATCGAGGCAGGAGGCCCTGCCAGCCCCGACAGGCTCTGGAGCCGTGGCAGCACCGACATCCCTCATGACAAAGCACCTTACACCTGAAAGCTGCTTCCCTGAGAAACAATGAATTCGCATTATCCTCTTCCTCCTCCCCATAAGCTCCTTGCCCCGCATCCCCCTTTGCCTGCCTCTGCTCACTCTGTTCCCTGCTCCCAAATCCAGGGGAGCACAACTCCCTGGAGCATGTAAGCCCCACCAGACTGCTGCAAACCCCCAACCCCTCGCCATCTCTGAGGGAGCAGGAGGGAGCAGGTAGAAGGAGCTGGTGCTTTCAGCCCCAGCTGGTGGGCTGGGATGCCATGGGAAGACCTTCGGATGGTGTAGAGCCTAATACAGCCCAGCTCTGGCAGTTCTGGGGAGGGAGTGTAGCTCCATGGGGGACTGCTGGCTCCAGCCCCTTCCCCTGTGCTCACTGTCCCAGCCACACCCCGACTGGGGCTCACACCCACGTTCACCCAGCAAAGGGCCTGGACAGACCCTGTCACGTCCCCTCCTCTCCATCCCTGCACAAAGCTCTCGAGATGGCCGGGTAGGTCTCAGCCTGTCCCCCCTCCAGCCATGGCCTGTGTGCTCCACTAGTGCAGGGAGAGCTGAGCCCCCTGCACCCAGCCCACTCCCCGGCCATGCCCCATGCTCTGGGCTCAGTAGGGGAACAAAACTATGCAGTTCCCCCAAGCCTCAAAACCCCTGAGCAGGAACTGCTGTGGAGGGACTTTGGGGTCCACAAGGAGATCTCAGGGGGCTCAGGGTCCCCATGGCAGGTTCCCCTCTGCAGCCTCAGGAATTTCAGGCCTCGGATCAAATATGGGGGCTGCCCCGCGAGCATCTGTCCTGGGTGGGCATCCATGGGGCACAGACCCCATGAGAGGGGGCTGCTGCTTCGCACAGACCCATCACCTGAATGTCCCACTATCACCACAGACCCGTGCCCCCTCCCAGGACAGCCCCCGGGCAGGTGCCAGAGCCCACCAGTGACCACCAAAGTACAGCTGGGGCAAGGGTTTGGTGCCGGACAGAGCAGGCAGCTTCTGCCCATGGCCGGCAGCACGTGGGGCTTGGACAGAGCAGTGCAGAGGCAGGAGGGCAGTTGGGGGTGCCCTCAGCAGGGATGGGGCCACAGGCTTCAGGCAGGGACCCCTGTCCGCTGCCCTGCTCCTTCTCAGCGCCAGGCCTGTGTCCAGCACTGCAGCCCATCCCCTGCCTGCTGCTGCCAGCCGTGGGCAGTGAGCGGCTGACCAGAGGGGGAAGCTCTCCCTGGACGGTGACACAGCCAGGGAGCGGCAAGGGTGCGAAACCACCCCAATCCTGAGCGAAACCTCAGCAGAGAGGGAGGGAAGTGCCCACCCTTGGCGGCGGTACCTACCCAAAAATACATCATCATGTCAGCGGCGGGGGCAGAGGCGCTCTGCGGGGCTCGGTGGGAGGGCGATGGCTGCTCCCGACGCGGGCTGCACTGGCCACCGCTGCTCGTGGGTGGGCTCTGTCTCCTCCGGCTGCCGGGCTCCAGCGCCGAGGGCCGGCGGTCCCGGAGCCCTGCGCGCTCACCTCCCTCCCTCGCGGCGCTCAGAGCCGGCGCCCAGCCTCCGACATGCTGCTGGGGAGGGCAGGGGCCGGACGGCGGCCGCGGGGCTGCCCCGGTGGGCAGCGTCTTATCCACCCCAGGGAAAAATGGGAGAGGAAGAAAAAAATTAAATCCTCTCCAGTGCCTTCGAGGAGCAAAGGGAAGGGCGAGCGTGTGCGGGGAGGCCAACCCCAGGGGCGAGAGGGGTGCTGTGGAGAGGGTCCGGGACCAGGCTGGGCGCTGGGGCCGCGGCAGCGGCAGTGTGGGCGCCCGCTGGCGCAGCGTGGGCTCTCGCTGACACTCCGAGGAGCCGATGTCCTGCCTCAGCATTTTTCAAGCTACCCTGTCAATAAGGGAATCCGCCGCTCGCAGTTAACCTGCGAGGTGCCAGCCGGCTCTCGGCCCCCACTGGCCGCAGCAGATTTCATAACCCCCCCCGCTCCCATCGCCGCTCCTGGCAGGCAGCGATGCTCAGCTGTGGTCCGGCTGCGATGATCTGTCCTGGGAGGCCCAGCGTCCCCCCCTTTTCTGGGAGCAGCCGACCAGTGGCCCGAGGGGGACAGAGCCAGCAGCCACCAGCCCTCGTGTGCAGTGGGGAGCAATGGGACGGTCCGTGCAGCCCGGGATGTGGCCACCATGGCCTGCACGACAGGGCACCCAAAAATCCCCACCAACGCCAGGGCAGCCACTCGTTCCTTGAGCCCAGCACTGCCCCCCCAGCAGACCCCCGGGACAGAGCAGCAGGACCGGACAGGGGACACAGCAAAGAGCTGGCCAAGGAGTGGCCCACAGGGATAAGTCGGGGGGTCCCGGACACAAGCCCTAGCCGCCCCCAGCACACAGTGCAGGCTTGGCAGCCGGGCAGTGCTGCTCCTCAGGCACTAAATCTCTGTCCTCCAGGGGCACGGCACAGTGGAAGGAGCAAGGGGACCACGAGCACTGAACCAGGCGTGGTAGCGAGGGAATAAATAAGGAAAGGGAAGCAGAGGAGTGAGGGGGGCAGCAGATTGGTCTCTGGGGCCCAGCTGGTTCTGACATCTCCAGCCCCATAATCATATTCAGAGCAGCACCAGACTGGAGGCAGCTCTCCTCCAGCACGGCAATAAACGAGAGCAACACTCTCAATAATTCAGCACCAGGAGAGGGTGATAAAGCAGCAGAGGCACCACTGCAGGCAGCTGGGGCGGGGGGCTCCCTGCTCCCTCTTATATCTCAGTGATCCAAACCCTTTCCTCTCTCTCTGTGCCCTGTAAATGCAGCCCCAGCTGTGACTTGGGGTCCCCCCCAGCCTGCCAGACCCCCCAGCGCTGCTGTGTGGGACAGACAGAGGGGCCCAGTGCAGCAGAATGGAACCCCTCCATCACCAGCAGACAAAACCTGGGGGGTCACCGGGCAGGGCGCAGAACCGTCCTGGAGCCGGGGCAGGGGCAGCAGCAGGAGCACCTCCCCAGCTCTCTTCCCAGCACCACTCCACCTACTCCCACTGCAGCCCCGACACCTGCACAAACAGAGCCCGGAGCCCCTGTGCCACGTCCCAAACCTCCCACCAGAACTGGGCACGGGTCAGCTGAGCCGCAGGACACCCACCCCGCTGCCCTCCCTCCACCGCGGACACATCAGACACAAGCGGTGGCCGCAGCCCAGCACGTTCCAGCACCCGCAGTCCCCCGCAGCCCCAGGACTGATCTGTGAGCTCCAACCCCACACACAGCAGGACACTGGGAGGCAGCAAAGCCCCCGCCTCAGCCCAGGAAGGGAACCACCAAGACATCAGTAGAGACACGGGTGCCAGAGGTGGGGGCAGCCCTGGCCCCACAGCTCTCCCCGCTGCAGGGGACCAGCACATACCCCCAGGCTCACGGCCACAGCCCAGCCTTTGTCCCACTCATCCTGGCTCGCGCTGCCTGCAAGCACTGCTCCCACCCAGCCTTTCTGCTCCTTCTGGTAGCTCTTTCTCCACATTTCCCACGGGATCTCAGGACCCTTCCAGACCCCAGGCCCCTCCCAGCAGGTCACCTCCATCCTTGTCCTGTATGTGCCAAGGACGGGAGTGCTCCCCTGCCAGACACCTCTTCATTGTGTTGCATGTTGGCAGCTCCTGTAGCACAGTGCCACTGCCTTGGCCCCCATCACCCCCCGGTCCCACTGGCACCCGCAGCCCATGCCAGGGCCCAGAGCAAGGGATGCACCAGACTCATCCTCTCCAGCCCCTTGGCTTTCTTTGCTTCTCTGCTCCACTGGCTTTGATGGGGGAGCACGGGTTGTTCTGTACTCAGTGGGATGGACCTTGGGGGGATGTGGTGCCGCTTCTGTGACGGGATCCTCCCACTGCTGTGAAGTCCAGCAACGTGAGGGTAGGACAGGAAGGAGCCATCCACACCTGACCAGCGGGCACCAGGCTGGCAGACGGCATCTGGTCTGGCCCACCTTCCACACACATCAGCCATGACCTGCCTCAACCCAGGGACACCGTGAGCTGTTGTGAGGCCTCCCAGAACCCTGGGGACAAACATCTCCTGCAGTGGGCAACTGCCAGGTCAGGGCCAGAATGGGGCTGTGGGCTGCTCTTTGCCCCCAGTAAGTCCCTGTCTTCTCCAGGGAGCCGCACAGAGTATGGACAGACAGCAAGTCAGCACACACAGACACTCACAGGCACGTCAGTCTCAGCTCTCCTCACGCAGGATTCACGTCTTCATGTCACGCCTGTGTGGGGGCTAAACACCGGGGGGAGCCGGGGACCGCTGGCAGAGGGGAGTGGGCAGCCTTCCTCCCATCCCTCCCCCGTGCACGGCTCTGTGCCCACCAGCCCCTGCCTGATCCCCGTGCCACAGGCTGAGGGTGCTGCCCTGCCCTGGCCGGCCCCACGCCATGCACCCACTGCCAACCCCACACATGCAGGTTTAGTGTGCAGGAGGGACCCCGCGAGCAGCCAAGGCAGAGCCCAACGCAGCCACTGGGATCCAAACCCTCCATACCTTTTATTCAGCCCAGCTCCTCCCGCGGCGCTTGCACTGGGCTCTCTAGAAAAGACAAGGAAGAGGAGTAAGAATTAAAATCAATGATCATCATCACTAACCTGTTACAGTCAATGCCGCCTGCTCATTGACTGCACAACGTTGGGATACGAGCATGGATGTGAGTGTTATTGCCTGGGCACTGGGAAGCCTGTGCTGGTCAGGAGCTCGTGGCCAGGCCAGGGGCTCAGCCCAGGGTGGCCAAGCAGCATCAGCACCCACCAGCACCATGCCCAGGGTGATGGGCACAGGAACCCCCCCCACCCCTTCAGCTCCACCAGTGCACCCAACCCAGCTCCCACAGACCACGGGCCCCTCCCTTGGCTCTCCCAGAAGCCTGCAAGCACAGCCCCACACACCCCCACAGGGTGGGACAGGGCACAGCTGGCATCGAAGCTCTGGCTCCACGTCTGGGATGGTGCGTCCCAAACCTTCTGCCCACCCCAGCACAGTGACACGCTGCTGTGAGAGCTATCCCTGCGGCACACAGCTCCGCTGCTGTCCTGGCTCTGGGCACTTCTTGGAAACTAAGCCAAATTTCAAAGAAAACTTCCTGAAAGCTGCACTTCAACTAATTGGCTTTTGCAGCATGGCCAACGCAAACATTCATCAATCATGCTAGACCCTCAGAAATAATGAGAATGGCTGATACATCCCGGGAGTGGTTAAAGAATGACAGGGGGCTGTGGGTGTCTGTACCTGCTGCTTTAGAGGCCTGGAAGTGCCGAGTCCCACCTGCCCAACAGCTCTGCTCCCACCCACCAGAGCTGCGGCGCTCAGCCCCCACTGCAGAGCAGCACCCCAAGATGAGGGTGCCGAGTGTGGGTCCCGTGCCTGGACACTGCTCCAGGCTCACGGCCAATCCCAGGGAGCACATGGCCCACGGAGGGTCCAGAGGCTGCTCCGGTGGCAGCTCAGGAAGCACCGAGACTGTTCCCAGGCACTCGTGTTAGCAAACACGGTTCTCAGCTGCGCAGCAGGATAATCAATTATGGTAATTCCTGCCTCAATGAATCAGATTCATGGAGGAGTACAGCTCATTAGGCTGGTGCTGACTTCCATTAGCACTCTTATGATAAAAACCCTCCAAACACTCTCACCCAGCACGATGCATTCGCCAGGCTGGGGGTCTCCCCTCCCCCAGGCCAGGGCAGACCCAGCTGTGGGACGTGGGTGTCCTAAGAAAGGTGGTTGGGAACTCCCTGGTCCCCAGCAGCGTGGCGACAGCCCTGCACCTGCGGGCCTGGCAGCGCCACCCGCCCCCAGCCACCACTCCTGAGCTCTTCCACAGCTTCGCCGAGGAAGCGCCCACCAGGATCCCGGCTGGGATCAGGAGACGGCACAGGAGGCCCAGAGCACTCCAGCAGCGGGGCTGGGAGTGCTGGGAGCCCAGTCTGCCTGTTCCGCAATGAATAATTGACGCCACATGCTCCTGGGGGAGGCTCAGTGATGGGTAACGCTGCATTTCCCAAACGCATTTCCCAAGGAAGGCGCCTTCTGAGAAGCTCCCCACAGCAACATGGGGCCCGGCAGCCAGGATGTGCCCCAGCTGGGATGTGCCACGCTTGCTGGCACAGACAGGGAATCGCCAAGCCCAGCTCCAGCCCAGGCAGAAATCTCTGGTGGCCCCGGCACCGCAGGGAGCGGGATGCTCAGCCAGAGCCTCCCTGTCCGTGTGGGCCAGAGTGGGACAGGGAAAGCCCCGGCAGAGCGTTGACGGGAGGTAGGCAGAAGCAGCTCTGGGCATTACCGAGGGGATCTTGCTCCAGTCTCTGCTTTTCTGGCAGAGGTCCGGGCTGACCGCCTCTACCTGGAGCCTCGCAAAGCCTCAAGGGACCCCCTGCCAGAACAGGTGATCCCAACTCAGCTAAACCACCCGGACGTGAATCAGGGGGTCTGCACAAGAAACGCAACCTGTGTCACCCAGCTGCATGGATCCCATGAAAGCTGCACCTCAACACCCCCTACCCCCACGCTGCAACCTGAGGCAGTCCTGGCTCTGATCTGCTGAGAAACTTCTTGGTAGTTTCTCAAAGTATATTTTAACCCTGGTTCCCTCCACCAAAAATCCTAAATTAATTTTGCTTTTAATTAAATTCATTAGCAAAGATTATCTGGCTGAGGAACAATAATGTCCCACCCCTCCCCCCACAGCCCTCTCTATTTATATCCCCATATACAGAACAGCAGCGAATATTTCTTTATGGGCCATTAAAGGTTTAATGTTTAATTTATAACCACCTTCTCCGGCGGGCGGGATGGCCAGGCACAATGTCAACATTTTTAATTAAATGAGGAGGGATTTTTTTTTTTTCAGCTAAGGAATATAAAACATCCCGTTCCCAGCAGCGCTGGAGGCAGGGGCAGGAGGGGCAGGGGCTGGGGCAGAGGCTGACTCCGGCACAGCAGCTCTCAGGACATGCTTCCCCAGTGTACCGCTCTGCCCGTGGCCAAGCCAGGGCCGTTCCACTCTGCTGGCCAAGAGCTGAGACACGAGATGCTCGGGCAGCGCCCAGAGCAGCCCTGGTGGGGCGGGTGAGGGACCATCCCCAGCTCTAGGACTGCTCAGGAGAGTCCTCCAACCAGCAGCTCAGGTCTGGAAAGAGCGGTCCCATGCTGGGGACAGGGACAACACAAGGCGCTGCCCCCACGTTGGGAAGCCCCTCCCGGACACGGCTGTGGGGCCCGGCAGGGTCCCGGCACAGGGCTGAGCACCAGCTCCCGTGCGGGGCCCTCGGGGGCAGAGGTGAGCGTGCGGCACTGCGACCCTCGGCACAGCCCCTGCCAGCCTCGCTGGTCACCGAACCCCGCCTGAGCAACAGCGGTGACCCTCCCAGCCCAAATCCTTCCTGCAGTCCCTGCTGGTCACTGGCACCTCCTCCCAGTGACTGCGGCTCCCGTGGCATCACCACCTCCTTCCTGCCGGCGAGGAGATCAAAGCGCTTCCAGTGCCTGAGTCGTTCGTGGAACCCGCTGGCACAGGAGGCACCGCCGGAGGAGTCTAGCACTCCCGGCTCATCCCACTGGCATCCCTCCCACAGCCCCTCATCCCACCCCCCTCAACACGGGGCACAGCAGCTGCAGCGGAGCACGCCCGGCTGTGCTGCGAGCATCGACAGGCTCAGCAGGACAGTGCAGCCCTTCCTGCCTGGACAGACGCGAGGGGCAGCTCCAAGGAGGCAGGTTTCCATTAACGGAGTATTTTATCTTACAGGAGAAATTAAATCTCTGTACAGAGAGGCGCAAAAGCGCTGAATCAGCAGCTAGCTGGGGGTGGCAGGCTCAGCCATGAGTATTTGGCTCCAGCACAGCCCATCAGTGCTTCATCCTCCTGCATCCACACTCTGCCAGACACTGCTAGTCCTGAGCAACCCCCCCCACACCCTGTTCCCTGCCCTTGCAAGTGCCGGGATGGCCGGAGGAGCCACAGGCAGCTCCGGTCCCCTCACGCTGCCTGGCAGCCCCATGCCAGCCCTGCGCTGCAGTAGCAGACCCCGAGCGAGCCAAGCGCCGGCGGCATGGGTGAGCTGCCTTCCTCCCTCCCCCTGCACAGCATGGATGGGCTGGCAGGAGGTGTCCCGGCACGGCTGCCGTGTCCACAGCAGCATTCCAGGGCACAGCCCTCAGCCAGCAGGGCCCCAGCCCATCCCTCCCCGCGGGCTCTGCTCCCAGCCACACCTCAACGGGGCCCCTCACAAAGCCACGTTCCTGCTCCCACGGACACGACTCATGCCCAGCACTGGCCGCGTTGGCTCCAAAGCCAAGGAGGAGGCAGAGCGGTCACTCGCTGCCCACGTGCCCACACACGTGTGCTCACGGGAGCAGGCGTGCGAGGGCCGGCTGCGGGGAGCCAGCAACGGAGCAGGGATGGCACTGTGCCGCTCACTAAAAGCATGAGTGTCACTAAATCAATAATTCATTTACTTTAATGAGATAAGTACTTGGAAAACTAATTGCAAACCTGCTCCATTTACTCCAACCCGTTACAGCCTTTAATGTAAATGGCAGGAATGCTGCTGGAGGAAGGGGAAGGGCTTTGGGTGGAAGATGGTGTCGTCCTTCCCCTTCTTCTAAGAAAGAGAAATATCAGTCATCAGCTGGGACAGTAGAAGCCAAAAGAGCCAGTGGAATCGCCATGTGGAAGCGCTGACGATGGAATCACTGCCTGGAAGCACTGACGGCGGAGCGAGGGGAAAACCCAGTCCCCTCCCTGGAGTCACCACCGTCCCTCTGCCCAGGCTGCCCCCACAGAGGGGTCTGCCAAGCCGGGATGGGGCTTCACTCTTCCCCTGTCCCACAGACTCCCATCCAGAGCCCTGCTGGATGTAGTGCCTGTCGCCACTCACTATAAACCCGCGGCCGTATCTCTGGCACAGCATCCCCCAGAGCCGGCAGCTGCCAGCTCCTCTGCCTCAGCCGCTGCTGCCGCTTCCCACCCCTCCAGCCCCTGTCAGCCCCCACGTGCCCCAGGAGCCAGAGTGGGCAGGGGCGTCCTGCCAGGCCCCAGCACGTTCCTGAAAAGGAGTCGTGGCTCCCGGCAGCGAAGCCGCTGCGTTCCTGAACCGCAGCCGGAGCAGGAGCTGGATGCCAAGGGCTCACTTCTCGCTTGCTGGAGCAAATGGCAGGTCATAAAAAGGAACTGTGACAGAAGAGAAAATGTTCCAGAGTCCACAAGGACCAGTCCAGAGTAAATCCATCTGCTCAGCAATTTAGCTAGAAAATCCTTTCCAATCATCCGTGCTTCATCCCCAGCCGGTGGCTCCGGTCAGGGCCCTTCCCTCTCCAGCAGCTCACATGGGGTCGTGGTGCTCAGTGATCCCACAGCACCTCCATCGGGGACACTCGGGGAGGGGTCACACCTTGGGGAGGGGTGACACCACCCCTTGCAGAGGGTTTGACAGTGGCACCGGCTGTGAGGACTCCTTCCCAAGCTATCGGCTCACTCAGAAGAGCACATCATCCTTCCCAGGTCCTGTATCCATGGCACAGGGATGCAGGAGTGCTCCCAGGGAGTGCAAATCCCACCTGGAGCTCCATGATCAGCCCTTGCACCTCCCATAGGGAGCAGCAGGGAGGGTTCCCCGGGAGCCACGGCCGAGGAGAGCTGGGATAATCCTGCCTGGCTGAGAACTCCACAGCTCAGCCTTGCACAGCCGCCACAGAGATCTCCCTGCAGGCATCCCACTGAATCCCACCTCAGCCACTCCTGTCTCACAGAAAATCAATGGCAAGCATCTCAATTAATCACACCAGGGGCAAATTGATTAGGAGCCTAAATAAGGTCAACATGGTTGTCTGCTTATAGGGTGGGACCCCTTAATCATCATTTTATCTGCAACGGGCTGCAGAACCGGCAATCACAGCAGCTCGGGAGCACAGAGGGATCTGCACTGAACTCCTGCAGCTTCGAGGGCCAGTGGCACCGGAGCCACGGCTCTGCCACAGGGAGCTGCACTCCAGCATGTGGCAGGCACCGGGCACAGGCAGCTGGCAGCCCCGAGGGGGGACAGCGAGAGCCCCAAGCGGAGACCCCAAGGCCCAGCTGTCATCTCCAACTCCAAGGGGAAAAAAAGCAGCAGAGCACTGCTCTGGGTACAGCACGTCCCTCTGACCCCACACCAACTGAGGGGTTCCTTTGGCTTCTACTGTCCCAGCTGATGACTGATATTTCACTTTCTTAGAAGACACCATCTCCCACCCAGAAGTCCTTCTCCTTCCTCCAGCAGCGTTCTTGACATTTACATTAAAGGCTGTGGCTGGGCTGGGTAAGGGACAGAGCCATGACTGCTCCTCTGGTCCCCACGACCCTCGAGTGCTGCCCACAACCTCTTCGGCACTGGACACACCTCACTCACTCACCTGCCGCTGCCCCAGCCATCCGCCGCCCCCTTTTGTTGTAAATATCGGTATAAATATTATAATTTGGTTTAATATTTAATATAGTCAGGTTAAATAAGCATTCCCAGCCCCATAAATAATCATTAACAGAGGATTCTAATTGTGCTGTTGGGATCCGGCTTCATGACTTATTTAGCGGGCAGACACTCTTCCCCTCTGCGCTCCCCACATGCTGTAAATTAACCGGCGGCTCAACCTCTCCGTGAGAACCTGGCGGGACACGGCACAAGGAGACAGATCCACTCTGGGATGACACCAGGATGTGGAGCTAGGAGAATGCCTGGGATGAAGCCAGTGGGGACAGGGGAACCAGAGCAGCTGGAGGAGCCTGCAGGAACGTGGAGCAGCTGAGCGGGACAAGGAGCTGAAGTGGGACTTCTCTTCTTCTGTGAGAGGAGGTCATGGATATTGCGGCATCCTCGGCTGCGGACACCTGGGCATGGGGTGATCCCTGGAGCAGAGGTAGGTGAGCCATGGACGAGGAGCACCCACCCACCCTGCCCACCCTGGGGTGGCATCAGCAGGGACACAGAGACACAAAACGCGGCCAGGCGAGCGGAGAGCAGGGGAGGCTTTTATCCCAACCACAAACCTACTGTGAAATTGATTGGAAACAATAGCAAAGAAAGAAACAAACCCCAAAGCACCAAACCCAGTGCGCGGGTAATTGGCCAGGGGCGAGCGTTCTGAAAGCGCCGAGCGGAGACACGAGGACAAGCAAAGTGCAGGAAAACCTCCGTGCGAGTGCTTTCCCCTCGGGGGATGTACTGATGCAGTGCTGCAAAAAAAGGTCGGGGTTTTCTTTATGTAGCTTAATTTCATCTTGAAATGAACAATTACAAAAGTAAATGGAAAGAGCCCCCTCTCCGCCGAGCCCATCTGCAGCCACGGTGCTGGGCCCGTGGGTGCCCTCAGCTCTGTGCCCGGGCAGGAGCAGCTCTGCGTGCCCAGCTTCAAAGGACACAGTGTGCACCAGGAGGGGCGGGGATGCCAGCCCCAGAGAAACAGGCACGTCCTGCTTCCCAGCCGCCTCGGGGTGCTCCTGCTCCCACTGATGCCATCAGGATGGTCACATTTGGGATCTATCCCCAAAGTGCGTCCCGTGCTCTCTGGATGTTAAGCATGGAGAGACCTCTGGGAGGTCTCCCATCCCACTGAGAGATGCAGCAGAGGGGACCCAAAAGTGACAGTCCTTCTAGAGCAGTTTTCCTGTCTCTGGCACGTCTGCTCCCAGCCCTGCTCATCCCGAGATGTGGCTGCCCCTAACAGTGCCAATCCTGACTCTGGGCTGCGGCTCTATGGGAAAGGTCCTGTTTTATCTTTATTTGTCAGGATTTATATGAAAAGGGGATAGTTCAGCTCTAAATGTAATGATTCAGAAGAACAGCCCTCCAGTGGCCTCCTCAGCTAGCACGGCGTCAATACCATCGATTGCTAAAAAAACTGATAGCCCTGCCCAGCACGGTGGGGGAATGCTCCTTCCCGCCCCGAGTCCCCAAACAACCCCTGCTCCAGGTCCCCAAACCACTCCCTGTACCTTGCCCATGGGCAGCACGGGTCTCTGTGTACTCCACAGGAGAGAAAGTGAGAGCTGCCTGTCTGTGGGGATGCCCCAGGATCACCTGGACAGGGAACACTGGCACGGCGCAGCGCTCTGTCCTGCCGTCTTACTGACCTTCCCAGGACAGGGACAAAAGCCAAACGTGGAAGGAAACGATCAAACACGAGCCCATAGTTAGGGAGGAAGAGTTATTCAGCCTGTTGAAAATGAGTCTGACTTAACAGAGAAGAAATAAAGTGTTTTGAAATTAACGACACGAACGTCAGCCCCACTGTGTGGATATTAAACTCTACAATTATCTGATGCCCTTCCGCAGAGTTCTGTCCCTCATCGTGCCTGGAGCGGGGTGAGCATGGACAGCACTGGGGCGGCAGCACCTGCTGCACTGCAGGAGAGGGCCCCAGCAGCTCCCCGGGGCTGGTGACAGCCCCTGCTCCGCGCTGCCGGGATGCTCCGCTGACCCTCTGCATGTACTGACCAGGCAGCAGCTCCGTGGGCCAGTGGCCACCCAGCCACCTGCCAGTGCTCACCAGGGAAGCTGCTGCTCCTGAGAGCACAAACCCTCTCCTCGCAGCCTGCCTGGCACAGGTGGGGGCTACAGGGCATCCTGGTCACACGTCTCCTTGGCCAGCTGAGAAAAGGGAACCGGGCAAAGCCTGGCCAGCTCTGGTGGCGGAGCAGCATCCCTCGGCCCCTCCAGCACTGACAACACCCTCACAGAACCCATCCAGGAGCAGAGAAACACATACAGTTCCTGTAAATGTGACTTCAAATCCCCAAAGACTTGTCCTGATGCTGGCAGGGACTCTGCCGGAATCTGCCGCTGGAAACAGGATTAGTACGCAGAGCGCAGTGCTCCGCCAGCGAGGTCACTGCGGCAAGCGAGCAGTGGCTCTGCTGCCACGGTGAGGGGCATGTGGGGGTCACATCGAGGGTCACAGTGAGGGTAACAGCCTGCTCCTGCGTCCCCCCGCCCCAGCAAAACCACCCCTGCATCCCTTCGGGAGCTGGAGCGATGAGCAGATGCTGTGGAGCCGAGGGCTCGGGGAGCACACGTGAGCACGCGTGTGACAGGAGGGAGAACACACGTGTGCACAGGGCAGCGTGTGCGGCACAGCCAGAGCAGAGTTATTTGTAAATAATCCTTAATTAATGAGGTTCGCAGGCCTGGATGGCTCCGTGGATTCCAGGCAGGGACAATGGCAATCTCCATTCTTCCACTTCTCAATTACAGCTTCGGGGAGGGAAGCAGGAACTGGCCAGGGTGAATTAGAGAGACTTTTGTCACGTTTAATATCACTTCATTTTGCAGACTGCTGATGCAGCGGGATTTCACAGCTTGGAATTTATGGTTCTTTTGAGAGACATGCGCAAAAAAAGGAGGAAAAAATACCCTGCCATCAGCACAAAACCATCAACTCTGCTGGGAAAGAGCTGGGGTCTGGGGGACCCCCCAGGGATCTCCAGGGGAGCAGAACTCGGCAGGGCTGGGGTGCAGCACCCGGCTTCTCAGCTTCAGGTGAGCGCATCAAGGGGTCCTGGGAGACCCAGAGCTGCCCCCTGGCTCGGGGGTCCGTGTCCCCCGGGTCCCTGCTCACTGCACTCCCCCTCACGGCTCCCGAGGAGTGGCGGCGGTGCCAGGGACGGTGTTACACGGCGTTGTTCGGCCCCGAGGGGGTTTTATGCAAAATGACACACAATATAAATGACTGTTGTAAACAGAGAGTTTAATAAAGGGCTGTGTGCGAATTTTACAGCCTCCCCAAGGATAATTAAGATTATTTATCTACTTACCTAGCTTGCCACCAGAGCAGTCTATTAATTATTATCTATTACACGGGGCCTGCTTTGCATGTTGCCGGAGCACTGCCTGCCACCAGCACCCACAAGAACGCACAGCAGCACCGGGAGGGCTGCGAGCCATCACCATCCCAGGGTGATCCCGGGGCACTCTGGGACCCTCACAAACCCTGTGAGAGCCTGAGGCACTCAGGATCAGGTGTTTCTCCACCAGCCTGTGGCCAGGTTTTGAAAACCTGCTTGGTTTTAAAAAACAGCAGCTCCCCAGGGCCAGGAATGGAGTAGATCCCCAGGCACAGGTGAGACAATGCTCTCCCTGCTCGACTCCATCCAGCACTGGACAGCCACAGGCACCGGGGATGATTGACGGAGATGCCACCAGTATCCCCTGATTGCGCAGCCCCTGGAGGGCCAGAAGCCGCCAAGAGAGTGCAGAGGGGCACCAAGGGGCTTCATGGAGAACCTGAGCACGGCAGACAGGGCTCGTGAGGAGAGGCAGCCGCACTCCCGGCGCGCTCGGTGCTGCAGCGGCCGCCCCGCAGTAGCCTGGCGCAGTGCTACCTGCTCCTCTCCATCTATTAGCGTGACAGAGCAATCATCAGCGCCGAGGCTCCGGGATCCCCCGGCTCCTCTCTGCACATAAGGAGACCTCAGGGGGCTCCACTGTGCGGGTACTTAACGTTGCTTTATTAGCTTAATAAACCCAGCGATGCTGCCAGAATGTCCGAATGGGCCGCAAGCCCTCCCCGCTGCAGGAGCGGCCAGGGTGGGGAGATGGCCACGGCCCGAGCAGCCAGCGCAGCTCCTGCAGCCCGGCCGGCACCCAGAGCCCTCGGCGAGGCACGGCCCTGAGGGCAGGGGGCCCAGAGCAGCCTGCTGGGAGCGGAGGATGCAGCTGCTCCCTGCCATCGTGGGCACCACGAGCTGTCAGCTCTGCCAGGGCACCATTAATCACCGCCGCAGTTGCTGTCCCTGCCCATCCTGCCCGGTCCCAGCAGTGCCCTCGGCAGCCCCAGCGCCTGCGTGAGTGAGGCTGCTGTGGCACCTGGTGCTGCTGCCAGCACCAGCCCCGCTGGGATCCCCTGCAGCCCCCAGGACACGCTGGGACAGGCAGTGTCTAGGACATTCCCTCTGGCTGACTAAGCTCCAGCGGGTCCAAGTCCTGGTACTGAGGTCCTGGCTGATGGCACAGGGCAGAGCGGCCCCAGAGGCTGGTGGCAGCTCAGCAGAGGAGCCTGTTGTCCTTCAGCAGCCACTGAGGCATCAGGGCTGCATGATAGTGGCTCCGTCATTAGGAGCTGGAGTACCTCAGCAGCCTGCTGGGGGTATTTTCATCTCCCAGGGTGGCTCCTCTCGCTCAGCCCTGCAGGTCCTGGTTCGCGGCAGTGCCGGCTTCTCTTTGATCCTGCACAGTTACGCTTCCAGTCTCACAATCTAATAAAAGCCGCGTGATCGAATTCCAGGTCATTACTCAAGGAAAGAGACCCCCCCACACTGGCAGCAAGAGCTCCAACCCAATTACAGCGTGCCCCGCGCTCCTGCCAGCTGCCTGCCACGCGCCGGCCTCGGCGGGCCCAGGTGCCATAAGCAAGATGCACAAATGTCAGTGGAGGCGCTTGGAGGCTGTGCCAGGGCATTCTGGTCAGGATAGGCTCTTGGTGAGGCAGGGGCGGCTCAGCTCCCCGCAGCACCAAAGCAGCTCTGAGCTCTGCACCCTCCTTCTCTCCTGCCCACCTCCAGGACTGCTGGCACAGGGCCGAATCACTCAAGGAAAGGGGTTGGTGACAGCTGTCACACCAGGGGCAAGGTCCTCAGCACAGGGAACCCCTGTGAACTGCAAGCAAGCACATCACAGCCACCCACATCCCCCAGGGCAGACACACACGTTTCAGATGTTAAATACCAAATAAAATCACCTTAACCAAGCCGGGACTGACTCCAGTGGGAGAGTCAATCCAGACGTTTGGCACTAGGGCTGGGTACCACCAGCTCCCTGTGCCACAGGCATCGATCCACTGATGCAGGTCCCCTCCAGAGAGAGGCCAGAGTCGGGAGGCACAGTGGAAGGGACAGGGACAGGGACAGCATCGCAGGGACAGGCAGGGGCTGGGAGCAGCAAGGAGTCCCAGGACTGAGGACAGCGAGCTCAGAGCTGGCATGGCAGCCCAGGCTCATGGGGAGGACACGACCCCAGGAGGCAGCTGGGGACCTGCTCTGAAGTGGCCAATGCCAGCAGGTCCCAAACGCTGCTGAGGACTCTGCTGGCACAGCAGGCACCAGCCAGGCTGCCACAGCAACAACATCCCACCGGGCTAACAAGGCTCTGACAGCCCGTGGCTCAGGAGGGGCCAATTCCTGTACCCCCAGGCAAAGACCACTGCCTTGGGACAGAGCCCGAGCCACTGGGCTGGGGGCGGTGCGGCAGGAGCCAGGGCTGGCATCATTCCCAGGTGGAGTCAGAAGGCACCACAGGCACCACGGCTGGAATTTGAACTGACGCTCGTGCCCCAGCACCAGTGCAGCAAGCAGAGAGGGGCAGCAGCCTTTGGACAGCCCCTGAATCCCCACCTCACCGGGGTCACACTGTGCTGGCCAGAACCAGAGCAAGCAGGGCTTGCCCCCCAGCCCTGCCACCTTCCTCTGTGCCTGCACCAGCCCCAGCCCCCGGGACACCCACTGCTTGTTCCCCCCAGACCCCGGTGGTGCTCCATTATGGAGAACTCACGCCGCAGTTCCGTTGAGCTTGCAGAAACAGCAGCCTCTGAGGAGAAACCCACCCTGGCACGGCTGCGCTCGCTTGGGATGATGGACGATTATGGACCATCTGCACTTCCAGGAGGGTATGGATTTATGGGCAGCACAGACAGTTTGCAGAGTGTCCATTACTATAACTCACTGGCCTCTCCAAAGCTGTGGTGATCGGCCCCTCCGCCGCTGCTGCGGGGAAGTTTGGGTTAAGTGCTGGCAGGAAGGAAAAGTGATTTCCTGAACTGTTTTTCACATGTGCAGTGCCGGGGAGAGCCATGGGTGTTTCCATCCCTGCTGCACTGCCTGTGAGCACCACGGTTCCCTGACACCGGCCCAGGTTCACTCCAACAGCCCCAGCCCTCTCTCCCCGCTGCCCATGGGCCCTGCCAGCAGCAGCCCCTTCCTTGTTCCCCCTCCTTGATCCCCCTTCCTGTCACCCACCACTCCACCGGGAAGAAATCCCCACCAGCAGGACCAAGGATTGACCAGTGTGTCCCGGAGCTAGTGGGTGGAAGGAGGCAGCAGATGGGACCTCTGAGCACGGAGAGAGATACATGTTGAATAACAATGGTGAATTCCCCTGAGCTCTGGTGTTTTTAATGCTGGATTAGGCTGTCAGGCAGCAATTAAATGGGGTAATAAAAAGCTAAGTGCTCGTATTTCAAGGTTCCTGCCTCTTGCGCGGTGGGGAGGAGCAGAGCAGGGGGCTGCTCTGCTCCTCACGGGGTCCAGCCTGGTATTTCCAAGGAAGAGCGGAGGAACTTTTCAAAGGAGGTTTGTAGGTGCTGCCGAGACACCCCCAACCCTGCAATGCTCCCAGCCTGCTCGTGATGCCTCTCCCACGTGACCAGGGGCAGGCTGGCTTGGCCTATTCTAACTCCCCTCTCTCCCAGGATCCAGAAGTATCCTCACAAATGCTTCCCCTTCCCATCCCAGCACCTACCCCCCGGCCCATCACGCTGGGTCAGATGTAACGAACCCCTGGGCTTTTTTAACCTCATCGTGCAGCCCCTGGTTGGAGCCCGGCTTTATCAGTTTTTATCCTGTGTAATATTCATCACGCTGGTTTATTTATGGGCCCCCTCTTCGGGAAGGTATTTTTCAGGCCTAGTGAATAAAACATAAGGCTGTGCGGGTTGTCAGAGGGAATGCGGCTCCTCTGATGTCAGCCTGACTAACGGCCTTTAGTTTTCTCCAACGACTGCACTTTGAGAGAAATTTATTTGTATTTGGGTTCCCGTTGGTCGGTGAGATGTGAATTCTTTTCCCTTCAGAATAAATGAGGCTTCAGCTCCACAGCAAGGGGTGGGAGCGCGATGGACGACGGGAGGGTGCGGACCCCCGGCCCCAGGGACAGTGCAGGAGAGGGACCCCAGAGCACGTGGCCTCCCCAGGACCCCTCCAGCAGCCATGCCAAGGGTGGGAGAGCAGGACAGGCTGGGCAGGGCTGAAGCAGCCAGCCTGGCTCTTAGCACTGCCCCTGCCATGAGGACCCCAGGCCCTCCCCACAGCACCTTCACCTTGCCTGAGGGACTCTGCACCCCAGCACTGGGTGCTGCCTGGGCTCAACACAAATACCCAGCAGTGCCATTAGCTCCTTTCCTGCAGCAGCACCTCTGCCCTGGACTTTGGAAGCGTGGGTTCCCTCTACTTGCAGGGATCCCGCTTGGCCTTCCGCCCTGCAGGAGGGAGCCTGGGGCTCTCCAGACACCAGCACCCACAGGCAGCAGCTCCACATCCCCGGCACTGCAGGAGCCCAGCCAGGACACAAGGAAGAAGGCTCCTGCCTCGGCCATGCTCTCAGAAACACATTTGGTGTTAGGAAAGACGATTCTCTGGATAGTGGCTGCTTCTGCTGTGGGCAGGGACCACAGGCACGCACCCGTGGAGGAGGTGAACCCCCCCATGCCGGGCACCGCGACCTCCTCGAGCTCACGACGCTGTGTGTCCTGGCAGGAGTGTGCCAGGCAGGGAATGCCACCCTGCCCTGTTCCACACTGCTCTGCAGGGAAGGACAGTGATAAGGACACCCGAGAAGCTGCCCTCTCACACCAGAAGCATGTGAAGGAAGGGAAAGAAGGCAGAATCCCCCTTTGCAGCTGAGACCATCACAGGCAAACTCCATCACAGCGAGCACCACTCACAGGCTGCAGCCTCCCCCTGCACCAGACACCCCCACCCACGCGGGACGTCCCACTCGTGTTCCAGTGGAGCCTCGTCCCGCTGCCCAGCCCACCTGCTCCCCATTCCACCCCCTCCCACTGGCCGGTCACAGACCCACGGGCATGGGGCGGGTGCACGCAGCCCCGCACAGCCCTGGCACCGACAGCAGCTGCTCCCAGAGCCGGGTGCCGGCTCCCGCCAGCGCAGCCCCGCGCGGCACAGCCCGGCGTCGCCACCGCACCGTGGGGCAAACCCTTCCCTGAGCTGGGTAAGGGATTCTGGCCGTGACCCAAAACTCCTATTAACAAATCAAACCATAAAAACCCACAGCCGCAGCCAGGAGATTTCCCTCCATCAGCTGCTAATTTATGGGGTTACTGGTGTCAGCGGTTTGAAAGCAGCAAAATCCCATCAAAGAGCCACCCCAACTCGGTGCTGGGCGCTTGAAAACAATCACAAACATGCTTCTGAGGAGGCTGCTTGGGATGCAATTCCTTGATGTTTAATTATTAATATTCCAGGCAAACAAGTTAAATCCTACTGAAGAGAAGGAGAAGCCAGAGTTCGAAGTGAGCATCATAAATCATCCCAGGAAGTGTTTGGCAGGAGCCCCACTGGAGCCACTTGTGCCGACAAGGAGAGGGTCTGCCGTGCCCCGGGAATCTCGGCGGGGAGAACAGGGGACCAGCGGCACAGGACGCCCCTGAGACATGGAAAGGCTCTGGAGCAGATTCCAAAGCTCTGTGGCTCTCCACTCCCTGGACAGACCAGGAGCAGGGAGGGGGACGAGCACAGCAGCTCCATCCACCACGTGCTCCCCACTGGTACCCGGCGCATCTCTGTGCTGCCCCTCCTGTCAGTGTCCCCTCCAACAGCGACTGAGGCACCTCACCACACTCAGCACCACATAAGCTGCTCTTAACTCGGGTGTTTCTTAGCCCAGAGCATTTGGGGACGTCCCGCTGGTTTTCCAGACTCCACCTGTTCCCTCAGCACCCCCCAGCTCTGTGTGGGGGATCCTGGGACTCGATGTGACACAAAGCCAGTGCTTGGTGCCCAAATGCTGGCAGTGCAGCACTTCCTGCCTGTACCGATTCTGGGGACAAATCCACGCTTTTCTACTTTTCTCCAGCTTCCAGTTTTTTTTCCAATATGCCTTCTGAAATCCCTGCAAATTCCCTCAGTGCAGTGCAGAGGGAGGACAACAGACAGCTCTGCTGAGCCACCTTATACCTCTTACTGGGGTCACAGGAACCACTGACAACCATTTACGGGGGCATCCCTGTTCCCAGATCATGTACTTCAGCATTCTTCCCACTCTCCTGTCCCTCTCCTTTCCCTTGTTTGCAGTTTTGTTTTCCCCACCCAGCAGAAAGAAGAACAGCCAACACTTCTTGCTGCTTCATCTCGATTCAGTCAGTTTTATATCTCACAAACGCATGTGCAGATTTCTCCACTTCTTTATTTGTTCATTAAAACTCCAATAAAAGTGTTATAAAAATGCCCTTTTCTGTGGGTAATTGCAATTCCTGGTTTAATATGCAAGCAGTGCTGGCTCTCCTCAGAGACTCCCCGAGCTCTCTGTAAACACCGCGGCTGCCCAGCGCTGCCGGCTGCGGGTCCAGCCAGAGCCCCATTATCCCTCGCCTCTGTCTTTCTGCAGTGCAAGGCTTTTCACTCTGATGTTTCCCATATTGAGCATCTGCCTCAGGCTGAAATTTTCAGGGAAGTTTTAGCAAAAACAGTTCAAACATTTCCGAGAACAAGGCAGAGGAAAAATGCTGTTTTGACACATTGGATAAAAAGAAGTGTTCTACAATCCTGACGCTCAGGAGGCTCCACAGCTCCTGTGGCCAGAGCAGGGCTGGAGGCTGTGGGTGTCCCTGGTCCCCACGCCCCCACCGAGCCCCTGCCCACCCTGGCAGCCACACACAGTGTCCAGCACTTCTCCCTCTCCCCACAGAGTTCATGAAAAAGCTGAGAAAAGGCTGAAGCTGCAAAGCACTGCCAGAAGTCCCAGGACAAGGCAGTGAGACCCAGCCCAGGCCCCCCGGTCCTGCCGGGGGTTACACTTCATGCTGAGCCACGAGCACCCAGCACCCCCAGCATGGGCACACATGAGAAATGTGTAAGAGAAAATGCACCCTGTGATATGCATCACCGGCAGGTTGGATGAGGTGTTCTCAGGAACCAGATCCTCTGGCACCCTGGCAGGGGGATCAGCGAGGGGTCTACACCTGCCCTGCCACCTGCAAAATTCCCAAGCGCAAGGAGGACCAGGAGAGCAGCGGGGCATGAAGAGACCCCAGGATGGAACAGCAGCACAACACAGCATGGGAGTGGGCGCTCACTTGGAACAGAGGGATTTGGGAACTGGCAAGCAGAAACTCCAACTTGTGGAGTGCAAACAGCTCCTGCCGGCGCTGCCGCAGCAGCAAAACGCACCCAGGAATCAGCTCGGCGTAAACTGCCTCCAACAGCCCCCACCAGCACGAAAACCAACCTTCTAGTTGCTAATTCTGGATGATTGAACTGTGCAAAGCTCAAGATTTCTTTATGCCATCATTTTTCACTCTAAAAAAATCAAGAAAACGCTGGGCTCTGGTGGCAAATGCCTGTTCTGGAAGGAAGTTGCTCCAGTGGATCAGATTGTTCTGGTACCGCATCATAATCTATCAAAGTCGGAGTCCCCAGAGCAAGAGAAATCAAAACATCATGAATAAAGTGCAACTTTAAGACTCGGGTAGTCTGACAGTGTCAGCCTGAGCCTCCTGCCGCGCAGCGTGGTATCGATGCCTTCCCCTAATCAAGTCGATGCTGGCTGAGCCACGCTGCCGACAGCGCATTTGCTCAATTAGAGGAGAACAAATAAGGCAACAAGCCAAGATGGAAGTGGTGAGCACTGCGTGGGGCTCCTGCACCCACTCCGTGGGCAGCTGCGGGCTGCTCCGGACCTGCCCCTGCCTGGGGCTGGGATGAGGGATGCCCACCCCGCTCCCCTTCATCTTCCTGTCCCGATGCCATGGGGATGAGCACCCACCTGAGCTGATGCTGCAGCCACCGAGGGACCCCACAGCGCAGGGCAAAGGCGAAGCCACAGCACATCACCCAGATGTGGCATCAGCTCCACGACCTGCCCCTTGCTGAACAGAGACCACCACTCGTGAGGATGTGGATGTGGGGACCACCGCTCACAGGGACAGGGATGAAAGTCCATGCAAACACAGCACAGAGTTGTGCTGCCATCCCTCCCAGAAACACGCAAATCCTGCTCGTGCACCAGCCTCCAGCGCTGTTTTAAGCACGGCACATTCCCCTGTGCCAGAGCTCACTGGTGATGCCAGCCTCCGGGTCTCCTCGGGGCTGCCCTGCTCACGGGCTCACCGCATCCCCCATCGCTCTGATCCTCCCGACAGCTCCGGCAGGCAGAGGCTCCCCGGCTGCTGCAAGCAGTGGGGGGTTCTGGCCCTCGCGTGGTGCCTCTGGTGCTCGGTTCACACTTTCAAAGGCAATTAGAGAAGCCCGAGATTTGTCAGCTGCGCCTGGAGCAGCCGGGCAGCGCGGGAGGGTCGTGTGTCACATCTGCCGCTGCCCAAGCCACCCACCTCGGCGCGGGGGCCGGCAGAGAGCCCCAGCGAGCCGACTGAGAGGGATGAGGCAGATCAATACCTGATTCCCTTGCGCAGCCCTCAGGAGACAGGCCGGGCACACAATCCACAGCTGGAAACATCCTGCAGCCTCGCCAGCAGCCAAGGATGCCTGGGCTGCAGCAGCACACGCTGGCCAAGCACCCAGCCCCACCAGGAAGGCACGGAGGAGTTCCCAGGGACCCCCCGCCTCTCACACTGCCCCGAGCACCCTGGAGCTGCTGGACGAGGGCTCAGCCCTGCCACCTCCCCAGCTGACACCGAGCGGCTCCCAGTGGGTCCCCGTCCTCCCGCTGCTGTCTGAGCCAGCACTGAGTGCTCCCATTTGGAGCCTGGGATGGAAGAATCCAAAGGAAAACTCCCTCTCCCAAGGAGGACGAGTAGAAGAGACAGATGACCACAGGCAGAAGAGCTTGGTGCATGGTTAATTGCATGGAGCTGGGCTAGTCAACATGGAAAACAGTGGGAAACATGGGCACGTGTAGCAGAAGCTCCAGCAGGTTGGGGGAGCCAGGCGGATGGCAATGCAGGAGCTGGGATGGAGACCCAAGACCGAGGCAAAAGGGATGGCAACAAGTGGAGAGGAGAGCAGCCATGGGCAGGACTGGCCACCTCGTGCCCCAGAGCAGGGAACCTGATTTACACTGGCCCTGTGCCTCATCCCTGGCCCATCTCCTCAAGGGAAGGGCAAGGGCAGAACGGCTTTGGCAGCCCCCTGGGGCCTGAGACCTTCACTGCCCAGGATTGACCAGCAAAGAGCCACTGCCAGCCCAGGGCACCAGTGCAGAGCTTGTGCCAGGCGCCTCCACCAGCCCGTTAGCACAGGGATTAAAAACCCTCACGCATCGCCAAGCCTGATGCCTCTGAGCTGGGCTCCCTGGGCTGGCAATGGCAAGAGCGAGGCTGTAACAGAAAATCTCCATGTGGCTCAATCCGGTCTAAGACGCATTAGCTCAGCGCAGCCTGAAGCCCCCGGTGCCAAGAGCTCCCAGCCTCGCCGACGGTGCTGAGCCGAGGAGAGGCACAGGCAGGGTGTGGGGGCAGCTCGTGGTACCACAGGATTTGCCAACACCGAGACTTCAGAGACCTTCCCTGTAAAGGGCAGCACTGAGTCTGGCATCACCCTGCGAGGCCGAAGGGAAGCCAGGGAGGGGAAGGACAGGGCTCAGCTCGGTGGGCGCCCCGTGTCCAACCAGCCCACAGCTCTGAGCAGAGCGGGGCCAGCCCTGCCGGCAGCACTACAGAGGCACAAGCGCCTCAGAGAGAGCCCAGCCCCGGCAAGCTGCAGCATCAGTGAGTCCCGGGCTCCTCACCCCCGCCGGGCTCCCGCTGCCGGGGCAGAGCGGCCGCGATGCCGTGGCTGCAGCACACAGACCTCCTGCAACTCCTCCTAAAGCTCTTCCTCACAGCAAGGCCTCTCTCTGCTCCTGCCCGAGGAGCCACTCAGACATTTTTTCACAGGTTTTAAAGCTCTGTCACATCCCACTGAGCTCCAGCTCTCACTAACAGATCTAAATCCACAACCCCGACTGTGGGATTTCCAGCCGGCCGCCGTCCCCGCCAGCGCAGTGGGGATGGATTACGGCACCTCAGCCTGGCAACACCGATAATCCTCTGCCTTATCAGCACGGGGGGCAGCTGGTGGGAAGGAGCTCACCGGGACCCCGGTGCCAGTGCTGCTGTGTGGGAGGGAGCTCCTGCCTGGCCGGAGGTGCCGATGCTGCGGCAGAGCTCCTCCTGTGCTGCACCAAACCCAGCGGCCAGCAAAGACCCTTCTCCCACCGACGGAGCCCTGCACGTCGGGACTTCAGCACTGGAGATGAGGGCTGGCAGGGCAAGGGGACAGCCCCAGGGAGGGAGCAGGCACAGAGCTGTCTCTGCACTAACGCAATTAGTTAAAGCAGTTAAATGACAACTCCGAGTCAGTGCTAAATGAGCAGCTTCGGCCACACCAGACCCTTCTCATCCCGGCGCTCCCGTCACGCCTGTCAGGCACCCGCACTCCCTTCGTCCCCTGCCCCGCTGTCCCCAGCTCAGCCCCGCTTCGCCCTGCAGACCCCCCGCCCGGCCACTCCACTGCTGGGAACATGCAGGGCACCAGCACAGCAAAAGGATTTAATTGCGTGTCAAAATTAAATCTCTTTTGATGAAGAACAATTCAACTATGGCTCTGCCTAATCAAATTAACAAAGTCTTTTTTGATTTTCAATTATCTTCTTCGCTGGAACACTTTATCCGCTGCTCCTGCGATGCAGCTGACAAGCCCCGACTAACAATTGAGGTGTTTTGCCGCACTTCAGCGAGGCAGGGTGACCGCGGGGGCCTCTCCCAGGCCCCCCCGAGCCGAACCGGGAGAGAACTGCAGCAAACACGCAGGACAAAGTGACAGCGGCAGCCCCTCACTGCGGCACGGCCGGGGACGGGCCGGCTCCTCTCCTCGCTGGGATGCTGCTGGGACCATCCCACCGGCAGCATCCACATGAGCACTGCTGCAACACCTCCACCACCACACCGAAGCCGCCCCGAGACGCGGGGACAGCCGGCAGCGAGGGCAGTCCCGCCCCAGCGTGCCCTGGCAGCGGCAGCAGGGAGGGTGAGCCCAGGGAGCCTGCTCGGCACCTTCCTCAGGGGGAAACTCCACACAAAAGCACCCATCGCCTCTCCAGCTGACCCCTCACTGCCCACCTGCCCAGGGTGCCTGGACCCGCAGTGCCTACGTGCTCCCCAACCCTCCGGAGTGTGCCAGCCCTCGAGGCAGGGCTGCACTCACCCAGGGGAGACCTGCAGGATGGAGCCTGGTCCTGCCAGGGTGCCCATTCCCTGCTGGCCAACTGACACTCAGCTGTCACACTCAAAGGTCACTCAAGGAAGAGAAGTGACTTGTGTGAAAATATCAGAGAGGCTGGCGAATCTGGCACAGGGCACAGGGGCCTGCCTGGCCCTGGCAGGGGAGGCAGCAGTGCAGACCACTGGTGCTGAGCACCAGGACATTGCCTGTGGAGGATGAGGAAGGACAGGAGATGCATGAGCCTGCCTGACCACTGTGATGGGCAGCATGCCTGGCAGAAGACAGGCAGGCCCTGACAGTCTGCCGGGAGCAGACAAGCACCGAGGCTGCCCTGAGCTGCCCAGTCCCCTCCAGGGACATCTCCATCCCTTTCCCCTGCTTCCAGGGATATCAAGTACCTGGTGAGGATGGATCTCCCTGTGCTCCCACTCCTGACAGGCCCCAGGAAACTGCAGAAGATGACAGATGGGACCCAGGAACCCCCAGAACGGTCGGCTCTCAGCAGTGCCAGCTCATCCCAGCACCGCCCCAGCTGAGCTCTGCTCCCCACCATGAGCCCTGGAGCTGCTCCGAGCTCCCTGCAGCCGCAGAGACATTAAGCTGTGATGGCAGGACCAAATGTATTAAAAGATGCTAATTTAATTAAAAGAACACAACAATGGCTAAATGAGCAAGAAGGAGAACACCTCTGTAACCAGGGCACACATATCAGCACAGGGGAATGCAGTGGGGCCCCACAGCAGCAGCACAGACTGAGCTCTGAGCTCCCTTTTGCACCAGGACAGGGTTCCAGGGATCCTCGCACCTCCTCGTCCCGCTGTGGGTGCTCAGCACACCCACCCACGGCTCTCCCCTGGATTATCTGCCAGCTCACAGCCAACAGCACCTCCTCCTCCTCACCGTGGTTCCTGTTCCCAGACAGTCTGCAGGATCCCATCCCATGGCAGTCCCCGGGGCAGGGAGCTGAGCCTCACTGGTGCCTTCTGCTACACCGAACTGGAGCTGAGCTCAGCCCTCCCCAGCAGAGCCTGCCGGCAGGGGGACGGAGGGATCCCCTCCACAGCACCTCCCCGGCTGCACCCCACAGCCGTCCTGCAGCAGCTCCAGGGCAGCTCTGGTGCCTTTTCTGCTTTATTAAGCTGCTTTGCAGGGAAACCTTCATCCATATCGATCTCGGATGGAGCAGCGTCCCTGCCTACCTGGAGCTGGCAAATATCCAGCGCAGCCTCCTCCTCCCTCCTGCCAGGTTGTCCCTGCGGGGTCCCCCCTGTGCCCCAGCCCACGGGAGGCACACACGGGGTCACACCTGGATGTCCCCCTGCAGCTCCCTGTGGTCACACTCGGGGGTCACTCTCTGGGGTCACACATAGGGTCACACTCGGGGTCATACTCCGGGTCACACACGGGGTCACACTCAGGGTCACTCTCGGGGTCACTCTCA
>VXBT01001895.1:168900-211927 GCA_013400235.1 Oriolus oriolus
CACTCAGGGGTCACTCTGGGGTCACTCTCTGGGGTCCCACTCGGGGTCACTCTCTGGGGTCACACTCGGGGCCGCTCTGGGGGTCACACGTAGGATCACTCTGTGGGGTCACTCCCTGGGGTCACTCTCGGGGTCACTCTCGGGTCCCCCCAGCCCCCACCGTGGGCAGACACCGCCCCCGCCGCGGCGACCCCCAGCCCCACACCCGCTGCCCGCACCCCACTCCGGGGTCCCGGCGCGGGCACAGCGCTGGATACGCACACCAGGACAGGCCCCAGGACACCCGGGAAGGCTGAGCAGGGGTGTCAGAGCCTGGCCTGGAACAGCACAAACACCCCGCGATCCCCAAGGCTGGAATGCTCCCGAAAGCTGCTCCGGCTGCCCAGTGGAGGAGGAGCAGTGCCCTGAGAGCCCACCTGGCTCTGCTCTGGCACAGCACGACCCAGGCCAGGCTGACACAACCCAGTTTTGCCCCCAGGTGAGCCGGGCTGGTGGGACAGGAGCAGCAGCCCCCTCCCTCCTCCCCACACCGGGTGGAGTGGCTGGCAGAGGGGCTGGAGGAACGTGTGGATGCTACTCCTCCAGAACATTGATGGCTTCCACAGGATTATTTGATTCTCTCCTCATGGACGAAGGGATGGGCTCCCATTCCCGGGTCTCTCCACTTCCAATCCCTTTTATGCGTTTTCCAAAGAGGGGTTGATCACATCCTGGCAGATGCTGGGAGCAGACGCCTAATGGAGGCCATCTGCCACATTTCACAGGGAAAATTATTCAAACTCGCTAGGACTTTAATTTAATCAGCTGGCACTGAAGTGGGCACCGGGCGACCGTGGGAGCAGGTGTGAGCGCGGGCCAGCGGAGGCAGAGGTGAGAGTTTCAGCCCCGCTCACCACTCTGAGAACAGGAGCTCCCGGCGCTGCGTGGCCACTGGCACTCGGCACCAGCACGAAGGCACGACGTGCACCAGCCTCGACCGACCGACCGAGGACGTCTCCCCCAGCATTCCAGAACCGTGCTGTGCAGAGGAGTCACGGCACAGCTGATGGGCCATCGGCTACCAGGAAGGAATCTGCTGGCCCTGCCTGCAGGCATGTTCGTCCCCACTGTGTCCCTGGAGCCCCACAGCCGGGCTGTTGGGAGGGAAAGGGCAGGAGGAGCCATCCCCGGGCACGCGGCAGCGTCACACAGAGCAGCCGCGCGGAGCTCACACCCCTTCCCACCTGGACGAGCTCTCGCTCCCCCAAACGCCTCCCATATGCGAAGTGACAGATCAATTTACTGCGAAGAGGGGGAAGCACCAGCCTGGCTCTGCGGAAAGGGGACAGGAGGAAAGGTGCCGTCTGTGCTGCATCCTCTGAGATCTCTGCCTTGCCCCAAGGCGAGGCAGCCTCCCGTGCCCAGCGGCTCCTGGCTCAGGCATTCCCGGTGCCCACGGTAACCCCCAAGGAGAAACAAACCCGTGTCTGTCAAAGAGAGGAGGCAAATGCAGCCTGGCCACTGCTCCAGACATCTGCAGAGATCTGGGATCTCTCCAAGCATGTGGTGTCTCCTTGTTGCCTCTCTCACAAGCTGCAGAGGATGTGCAGAAGCATCCGACCACAGCAGCCCCACACACCTGGCACATGAGCCCCTGCCAGGGACTAAAGGGGAAATGGCCCAAGTGCAACATGGCCCAGGAGGGGAGACAGGGCCAGAGGTCCTTGAAATAAGTTACTGAAGTCCCCATTTGATCACTGTGAGCAGAACCCACCCGCACTGGGTGAAAGGACAAAGCCTCCAACAAGGCCAAGCTGATGGAGAGGCAAATTCTTCCCGAGCCCAAATCTGGGGGCACATTTACACCCAAGCCATTAATTCTGTCACATCATGCAAGCACAAGGCGGTTCCACACTGGATCAATCCCTCCCTGGTGTTACAGCATGTCCAGACTCAGCCACTAAAACATATTTACCAGACCTGAGCTCCCCAGTGCTGACCCCACACAGGGGAAGCTAGGAGCCGTGGGCAGGGGGTGACACTGGCCCAGCCCCTGCCACATCACCCTTTCCCCTTGCACCACCCTCCACGCTGCACCAGCTGACACGGGCCCCCCAGGCGGTGTGAAGGAGCAAACCCAGCTTTTCTCATCCCTGGGGCTACTGGGGAACCACTCACCCTCCTGCTCAGGAGCTTTCCAAAAGGCCATGGCCCAGCTTAGCTGGAAGATCCACAGAGCTCAAATGAAACTGGACAGTAAGGGAAGGGGATAACTTGGCAGCTGCTCACATTTAGTTTGCACCTTCTTTGCCAGTGTGGAAGGAAACAAACGACCTGTGAAGGGAACTGAGCGCAGTGATTCATTACCCCCGATGTGTGATGATGGCTTAATTATTTTTCTAACTGGGGAGAGAAGTTTTCTGACAGCAGGTGCAAATTAATTCTCCACTGTTTTAAGGAGTGATCGGCCCAGGACAAGCAGAAAACTGGAAAACCTAATTAAATCGGGAGCTGGGTAGAATAAATGGAGCAGGGAGTTTGTTTGCATGGTGCTGATGGGTATTAACGATCACTGGGAAAGGCACCAGGGCTCCCAGCAGGAAACTGGGGCTGTCTCCAGGGCTCCATGTGCCCAGACAGGCTTTGACAGTTTTGGGCAGGAGGTGCCACGGTGGTCACAGCATGTGCTACTACTGCACACAGATGGGGAAAACCAGGGCTGTCCCCAGGGAGAGGAATCCGAGGACCAGGAAAACCAGGGCTGTCCCCAGGGAGAGGGATCGATGGATGGGAAAATCCAGGGCTGTCCCCAGGGAGAAGGATCGATGGATGGGAAAATCCAGGGCTGTCCCCAGGCAGAGGATTCCACGGGCCAGGAAAAGCAGGGCTGTCCCCAGGGAGAGGCACTGATGGACAGGGAGAACCAGGGCTCTCCCCAGGGAGAGCGATCTGCAGGTGCTGAGTGGAGGAGGTGGCATTAGAGGCTGCCATTAGATGTGTAGCACTGGGGCTCCCTGCGTTCCTCCAGGCTTCACATCCCCCAGGGGCCGCAGGACACCCAGTTACGGAGCCCCCAGCACTGCTGGGCAGTGGGGGTGGGCGGGAAGCCTGTGCCACTCCCCTGCAGCCACAGCAGGGACAGGTTAAACGTCCTTGGAGGAGCCAGTGCCCAGCCTCCGGACCTGCAGCCCAGGCTCCCAGGCACGAGGAGCCACCACGGCCCTTCCAGCCCTGCTCTGGCCCCGGCACTCGGTGCCACCACGGCCAGCTCCGGCACCGAGGTTCGAAAAACAACCAACGCCTGAAGGGTTTTGCCACGGGGGGGAGCAGCCAGGGCTGAACCCAACTTCGTCAGCGCCACAATCAGGGAAGAAAGAGTTTATGTTGAACGGTTGCCATGGAAACACTATTTAGACTTTCCAGCAGCTCCAGATCCAGCTCTCCCAGCCCGGCCACCTCTCCTCCGGGAGCACCATCACCCCCTCCCTCCAGCTTCAGCCTCCGGGGGCTGGAGCCCCTCTGCAACAACCTCAGGGTGCTGAGCCAGCAGCTGCACCACAGGGCTGCACCCCAGAGCACCTCCAGGAATTTTAAATGGAAGGAGCACTTGAGTCCTGACTCAGATGATGCAGAGATAGAAATGGGGGAGATCAGCGGCACCAGGAGGTTAAATCGGTGTCCTCGTCTCCTTGATCATCCTCTTGCCGCCTGAGGAGATTGCTCCTGCACTCAGCTCTCATGCCCCCTCATCCCATCTCAGCACCTGAGGGTCCCTCCCACCTCCCCCTGACTCGGAGCCCGCGGGGCTGCTCTGCCAGTCATCCCACTCCAACACACCCGCAATGCTGGGAAAAAGAGCCCTAATTGCTTTTTGTTTTTCTGCTTCTCCCATCATTAAATCCCTTCTTCATCCCTAATAGTTTGGGATTCTGTGAAGGTTAATATGTTTCAGGTTCCACACAAGTACAGCTAATTAACAAACAGTCCCCTCAATTCCCTTTAATGCTACACATGGAATGCAATCGCTGCAATTACCTGCTTCCCAAAGCCATTACAAACCACAGAAAATTAGCTGGAACAGGTGATAAAAACCTTCTTTTATTGGTTCATGAAAGGAGCTGATCTGCAGGCAGCAGCTTCCCACCACGCAGATGGAAGGGCCCAGCGCCCCCTGAGCAGCCTGGCCGGGATCACCCTCGCTCCCAGGGAGCCCTAAAACACCATCGACTCCAGGTTCACTGTCCTTTGGGTGCTCAAGCCCAGATGACACCTCAGACCCTGGTACTGAGAGCCAGCCCTGTTCTAGCGCTGAGAACGAGCCTTTAATTACAGCAAACTCCACGTGGCTGCCTGGGGAGGGAGCCAGGGAAGGGGGCAGAGCTCTAGTCCCAAGGGACACCAGGACACTGTCCCGCACGGGGTGAGAGCAGAGCCCAGGGCAGTCCCTGCCCAGGGTCCCCGGGGCTGTGTGCTGTCCCTGTCCTGACGCCGTGCCGGGCCACAACCCCGGAACATTCACATCCACTCCTGGAGGAAAAAGAGGGGGGAAGCTAGAACAATTAAATCAGGAGCACCCTTATCAGGAGAGCCTCTTCCTCCTCGCAGAGGAAGAGCATCCTCCACAGACTCCAGGAAGTCATGGACAAACCCCCTCCATCCTCCAGCCCGGGAGCGCTGGGCCGTTCCCGCAGCAATTGGACCACTTGCAGTGAACTCCGTGCCTGCTTTCGGGAGCCCCAGAGCAGGCCACAAAATGCAAGGAGCTCCCAGCAAATTGCTCCATTGCTCCATTAGCCCTCATCATAAACCAGCACCTCTTAGGCCAGGTTCGATTTCCAGCTCCTGGATCTTGTGCCAGTGTGTGCCAGAAGGCTCTTCAGTATCAGCCTCCCCTCTGCCCCATCACTCACAGCAGCGATTCCTGGGCTGGCTCCAGAGCCCACAGCCCCAAGGAAACCCCAGCTGCACCCCCAGCCCAGCACGGGGCCCTTCCACGGCCTGGCCGGGCAGGTGGAGGCAGCCCGAGTGGAGCGGGGAGCCCTGTCCTCCTCTGCCCAGCACCCACACCCCTGTGCAGCGGGAGAACCAACCCCGCCGGGCTGCTCCGAGTGAACAGATCGGCTCAGAGGCACCAGGGACCCCTCGCGTGGCACGGCCGGGTGGCACAGCCTGGGCGTCCCCTCCTAGCCCCTCCAGCCCCAGCCCCAGCCCAGCCCCAGCCTCCCCGGGGAGCCACGCTGCTGGTCACGCCCGGGGCAGGCGGGTGTCCGCGGGCAGCCGCCGGGGCCACCATCCGCTCCCAGAGGCAGCTCTGAGTGTCCCCAGCTGGGCTTTGCCCGCCCTCTGTGTCCCGCAGCCCCCGCACGCAGTGGGGGCCGGCAGCCAGGGCGCGATGCCCGGGCAGGTGCCGGCTCCGGGTGCGCTGCTCATCACACCCATCCCGAGAGCAGCCTCTCCACAGCCACATCTCCTCTTCTCAGCGTTCTCCCCGAGCGCCAGAGCACCCTCCAGTGATGGGCCTCCCATGCGAGAGCTCCTTAAAAATGTAAATTGGGAACAGCCTCACAGCACAGGAGGAAAATCACTGTAAACAAAATCGCAGTTGCTGTGGAAACCATTAAAAATAGATTCCCCACGCTCCCCCTTTTGTGCTGGGTATTATACAGCTGGGCTCCTTCATTCCGCATTATTATTACTTTTTAATTATGAATAATTTCCTCCCTTCTATAGGAAGATGGAGTAAAAAACAGAACTTTCCAAACGAGGGGCCTTTAGGATATGTTTCAATATGCAAATGCAGGCAAACATGCATTCGATGCTGTTTACGCCACAGGGTAAAAATCTTTTTGCATTAACCCTTCCCATGCCACGTCCTCATTTCCTCCCCTTTCCCCCAGCCAGGTAGGACAGTGCCCACGGTCCCACCAGCAGCTGGATCCAGGATGAAAGGGATGGGCAGTGGCACAAATATGTGGGGTAACAGCGCAGCAAGCCAGGCATGGTGCTGCCCTGCTGCGCTGCCCACTCTCCTCAGACACCATGTGACAGAACTGCTCCGTGGCAGGGACCAGCTCTGTCTTCACTGGAGCTCTCCAGGCTCAGAAACACCAAGACCAGCACAACTTGTGCTGCCTCAGCCCAGGCACAGAGCCCCCAGGCACTGGGTGAGCACTGGGAGCAGGGAGAGGGGACACGCTGCACCACGGGATGGGGCACGGTGAGTCCCCGTCTCACTGAGGAGTGACCGAAATCCCACCCAACACCCCCGTCCTGCGGCGCTGCACTAACACGGGATTCAGTCCCTGAGCAGAGGAAAGGTTCAGAATTGTCTGGAAAACGGCGGTACCTGGGAAGATGGTCCCGTTCCAGAGTCTGACTCAGTGGCTATTTGCAGCCCTTGTCCACGGGAGAGGATGCTCCTGCCCCGGGCGCGCGGTCAGCCCCGGCGCCGTGCCGGGTGCCAGCTGCGGCCCTGGCAGCTCCTGCCCACGCCCTGGCCCCGTGGACCGGGCGGAAGGTTCCGAGCAGGCTGGCCCCGGCCCGCGGCCAGCAAACTTCCCGCTGCTGCAGAGGAGCAGATGGACGGGCCTGGGAACCCTCCAGCGCACGCTGAGCCCGTGTCCTACCTGCTCGGACACCGTGCTGCCCGTGGCCGGAGCCAGAGCCCGGCCAGCCCCGGGGCTGCGGCCGAGCCCAGAGCACCCAGAGCCACGGGACAGATGGATCCGTCCGCACGCAGTGACCCAGCTCAGGGTGAGGAGCTGCACAAGCCAACGCTGGTGTGTCACAGACACCCCCATCTCACTTCATTCCCCCCGAAGCTGCCCAGTCCCCAACAAAGGAGGAACATGGCTTGCTGTAACTTTGGGGAAGTTTCTCCTGCCCTGTCACACAGAGTGGGTAAATAATGCTGAGCAGTGCCAGAGGCATTACAGTGTGGGTACAAAAAACAGGCTGGAAAACCCCAAACAGGCCTGGCTTTGGAGTGTGGGATTTTCACAGTTAAGAAGAGAAAGTTTTCTTTTGTTTTCCGCAGATACCAAACTGGCACAGGGCCAGAACTGAGGAGAGAGGGCAGGTGCCTGACTTGAGGGCAACTTTAGCACCCTGCCACCTCCTTCTAAAAATCCCCAGAGAACACGAGACCCCTTCTCCTCAGAGACCAGCTCTCCCAATTCCCATTTCAAGTCCTTTAGTGCTCATCTCTCCTGTACAACCCAGACTTCAAAGTTCCCTCATGTACCAACACCAAATGATACAGTCCAGGGCCAGAAGGGCCCTTAGACCCGGCAAATGCATTCCTGGAACACAGGCCAAAGGCTCCAATACTGTTCATCCCATTCACTGCCTTCCTTCCAGACAGATATCCGTGTTTGATCCACAGATAGCAAGCAACAGAGAAACCCCCAGAGGCTTAAGCCGTTCCAGTGGTTAACTACCTTCCCTGATAAAAATACGCACTTCGTTTCCAGTCAGAATTTGTCTTACTGGAGCTTTCAGAGCCTGGATCTTATGTCTTTTCCCTGCTAAATTAGAGCGCTCTGTACCCACAGACATCTCTTGATCACAAGCTAAAACAACCCACATCGCGAAGCCACCTCTTAAACTTCTCTTGGATGAAAAGTTCAACCTACTTAGGCTCTGTCTCCCACAGCAGAGCAGCTTTTCCAGCCCATGAACCATTTCTGTAGCTCCTTCCTGCACATTTCCCATGCCACCAGTGTTTTTCCAGCACAGCCTCCAAGCGTGGTGCCAGCACACGTTTGCCCTTCACTGCCCACAGGCAGCCCTTCACCCCAACCATGACGGGGCACAGCCACAGTCAGCCCAGCGGGGAAAGGGGACAGTCAGCGTCCTGCCCTGGGGCTGACAGCCATGGAGAGTGGCCAGCTGCCCCCAGTCCCCTCCTGCCCACTCCCCTCCGAACAGGATGGTCCCCAAACCCCTGTGACAACCAGCAAGCTGTGCCTGGGCCAAGGGGACAGCTGACACCATCGTCCCTAGCGCCGCTTCCTCCAGGCTCAGCAGGTCCAAGTCATGTGATGGTCACCACCACTCCAGGCAAGGAAATGGCCCCTCAGAGAGCAAAGATCCAGGTGCCTTAAAGCCCACCGGGGAGCTTGCCCTCAGGAGGGGGGGCAGCGACCAGAACCGGGGGGCCCCAGAGCAGGTGTCCCATAGAGCACCCCAAGCCCAGAGGCACCTGGTGGCACTGAAAGGTCACCAAGCAGCGCCCAGGCTCTGCTCCCCACCCTGTCCCCGGGCTCCGCAGCACCTGAGCCCCCCAGCCACGGGGCTGCCAGCCTGGAGGCGACCTGGGGTTGGGGCTGCAGCCCAGAGCAGCAGGATCCCAGGGCACAGAGCCCTGCACCTGAGGAATGGCCCAGCGCTGACCATGCATCACTGGTGTCCACAAACACACACAGACAAACCCAGGCAGCCCCCGGCCCCCGTGCTGGGACAGGGGCTGAACCAGCAGATCCCTGGGAATACTCACAGGCTGCCTGGCTCCTACCGTCAGCACATCCATCCACTCAGCACAAACTTCTAGTCAGACCAGTCAGGACAGCAAGGGAGGGAAGGTCTGTGCCGGGGCTATGGTGATGCCCAGAAACCCCCCAGATCCTCCCCAGCTTCAGCTGGCAGCAGCCTCCCTCCCTGCCAGCACGGAGAGCCAGGGAGCAGCCCGGGGAGCCCCAGCTCCATGTGCTCCCTGTCAGACGAGGTCCTGCTCCAGCCACAACTGCATCCGTATTTAATTCACAGCAATTACACTCACATGCTGCAAGACAAATACATTTTAGAAGCCCTCAGTTAAATGTGGATAATTACGGCTGCCTGCACCAGGGGACAGCCCTGCCCAGGCTCAGGAGGAAGAATCACATCCTGATTCCACTAACGCTGTAAATTAGCAAGGCGCATCCCAATGGCAGCGGAGTAATTACCAGCTCCCACATCCCCCTTCCTGTGGGCTGCTGCTCCCGTGCTCCCCCCACTCCGCATCGTCCTCCCGCGCAGCACGGGTGTTCCCAGGCATATGCTGCTGTTAATGGGGCTTCTGTCACTTCAGCTGCTGGCAGAGATTATTTTATCTCGGGAACCCTCTCCCAGTGCCAGAGCCCAGGCTTTCAGCTCTAAATCATCCACAGGGGAACTCACAGGTGCGGGGGAACACAAGATGGAAGCGTCAACTTTGTGATTGTGCTTTGTGCCACAAAGGCTGTAGTGGCAGCAGGATGGAGCGGGGACCACCCCTGGCAAAGCCCCAGGAGCGCACCCAAATCCAGCAGGCACTGAGGAGCACGGGCAGCGAGGGAGAAAGGGGGAACACAACCACCCGGCTGCGGGAGACAGCGATGGGCGAGTGTGCAAAGCCAGATTTGCCCAGCACGGCACTGGACATGCTCCACCTGCGCCGTGTTCCTTCTGGCAGCCCATGGCCAGCCTCTGCTGTGGAGCCACGGGATGGAGCTGGGCCCGTCCCTGCTCTGGGCACTATGGCTGCACGCCGGGCAGGCAGCACCAGCAGCTCCCGTTCACGCTCCAGTCCCGGCCCCGGAGCACCGCGGGCTCTGCACAGCACTGCCATCGTGTGCCAGAGCACCAGCGACCCTCCCAGTGCCTGGGCACCGTGCTCACTCCCCGAGGAGAGGGGGCACCGCTCCATGGCTGGCATGGCGGGCACGAGCAGACGGACGCTCAGCACGGCTCCTGCCAGGGAAAGCTCGTGCACTTTACCACTGCTGAGCAGCTTCTGTGTTCCTGAAATATCCTCTTCCCCTGGGCAACTTCATATGTGAGTCTTGGGACTTGTCGGAGCATTAAACTGACATCTAGGTCACGGTAAGGAATAGCTCAACGCCTCCAGGAAAAAGGGTTTTCCTTCCACATCCCAGCACCTCCTCCACCAGCTCAGTACTCAGGCCAGGAGCGAGCACTTAACAGGGGTGGCTACTTCTAGCTGAGAACGAAGGAGGCTGTGGGGGGTGGAAAAGGGATTAAAACCATTTCTGAGACATGGTCTAGAGATTAGCTGCCTTTTCTGGAGTTCTCTTGGCTCCTCATGGTCCCTGGAGCAGCATCTCTGCAGGAAAGGGCCATGGCAGGATTTAAAGCCTAGGGAACCCGGCTGGATACAGGCCAGGGCCAGCAAACAGAGCCTCACCATGTTCAGCCTGGCAGATGCCACGCCCAAGAACCACGGGTGATCCATCCTGACCACCAACACCCATCACCTTGGGGGCAAACAGCCCCTCGGCCTCACTGGGCTAATCCCAGCCCCGCCTGCAACTCCTGGATGCTCCACAGCAGGTCCAGCTCTGGGAATCCGTTTGCTCTCCACCAGTCACCCCATCTGCCCCAGCCCCAGCTCACTCCCCCCGCTGGCTCTGCCACAGGGTTGGGGGTCCCAGGGCCGCTCCGGGACCCTGGCATGGAACAGCAGCACCAGCATGGAGAAATGATCAAATGTGGGATGCCCAGGCTGCGGGACGAGAGAGGGAGCAGACCTGAGCTAGTGCTCACCCAGGACAGGGACCACAGGACAGAGGGCTGGCCTGCCCTCCGGGGGAAAGCTCAGCCTGTCCCTGTCCCTGGTGTGTCATGATGATGGAGTGCCGGATGCAGGCACCGTAATGGTTTCATCAACTTAGCTACTTTTTATGAGAAATTTGTTCCAATCCCTTCCCTCTCCCCGGCTGCTGCCACCTTAACAGATGTCAGACCTGAAAGAATAATAATCCTGGCAGGAACCCTTGAACTGGAGCGAGCGGCGTCCCAGGGAGGAGGCAAGAGCACAGAGAAAACTCATTTTTGCAGGAGCTCAGGACCCCTTGGAGCTGCCCAGCCTGACACTGCCAGGGCTGGGAGATCAGCTTGTGCCCTCCTCTTCCTCCCTGGGGAAACCTGCCCTGTGCAGATGTGCCGCTGTGCTGGTGAAACAGCTCTGGAGAGGAGCCCCTCAGCCCCGGCCTGTCCATCCTGCTGCCACTCAGACGCCACCCGGACTTCATCCAGCCCCCACCTGGAGTGCACACCTAAAACCCACCTGCTCTCCCCAGTTCCCACACCTACTCCTGTCCCTGACACCTCTCAAAGAAGCTTCATCAAAGGAACCAGCGCAGGCAGAGGCAGTGCCAGCAGAATGGGCACACACGTGGGCAGATCTCACCGTGCCCCACACCCTGCTGCTGGACTCGCCCGGCCGCTGCCGGGCAAGGCGTGACACACACGGCCTGGGCAGTGATCCATCACGCCCTCGGTCCCTGCAGCCTCCTGCCCTGGGAGCTCTCCTCATCCCCAGCCTGTCACCGCCAGTGCCAGGGGACATCACGGGCAGGAGGCAGCGGCACAGCGACACCATCACGGCCCCACACGGGCTGCACAGGCGGTGGCAGCCGGGGCAGCGCGGTCCCTGCTGCCGCTCCGGGTCTGCGGGCGCCGGGGACACCCCAGGACGCACCGGGGACCCGATCCCCGTGCCGGGCCCGCGGGCGCTGGCGGCAGCTGGAGCGGGCGGAGGCAGCAGGATGGGCAGGAGGGGCAGCAGAGCTTCTCCTGCGTGCAGCAAAGCCCCGGGCACTGATTTGGGGATTCCCAAGGCTGCAAGTGCCAGACCTGCCCTCGTGCTGCCTTCTCCTGCGAGAAGCTGCGGCTCTGCGATGAGTCATCGCTGGAAGACTAATTCTATTTAAAGGATGTTATTCGTAGAAATTGAGTTTTAATAACAGGGCATCAAACAAGCAGAAAATACCAAACTTCCTAGTGGAGCGAAGTTTCCGTATGTTAATTTATACAGCACAATCACCGCTTGGAGGAATAAAAACCACGCAGAGAGCTCCTCTCCCTGACACAGCACCGGAGGGAGCCCTGTCCTGCTCCCCGGAGCGTTTCCCGGCCGCGGAGAGCAGGGATGGGGACAGGCCGCCCGGGCACGGCCACTGCTGCTGGCACGGCTGGGGCACAGGCTCCGGGCTCCAGCCGCCGCGCTCCCGGGAGAGCTCCATCCCTTCATCCCAGGAGCCTTCGGGCTCTGCTTCGCTGCCAGTGGGAGGGCGGGAGGAGACAGCGCGGAGCTCGCTTTAAAAATAGATCAAACCCTCTGCTACGGAGCCATTTTATTAGAGCAGCACAAGCTGTCGGGCTGGTGACACCTCTGCGAGCACCCAGGGAAGTTTTCCCGGATGAATTTGAAAAGCGAGGGGAAGAAACAAAGACGAAGCAGACTTGCTTTCCAACAACAACAACAACAACAACANCCTGTCTGCACTCGAGCCCCTCAGCCCGTCCGCAGCCCAGATCCCTGTCCCCAGCCCACACACGCCTCCCAGGCATCACCAGGTGCCCTGGTGCCAGCACTGCAGCGAGGGCTGAACCTCTCACACGAGCACGAATCTTAGGCTCATCCCAAATCTGCCTGAAAGCTCCTCTGCCCAGTGTGGTGACTCCCATGCCCTGACCTGGTCATTAACAGGGACAGCATGTCCTGTAAAGGGCAGGGGGCAGTGCCTCGGGTCTCCTGGAGCTGCAGCAGAGCCAAACCTCACCATCCCACCAAGGCTCCCCAGGATGGGGGTCCCGGGGCTCAGCATAGGTGGGGGCTCGGCTCAAACCCAGCTCAGCCTCCCTGAGCTGGAGCTGCCAAGGACAGGATTTGTCCCCACAGGGCTCAGCAGTGCGGCAGCCAGCCCAGGCTCCGAGTATTCCCTTTGTGCATGCCACAACTGACTCATGTTTGTAAAAGGAAAACTGGGAATGGGAGAGGCCAAGAGAAAATACAGAAATGCTTCCAAATCAAACCTCAGCAAACTTGTGGGAGCTCTCCGGAGAGCACTTTCCATCTAGTTCACCTTTTGTCATGCAATCACCACCCTTCCTGCTGCTGCAGCCGGGCAATGGCCGAGTGCTCAGAAATCCACGGTGCAAACAGGGAACGCCGTGAGCTGGGTCCTGTCCTGGGTGCTGAGCTGCACCAGAAAACTCCCGTGAGCTGGGTCCTGTCCCGGGTGCTGAGCTGCACCAGAAAACTCCCGTGAGCTGGGTCCTGTCCCGGGTGCTGAGCTGCACCAGAACACTCCCGTGAGCTGGGTCCTGTCCTGGGTGCTGAGCTGCACCAGAACACTCCTGCCTACGAGGAGCCGGTTCCCCGTGCAGCAGCTCACGGAGCAGCTGGCACAACGCCAGGGTCCTTCCAGAGCCGTGTTAGCGACGCCCAGGGAAGGGCTGATCGTGTGTCACAGAAACAGCTTCGTGCCGGATGGGGGACACGGTGACCACAATGAGGGCAGGACCAGGGCTCTGCTGCTGGGGTCCAGCAATGGCCCCATGCACCGGTTTGGCACACGCAGATCCCAGGGACTGCTCCTGGTACCAGCAGCTGATCCCTCTGGCCCCACCAAACCCCGGTGGAAGCATCATTCGCTGCCAGCCAGCCTGAGCCAGGGACTTGCAGCAAGTGCTGGTCCCACGGCCGGCGACACCATCAAGCACTCCCAAGGCTGCTCCACAGCACGGATAAGTGGAGATAAAACCAACCTGAGTGTTGTCTGAAAACCGATGGAGAAATTGCTTTGCTGGGAGGGATGAGGGATAACTCACTGGTGTGCAGGCTGTGGGACAGAGCGGAGGAACACGAACTGAAGCTACAGGCTCCACAGCGGGAGCAAAACTCAAAACATCCCGTGAGTTCAAACCAGAGAAACAAGGAACCCTCTATCCCAGAAACCCCCCAGAACTGGCCCAACACATCACGTCAAGCTGCGCTGGGCCACAGCGCTGGAAAGCACAGCATGGAGACAAGAGGAGCCAGGGCAGGGAAAGATCCCCAAGCCCCCATCATGCAGAACAGGAGCTCAGTGAAAACCAAGGTGGAAATACACAACAAACAGGTAAGATCTGCCTGTATCTAACGTAGCTCACGCCGCCATAAGTTGGTAATGTGAATGGCTGGGCCAGCAGCAGCAACCCAGTGGGATGGGGGGCAGGAGGAGGGGGTCAGCCCGGAGGGGGCTGGCAGGCCCTGAGACTGAGCAGCACAAAGGCCAAAGCACTGAACATGGGAGCATCTGCTCCAACCTGGGAACCACATGGAGACACATCTCGGTGCATTAGTCAGCCACGGGCTGACTCTGAGTCACCGGCTCCAGCATCTGGGAGGAGAGTGAGTGTGAGTGTGTGAGTGTGAGCGTGTGAGTGTGAGCGTGAGTGTGCTCTGGGCTGCCTGGCACAGGAAGCTCTGGGGGAGGGCAGCTGTGCCGGCTTGGCTGGCGCTGGATCCATGCCACGGGATGACCCCGTATAGGAGGGTCAGGCTGGGGGAGCAGGGAGGGCTGCCAGGGGATGGAGAGCTGTTCCAGGAGCACACAGAAGGAACAGGACAGAGGAGCTGGTCTGAGCCCAGTCAAAGCTTCTCTATAAACACATAGGGAATGGGCACTGGGAGGAGCTGGTCACGCCAAAGGACAAGGTTGGCACAAGAAAAATGGGTGTAAAAGGCTGCAGATAAAGGGAGGCAGGAGGAAACGAGGAGGGGCAGGCACTGGGTGAGGAAAGCGGCTGCGGTAGGACTGCCTGGACAGTGGGACTGGGCTCGGGGCTCTGGGTCTTTTCCTAAAACACACCTTTAAACGCCTTTAAGTGCCACACAGATGTTTCACTGCTTCCATCCCAGAGCTGACAAGTGATGCCCACAGCAGAGCAGCCCTTGTCCCCACAAGCAGTGACCACCTGCCATGGGGAGCCAGCAGAGGATGGGGGTTTGCCCACGAACACCCACTGGCCACCCCACTAGAGCCCCTTCCCACTGCATCCCCTGGAAGCCTGCTCCCTGCGCTGTCCACACTGTTTTGCTAACTGTGCAGCAATCCAGGCTGCTGATCAGATGGAAAGTCTCCATCCCATAATAAACAGTGTACTATTTATAAACCTGAAAACGTCTTTATTATTATTATTTTCCCCCAGAAAAAAAAAAAAACCATAATAAACCCTCCCTGCACACTGCTGTTAAACACACCCCAGCACGGCCCCGCAGGTCCGCAGCGCTGGTGCCGCTTCCCCAGGCAGTGCCCAGCAGAACAGATGGCAGTGTGGGCGTTAGGTACCAGCCTCCTGGCAATCCGAACATCTGTTACCGTTAGAAAATGCTAATTGCCATCAATCAGGACAGCACCTACCCACATTTACATGCAAGCACAAAAAAATTACGTCTAAATTTCTCCGAGTACAACACTTGCTGCATGTTAAGTAACCGGAGCTGCTCAGATGCTGCGCGGCAGCCTGGCACCGGCGCGGTGGGTGATGTGCCGCAGCTGAGTGCTGGCAGCGCCCGGCTGCACCCGCGGCACAAGGGGCACAGCCCCCGGGGCTCATCCCACCCTGCCCCATCCCACCCTGCCCCATCCCCGGTGCAGGAGCTCCCCGGCCGCAGCCGCCCCCGCTCCTGCCCGGGAGCGCTGCCACCGGCGCGGGGCACCCCGGGAGGACAGTGCCCCGTCCCCTCGAGCCGCTGCACCCCCGCGTCCTGCTCTTCTGCACAGCGCTCCCGCCTCACCCGGACACGGCAGACACAGCGTGAGTCCTTCGCCCCCAGCTCACTCCCTCCGGTGACTCCAGAACAGTTTGGGGTCCCGCACCCCGACCTGCTGCGCTCGGGGGCCCACAAGACCCCCACAGGCTCCGCTGCTCCCCTCGCCCTGCCCTCGTCACATCTTGGCTTAGAGAGGATCCCAGCCGGAACTGCTCCCGCGGGCCCCAGGGCAGGGGCCAGCATCCACCCCACGGGACACTGCCACGGGCTGCCTGGAGCCATCTGTGGGCACTGCCCGGCCCTGGCTGCTCCTCACAGTCCGTGCGCTTTCTCCATCCCCAGAGAGCGCAAAACAGATGGGAACACAACCAGCTCCACTGCGGTTCATCAGACAGCACATCACAGGGCACCGGCCCCGAAGCGAGATGGCAATTCCCGTTTGGAGGAAGCAAAGGCACAAATCGTGGACAGAGAACTCGGACACAAAGTTCAGTCAGAGAAGAATGAAAACGAGAAACCTGGTGCACGGTGATCCCCGAGTCACAGTCCCCTCCGCAGCGGTCCCACGGGATGCTCCGACAGCCGGAGCTGGCGAGCGGCCCCGCTCCTCACCCCGCGGCTGCCGGGCCCCCGCCTCCCTCGCAGCGGGGAGCTGCGCCGGAATGCAAATGATGCTCCAGGCGAGTGCCAAGAGCTCCTTGTTCCTTCCCCAATTTAGGACACCTCTCGGTGCTGCAGCCCGCACGGAGTTCGTAGGAGGCTGCAAGGGTGCCAGAGGAGCTGCGCCTGCCCAGGGTGACTCTTCGACAGCAAAGCTGCACCTTGCAGTGCAGTTTTCCCCTCCCTGGGATTTGTCCCCTCAGGACCACAGTCCTGGATCGCAGCTCTGAAAGAAACTTCACGTGGCAAAAGCTTTTCTACCTGCTGCCCTCCCGGGCACTACACGGGACTCCCTGGTGTGTCCCCCCACACCACGGCTGTGGCCCCACCGTGCCAGCTGCAGGCACTGCTGCCTCAGCTCCTGGAGAAACTCAGGCCCTTCCCAAGGAAGAGCACAAGGAGCACGGAGGAGTGATCCTGCTCCGAGGTGAAGAGCCAGGGACACAGGCCGGAGAAGCTGCTGGGAGCCTCAGAACAGCCTCACTGGGTGCACCACACTCTTTCCACAGCCAAGGGGAGTCGGGGACTGCAGTGCACACTGAATTTCTCCACAGCCATCACATTAGGGCTGCCGGGCTCTGGCTCCATCCTCTGGTTCACCCCACATCCCTCCCAGCCCTGGCTCCCTGACAGGCGCCCGCCGGCGTGAGCAGGTTGTGGCACCGCTGCCGCTTCCTGTGGCTCCCACCGTTACTCAGCAGCCAAGGGAACCGCTCAGAGCTACAAGGTCACTCAAAAACACCATCTGTCCATGCACTGCTCCTCGCCCTGGGGAGAGCAGCAGAGAAATTATTTCAATGCACTGAAGGCCACTGTGCCCCTCTCCGCTGCCCTGCTGCACACCAGCATCTCACGGTGCTCACCCAGCCTCAGCTCAGTGAGGGGGGACCACAGCATCGGTGTCCACTGATGCCCCCCACACTCTCCCCACCACGAGGGCACCCAGGGGCTCCAAGAGTTGATAGGGAACCCTCCCAGACTGCTTGTCACAGGGTGAGATGTTTGGTGCTGGGGAGAGACTGCCTGTGCTGGCAGGAGCCATCGCCCCCTCCGTGACCCCTGGCTGGTGGCCTCTCCAGTACCATGGGGTGCGGGGCAATGGTGGGAGTGCAGCCTACCTTGCATGTGGGGAACAAGTGACAGGAGCACCCCAACACCCCCAGGAACTGCAGCTCCAGGTCCCCTCCCCCTGCACCGCCCAGGGACTATTTCTGGGGAACTGAAGTCACTTGCATTTGGGCTCTGAAGTCACATTTGTCTCTGCTTGTGCTGCTTCTCCCGCACCTAAAAGTGTCACAACACGGCGCTATCTCTGTCGAGGCAGTTGTCCCCCACATGCCATGTCCCAGATGCTCCTGTGTTGCTGCTCACAGCCAGGCACTTCCCCAGCCCCGGTTTCTCGCCAGGACGGCGCGGGGCTGCCAGCACCGGCTGGGTGCATGGAGGGACTGACTCACACCCAGCTCCAACAGTAAATAAATATTTGATTTGAGCTCGTTTGCAAACCCAGTCCCAGGGAGCACGCCCGGCTGTACTCCTCATCCACGGGCATCCCAGCAGCTGCTTCCCACATCCACCAACCCCCGCTGTGGCTCCATCCCACCTCTGCGTGCCCCCAGCTGCACTGCTGACAGCAGAGGGGGGCATTGCCCCCAGGGCTGTCCCCTGCATCTCAGCGGCCCCGGGACCCTGCGCCACACTGGCCCCACAGCGAGCCCCACTGCGCACAAGATCCCTTCCATATGGGAGCAGCCAGCGGAGCTGCCAGCTCCCAGCTCCAGCGCTTGCCGCTACATCTGGAAACTCTTCTCACCCTTAATTGTTTCTAATGCCTTAACACACGGAGTGACTAATAAGACACTAATTGGGCGGCGTTAGCAGGGAGCGGAGCAGGAGCGCTGGCAGTGCCCTCCGTGCCGAGCCACCGGCTCCCAGCACTGCGCTGCCGTGTGCTGCCATGGCCATAAATCCCTCCGGACCCCAGCGCCTTTCCCGGCTCAGCCTCTCCCAGCATGGTGGAAAACCTGCCCCAGCGGTGGGGAGAGCCAAGAGACGCAGATTTTAGCTCTGTCTAATGGTCCCTGTGCCCTGGGAGCTGGGACAGGGAGGGCACTAGGTACCCCCCAGCTGGGACATCCCACACACCGTCACCCCTCGAGCACAAAGGCACCGGGTGACCCCAGTTGCTCCCCTCCGACTGCTCAGCACCGCGCTGCCTCTGGGCACGTACCGGCACCGCTGGGATGGGCTCGTGCTTGGCACTGCCCACGCTGAGCCAAGGCGAGGAGACAAGTGATGAACGGCTGCAGGAATGCACCTGCTCCAGGTGATTTATGGCTGCTGGGGAGCCAGAGCAGAGGACAGCTGCATTTGGGACCCTCCTGTGCCCCAGAGAGCTGTGGGGTGATGGTCCCCCCACTTTCTGGGGCTGCCCTGTCTCCCCAGGAGCTCCCACGGGGCTGCCAGCCCTGCCTGCACAGCTGCCGGCAGCACTGCGCTCGCCAGAGCTGCTCAACAGCGGGAAAGAGGCACAAATCTTGTTACACACTGGCTAAGCCTCCCTGGGCATGTTTTCTATAAATCTCCTGGAATTTATTATATGATAACTAGCCTGGAAAAGCTAAATTAAATCCACAGCCAAGAAACTGACTTTCAAGTGTGACCTAATTTAGTTGCTGGAAGGGGAGGGAGGGAGGGAGGGAGCGGGGATCCCGGTGCCAGTCGTTCCCGGGATGACCTCCCGGTGCAGCCACACACCCCCCATCCTCCTCTTCGCCGTGACTTTGGGGACGGAGCTGCGCAGCCTTTCATGTCTGAGCGGATCTCACACTCCCACTCGCTGGAACAAAAGCGCCTCAAGGGCTCCCCTGTCAGATGTTTTCCATTGCTCATCTCCAAGTCTTCCTTGAAGGAGCACTCTCCTCCTGGGGGGAGCTCTGGCGTGCTTGGGGATGATGGGGAGGGTGGCCGCAGGAGCTCTGCACTGGCACGTTCCTCCCTGCTCCAGGCTGCTCCCCACCAGCCCAGTGAGCCCCAAGCTCGGCACCAGCACCCACACGCTGCACGGCTGGCAGCCCCGAGCCTCACACAGGGCCCAGCCAGGCTCCAGGGGAGGAGGAAAGCAGCAGGGAGAAAAGCTGGATGGGGAAGAGGCTTGGTGGCCTGAGCTCCAGTGAGCCCACTTCTGCCCTGGTGCCCAGAGCAATGGCTGCAGCGGCCCCACAGACAAGGTACACCCCCGGGATGGGCACAGCCCTCCCGACGCAGGGGCATGACCTGCATTATGGCCGGGGTGACAACCTGTCTGCCGTCCCCCGAAAAGCAGCACAGTCCCAGCCCCAGGAGCCAGACATGCCCCAGCACAGTGCAAGGTCCCGGGAGAAACTCCCAGTGCTCCCACTCAGGCCAGGGCGCTCACGATAGCTGGTTCCACAGTGCTGTGGGGCTGGGCAGGACCGGGCACCCCTTCACCCCAAAACTGCCCACCCGTGGGGCTGCTGGCTTGGGGCAGGGCAGGTGGCAGGAGGCGGGAGCACGGCGCAGGCAGGGCCCGTGGCGAGGGCGACGTGGGCAGAGCGGGACCACGGTGCTCCGGCAGACCCGGGGGTGGGCTCGGGGCTGGCACGCGGACGCGTGCTGTTGTTCTGGAACGGAGTGCACTGGCAGAGCAGCATGTGGGAAGCTTGCATAATAGTGCCAGCCCACACTACGCCTGCTCCTTCCCAGCATGATCAGCCCCTTGCTTTCATGAGCAATAACATCCACCCAAAGTTTTCTAAAGACAAAAAAAAAGAGCTTCAAGGTGATGCACAGAGCTCAGCTGCCTTTGCTGCCTCTGAACTGATTAATGCAGCTGGGGAATCCATCTGCACGGCCGCTCTAATCCCACATTCTGGACGACCTGTACCCCAGCAAGAGACGAGGAGCCTCAAACTCTCGCTCCTATTTCATGATTCCCGAGCATGCACTCCGGGCTGGGGCAGAGCAGAGGAGCCAGCGTGCTGCGAGCGGCACTGCAAGGGGGGGACACACAGCCCCCCACGATGGGAGCCCTGCATGGCCCCTTGGGCACTCTTCCTGCCCAGGCACTCCCCTTGGCTACTGCCAGCTGGGAGAAGAGCGGTCCCAGCTCTGGGGGACTCCCCAGCACAGCAGTTGGTGGAGAGGGCACTGGAAGACAAATTCTGTGGCAGAACAGCCCCAAGCAGAGCCCAGTCCCGGGTCACCGTGGCTGCCACAGCGTGACCATGACTCTCTGCGCACCTGCTGAACCTGCGGGTCCTTGCAGTGCTGGGAACAAACAGGGAAAACGCCTCATCTGGAGGAGAGAGTCCCACTGCCTTCGAGAGTTTTAAATTTTAACTCCTCCTCAAGCTGGTGTGAGCTCCCAGTGCAGACTGGTGTCAGCGCGAGGGGGCTCCAGTCTGTGTAACGTGAACTGACGGGGACGGGTTCAGCCCAGACCACACGGAGCCGCACACAGCCCTGAGGGGAGTTTGCAGCACGATCGGTGCCAGGAGCCGGGTCTCGGCGGGTCCGGCCGGGCTGCGACGTGCAGGGCTGTGCGTACATCATGGGCACGCGTCCCCTTCCCACCCATGGGCATCACCGAGGTCCCGCGAGCTCCAGGACCTCCACACTCCTGCAGCGAGCAGGAGGGAGACAGCTGGGACTGACCAAAGGGTAGGACCAGACCCCCCCACGCCATATGCCACGAGGGTTAGAGCAGACAGGGCTTCTCCCAGCAATGCTCCCCTTTGCCAGGTCATCACACACGAGTCTGGACACACAGGATCTGTACCCAGTGCTAGTGCAAAGTCCCTGGTGGGCTGATCGTGAGCTGCTGCCCCAGGCACAGCCATGGGAAGCAGCATCTTCATCCTCAACCAAAAAATACCTCCATGCCCTCCCCAACCTGGACTGCTGGGTGGGAACAACATACCTGAAGACCAAGAGCAGGTGCCTCAGGTGTGGTGGCAGGTGGGAGCTCACGCTCGTGTTCACCTCTCCAAGCCGTCAGGAAGAGCCGTCGGGGTCTCACAGCAGCAGGTTCTCAGCCTGAAAGAGAGAGGGAGAGGCTCCAGTCCCGTCTCTGTGTAGGCACCGCCGCTAATAACGGAGGAGGACGTGGCAGAGCTCGGCGCCTCAGAACGCCACAGCTCCGGGGGCTCACACGCGCTTGGCCCACTCCTTTAACAGCACAATTATCTCACGGCTGGGGAGCAGCTCTGGAGCAGCCCCTGACATGTGCAGAGGCAGGACCTTGCCCGGTGGTAAAGCCCCTAAAGAGAGGGAAGCATGTTTGGCCCAGGGAGCACGGTTTGGCTGCACAGAGCTCACGGTCCCCAGTGGCACACGTCCCAGTCCCTGCACTGATACAGAAAATGCTGAGGCTGGTCCTGCCTCCCTGAGAGCACCAGCCCTGGCCTCAGACGAGTGCATGGGATGGAGACAAGGAAAGGCAAAGACTTCTTCTGAAAGGAAAGAAGTCCCCAACCCACCTGTTCCCCTAAAGGCTCTCTGGAGGCCACTGGCAGCTCCACGTTTGCTTTTCCCCAACCCAGGTTGAACAGGAGATAATTTAACAGCTTGTCCCCCCTTGTAATGGGACTTCTTCCCTGTTCCCCCGGGCAGCCCATCCATCACAGCGCAGAGCAGTGACGTCCCCCGGCACCTCGGCCAGGCGGCCCCCCCGCCTGCCGTGAGTTACGACGCCTGCACTGCACGGTAGGACGGGCTCAGAGCCCCGGCTCTGCACCGGGAGCCGAGATTTATCCCCTCGGCAGAACAGGGGCAGAAGCCGGGAGATAAGTCACAGCAGAGCTGCAGGAGTGGCGCTCAAGGTCCTCCAAGGTTGGCTCATTAAAAGCCAAGGAGAAGAGGAAGACAAGACCTGCTCGCCGCGGTGTGGCTGCAAATCCCCCTCCTGAGGCTGAACCAGCCATGGCCAAGAGGCAGGTGGGAAGGGAGCCGGGCCCCCCAGGCTGGCTCTGCAGCAGTCCCTGGGGCAGGCTGCTGGCTGGGACATCCCAGCACATTCCAATAACCCCAGCAGTGCAGCACCCGGACAGGGATGCGCTTCCCAACAGTGCAGAGCCGGTAAAAACCCAACAGGCAGCCACAGAGGCGCTTGGATGCTGGCCCAAGGAGCAGGCTGGAGGCACCCACTGCGACTGGCACCTGCAGCCACCCAGCACACCAAGCATGCTGCTGGGAGTGGCACCTTCCCTGTGATGGGCACCATCACTGCTTTGGGGACAGACTGCAGAGAACCCACAGAGACACAGTGAACATTTCAGGCACTCCCCAGACTGGCTGGAATTCCCCTCCTGCTTCATTAGTCCTGCTCATTAGGCTCTCCTCCTGATCAGCAGGCACAGCTAGAGCTCAGCAGCGTCTCTCCCCAGCCCTTCCATCTCAGCCTCTTTCATGCTGGTCTGTCACAGCCGGTCCCCTAACCCCCCTTGGTGTCCCCTAAACTCTGGCTGTCCCCTTCTGCAGGCTCTGCCGCCAGTCCCTCCTCCCTCCCTGCTGTGGTTTGTGTGTGAGCAGGAACCACGGTGGGGCTGGGGGCTCAGTGGGGACTCACACTGTGGGATTTGCCCCAGACTGAACCCCTGCAAGCGTGTGCAGCAAGTGCAGGATAAGATAAACACTGGGAAAACCCAACTGCATCACTGAAACAAACAGCACAGCAGGATTTTTTCAGCACCTTCTATTTTCAAAAGCAAACCCACGTGAGTGCAGGATGGGGGTTGGCATGCTCCCCACTGGTGCTGGGGGCCCAGCAGCATCCCTCACCATCGGCAGCACCCTGCCACTAGGAAAGTGTTCCATCCCCAGGAGGGATGGCAAAGCGGATTGCAGATCCCTGCGGGGCATCTCCCCCAGGAGCCACCGGGCTTTTACTGCACACTAAACCACAGCGATTAGATCAACAAGCCAACCCCTGGAAGGCTGAGAGGTTTTATCAAAGCCAGCAGCACCTCAGGGAGGTAAAGGAAAGACGATGCAGCTGCCCACAGCATCCGCAGTCCCTGGGCCAGCCTGGCGGCTGCTGCAGGTGGGCAGGACCAGGGCTGTGCCGGCTCATTTTCCGGAGGCTGAGCCTCTGCCGCTGCCTCCCTGCTCCCAGGACGCCGGTCCCGGTCCCAGTGCCTTCTGTCTCACCCCACCGTGGCAGCGGGGTGTCACGGAAATGCCCCTCAGCAGGGCAGGGCTGGGGGGCAGCCGGAGCTCGGGAGGTGCCCGCAGTGCTCCTCCCTGGATTGCAGAGGAGTGGGGAGGAATTTTCTTCCAGCAGCAAACTCTCTGAAGCAGCACTCGGCACCTGTGCAGCCCAAGATACAGCTCCTGCTCCAGCCCGACCAGGAGCTATTTCCCACTTATCTGCGCCACGGCTGATATCTGTGCAGCAGAACACGGCGCTCGGTAATAGGATTTTGATGCTAAACAGAAGATGTTTTTTTCCCCGGGTCTCACTGACGTCACACCTGGAGGTATCCATGGCCATGGAGGTGACACAGAGGAAGGCTAAAGAGTTTCAACTCTTGTGCTGAGGGAGCAGCTTCTCCTTCAGCTTCCAAACAGCAGAATTACAGTGATCTAGCATTGCTTGCCCTCATCATGCCTCCACCCCAATGCAGCCCTGGGGAGGGAGGAAGGCATGCCCCCACTGCTGCAGCCCCACTGCCCCCCTGGCTGGCAGGACCCCGCTCCTGCCCACAGCTCCCATGGGAGTAAGCAGAGCCCCTTGGTGCTGGGGCTGCGCCGGGGGCTGGGGAAGCCTGCATCCCGTGGGCACCATCTGCTCCCAGCGCTCCTGGGGCCCCGGGGGAGCCTGAAACCCACAGGCATCACGGGCATCACCCACTCCCCGTGGGCATCACCCGCTCCCAGCCCCAGGCGCTGCTGTCAGCTGCATCCCGTGCCACAGGGACCACCCACACGCCACAGCAGCAGCACAGAGACAGGCTTGGGTGGCACAGCCACGCTTGCAGCTGCCTCAGGGAAAGGGGAGGAGGGCTTGTCACCTCCCTGCCACCCTCCTCCCCATACCAGCGAGAGGAAGGTCCCACGCACCCCCACTGCTGGAGCTGGGAAAGTCTCTGCCTGCCACAGACAAAACCGAAGCGATGGGAACCACCCCCGCCGGGTGCGGGCGACATCTCACCCGTGGGAACGCTGCCGGCGCGGCGCCAGGGCTGCCACCGCTCCCACGGCACGAACCGGGTGACAAAGGGCACCAGCAGAAAAGCCACAGGCTGGCGGTGGTGGGAGGGTCTGGCCAAGGCCAGGATCAGCATCGCACAGCCGGGCCCTGGCACGCTTGGCCAGGCTGAGCACACCCAGGCCAAGAGGTGCTCAGGGGTGCACGGGGCTTGTGGGGTGCACACTGACCACAGGGTGCACACTGACCACAGGGTCCCTCAGCACCACAGTGAGCAGCTCCGGCCCCAGCGCAGCGGTGCCCAGGGAAGCAGGTGCCCAGGCCAGCCCTGCTCCGGCTGCCCCGAGGAGCACCCGGCAGCACAGTGAGGGAAACACAGCGCTGTGCAGGTGGGCACAGCCCCAGGACAGCTGTGCCAGCACAGGCCTCATCCCACACGGAGGGTGTGCCCACAGCCAGGGACAGGGACAGGGGTGCCAGGAGCCGGGGCAGCCCTTGCTGTGCCGAAGGGATGCCAGGAGCTGGTCGCAGTCTGTTTTCCTGCACAAGTGCATTAAGCATTCCACACAGCACTTTTGCTGTAAATCACTTCCTATTCAGGCTCACTGCTGAGGGTCTCTGAAGGTCGATTTTCCATGGTTATGACAACAAAAACTAAAATTGGGTCAAACCTGAAAGGTATTATGTTTCTCCAAGCTGCTAAATGCACAATAGTAATGAGGTTGGTTAAGCAGTTCACCCCCAGCTCGCATTATTTGCTCTGAAGATGTATTAACCAGTTAAATGAGCCTGATAAGGCAGCCCTGCACATTCCTCCTACCAGCCGCACAGAAGATCTGAGGTTCTGGGTCTCCGTATCCCGGTTAATAACCGAGACCACGGCCCCACCGACAAAGGCGGCCGCGCCACGCAGCTCCGGGCCAGCTCTGCCCGGCCTGACCCACGGGAGCACAAAGGCAACTTTAAAGGCATCCAGCAGCTCAGAGCCATTGGAAAAAATAATTACCGTTTCTCCTCCCCTTTCTCTTTCTTCTTCTTAACACTCTCCCTCATCCAACCTCCTGATGAAAGAACGAACCCACTGCCTGCCCCATCAAAGGCGGTTTAGCAGCATCCCTGCACCAGGATGGGGGATTATCCCTGGCAAACACAGGCAGCTGACCTGGCTGCCATCGCCCAGCATGGGACCCAGAGGCACGTGGAAAACCCACCCAACCACCTTGCAAGCACTGGAGGTCACTTCACAGCGGTACCCAAAAGATGCTGCGTGCCCACAGCAGAGCTCTCCACACAGACCTGCTGAGGGGGTGCAAGACGGGCTGCCCAGGACGTCCCCACCCCAGTGGGGCTGCAGGACCAGTTGTGGGACACAAAGACCATTTGTTTTTACGGGATTTCTGCTGTTTTTCCTAAAACAAACACCCATTAATGTAAATATAACTGATGTAAACAAGCATGACCCTAAAATCCATGTGCAGCTGTATGGAACAGGGGAGAGAGAGGGAGGGAGGTTGGTTGGGAGAGAGGGAGGGGAAACACTTTAATTAAGCTCTAAAATGAATGAGATGGGAAAACTCAAACTGCAGGGGAAGCATCTGGTGCTGCCGCAGGAAGGGGCTGCCTGGAACGTGGGGCTGGGCTCTGCTGGGTGACACCGGAGCCATCGGCTCCCACACTGGCCACCCCACGGCACCAGCCCACCGCGGGGAGAGCCACGCCGCGTCCACAGCCCCCAGGGAGGACAGCCTGCAGCGGTGCCAGTCCCACGTGCCAGAGCTGAGAGCTGGGTGCATCCCACCGGCTCGCCCCTCGTGCACTGCTGCAGGCTCCCGGCTCTGTCCCCAGCCAGGAGGAGCTGCATCCGCAGGATCCCCGCCAGCAGCCTGTCCCCACAGGGGATGGGGACCGAGGGAGGCGGCAGGAGGCTCCACCTCCTGCAGCAGGGACCCTGCCACCAGTCAGGGATCACACGGGGGAAACGTACAGAGAGCCTCAGTGTGCCTCTCACGGTGATCCAGCTGGGGCTCTGCCAGGAGGAAGTTGCTGCATGGAGAAATGCCAGCACTTTCTAGCACAGAAGGATGGATGAAGATCCCAAGGTGGGATCTGTGCTGGCAGAAGCTCTGGGACCAGCGCTCCGGCCTCCAGGTGTGACCAAAATGTGGCTGCGAACAGTACCTGAGGACCAAGTGGGGAGAGGAAGACCACAGAGCAGATCCAAGGAGCTCCAAGATGGGAGGAAAGGGCTAGGGGTCAACCAGAGGCAACAGCAGATTCACACAGTTTAAGGGGACAGCAGTGGATCCAGACTGGGCTCTTCCAGGTCTCCCCGCAAGGAGCTGCTGCTGCCGTGCCATGGCAGGGAGAGGCCAAAGCCACCACCGCCACACAAGGTCCCTGCTCCCAACTCCAGCAGCCTTCCTGCGCCAGAGCCCTGCCTGCACACACACACTCGGCTCCCTGGGGATGTGTCCATCAAATCCATCCTGCTCCTCCTCTCCTTAAGGACCTCAAACCCCATCCCCCACCACTGGCCACTGACTGGAAACCATGCAGGGCTGGGTGCCAGGGAATGGGAATTCTTTATCCTGGCTTGAGGTGGACTCCTGTGCCCTGGCTGCCCCACAACAGCTGCCATGCTCAGCCCCAGCACACTGGCGGCCCCAGCCATGCTCACACCCTGTCCCACTCCAGGCCAGCAAGGTCCTGAGGGATCGTCCTTCATCCCAAGCCTGGAGAACAAACACACAACGTGGCTCCTCTTGGAGAAACACCGAGCAGCAGCACAGCTCCTCCCCAGCGCAGCACTGGTCAGGCACAGCGGTGGAAGGGGCCACCACCAGCCGCTCCATCCAGCTCTGCCACGGCGGTGCCTGCCTGGCTCTGCTCTGGGAAGAGCCAGTCCCTTGTCCCCTTACCTGGGTGCAGCATTCGCGCTGCCGAGGCTCCTCAGCAGTGAAGGCTCCAGGATGGCACCCCCAGGACTCACCCAGGAACTGAGGCAGCCCCGCACAGGGCTCTGCCCCCGCCAGCCCTCCCGGCACTGCCTCGGAGCCGCAGCGCTCACGTCCTCCCCCCTGCCCTTTCCAACACCGCCGGTGATGGGAGGGAGTTAGAAATGCCAGCAAAAGCATTCCTTATTTCAAGAAGCCAGATCATCTAAAGACTGGCACCAGCCCAGTGCCCGGTGAGACCTCCCCAGATTTATGGCCAGCACAGCTGAAGAGACAGAGCAGCTTTAGCGAACCTGGTTAAGACCCCAGGGGAAAGTGACAGCAGGATCTGAGTGACCTGAGAACTCCACCTCTCTGTCGGGAAAACAAAGGCAACACAAGAAAGGAGCCTGGCAGCCCCAGGGACTGCAGGGAGGGGGCTGCCAAGGGACAGAGTGCCCGGGGCCAACAGGACACGCATCGGGACACCACACCCTGCCAGGGAGCGGGAACCAGGCAGTTGCTGGGACAGCAGAGCATCACTGCTGGAGCACCCTGCACTGCCTGCGGCACTGATCCAGCCTCCCCCTCCTCCTCCTCCAGGGCCTCTTCCTCTCCTTCCCCTCTTTGTCATTCCTCTCAGCTCACGCCTCTTCTCTGCTCTCCTTCAGCTGCTCACAGCAATAATCCAGGGCACTGACGCCCCAGCAGATTGCTCAGCGCCGCTCCCCGCTGCTGACCGGGGTTTTAATGACTCCCCCGGCCATGCCGGGGCTGGTCTCCACCTCCACCGGCTGCCAGGTTCTCCCCACCATCCCTCCTCCAAAAAACAACTGCACCATCCGCAGGGATGGGAGAGGAGCACCCGCCACCTCCAGCTCAGTGGGGGCTCAGCTGGGATCCGCCTTGTCTTGCACCCAGGCTCTCAGCCACCCCAAGGACCCACAGGATTCTCTCGGCAGCCCCGACCCCCAGGGCTCCTCGGCCCCCTGGGCCAGGCGAGTGCAGCCAAGGGCACCAAGCAGCAGCCGGAGGGGCCGCAAGCTGACAGCATGGTGCATGTTCCTTGGGGACAGCGAAGGGACAGCTGCGGCTCTGTGTCGATCAGACGATGCTGCTCAAAGCCTCGTGGCACAGGGCTCTGCAGAGGCAGGGACAGGACAGGGACGGGACAGGGACCGGGAACTGGGGCTCTGCCTGCAGGATCTGCGCAGCACCCCGGGCTCCTGCCGCCCCACGCAGCCCCTGCCAGCTCCCGGCACAGGCACCAGCACCCCGTGAGGGCACGAGCCAGCGGTGCAGGACCGGCGGGGGTCTCCTCCCCAGTGAGGAGGATGGGTACGACAGGGAGCGGAGCTGCTGCTCAGGGTGATCCCAGGAAATTCGGGAAGTAAAGTGCCAAGCCCCATTCCCATCCTGAGCTGCCCATGGGTGGACAGGCAGGAACACACTTCTGGGACCAAGGGACAGGCCAGCAGTGTGACCCCCCCAGCCCTGTCATGGCCCCCCACAAGGCCATGTCTGGATCCGGTGTCCAGCTTTGGGCTCCCCAGTACAGATGGGATGAATATACAGCAGTGAATCTTGCAGAAGCCCACGGTGATGCTCGGAGGCTGGAGCACAGGACAGAGGCACAGTGGGAGGGAGGCGGGCACTCAGCCCAGAGAAGGAGAGGCTCAGGGAGGTTATGGGGAAATCAGGGCCGGGGCAGGAAGCGGGGAGGGCAGGGGAGCTCCAGCTGCATTATCCTGTTTCCCAACGAATCCATCCATCCATCCATCCATCCATCCATCCATCCATCCATCCATCCATCCATCCATCCATCCATCCACACCAGCAGAGCAATTTTAGAGGCACACAGCAGCTGCCACGCAACCACAAAGCAGAGGCAGTACCAAGTGCCAGCAACCACAGCCTGCCTGCCCCCTGCCTGGCACCGCCCCAGCCCGTCCCCACCTCCACGCTCAATGAAGGGAGCAGCAGATGAGCCGGAGGTGTGAGGGGTGCCCCACGACCCCCAGCCCCCCAACCCCTCACCACCAGGCACACCACTCGCTGCCAGGCTGCAGAGCCCCGTGTCCCGTCCTTTAATTAACATTCCACATGTAAAGTTGGGATTGTAATTACTGCAACTGATTAACAGGCCGAAGGTAGCCCGTCTCCGAGGGAGCAGATTAGCCGCGGCTCTCTCGAGCTCCTGCTCTCACCTCGGCACTGCCGGCGCATTTTAAGCAGGGCCCGATGGCCCCGCAGTCAGTGATTAATGGGCGAGCGCAGGGGGACGCGGTGGCTCCGTCGCACTGCTCCTCCCAGGCTCTGCTGGGGCAGGACAGGAGGATGGGCCCGGTTTCGGTGGCCACGGGCTGGCAGAGTGGAGGATGCTGGATGCTGGGAAGTGATTCCCAGAGCCTCCTCCCCCTCCTGTCCAGACACCAGGCTGGGGATATAGGACACGATTCCCAGAAGCCAAGGTCCCTTACAGGGAGAGGCACACACTGCTCAGACCTCACACTCCTTGGATGTGAAAACACGTGGGAACATCCCACATGCCCAGCTCGGCTCTTGTCAGCTCACCCGCAGCTCCAGACCCCGTGCTGCCCACCTGCTGTGGCCCTGGGGTGTGACAGGACCCTCCAGTCCACGGCTCCATCAGGCAGGGAAGGCAATCAGCTGTAATTAACAGCTGCTGCGGGCAAAGCGCAGCACAGGGACCTTCTTTCCTTCTTTTCCTCAAGACTGCAAAATAAATTATCCTGCAAAGTTAGCAGAGGCTGAGCTATGGAAACAATTAAACAAAAATTAAATCTAATTCATTTATACTCGGAGCACAAAGTGGATAATGTGGGGGTTTTCTTTGCTCTCCTCTCTTTGCCTTGGTGTTACAGAGGACTATTATGGGAAATTAATCACGGGGAAAAGCAATGAACGTGATCTATCGCTCTTTAAAAGTGCACTGTAGTGATTATATAAAAATCTATTAGAGAGGCCAGGAAATAGCAGAGTGACACCATTTAAAAGGAAAAAGGAGACCGGGCTGGTGGCAAAGGATCGATTTCTTAACTGACAGATGCGTGGCAGAGGGAGCGGGAGGAGGTCAGACCGTGGCTGGGCAGCGGTCAGAGATGGACGGCTCCGAGGGGCGCAGCCAGGCCCCAGGGCCGCGCACAGCTGAGCAGCGCCGCGCACCCAAAAACCTCGTCCAGCGTCCCACACGCCGCTGCAGGGACGGCTGCCCCCGGCAGCTGCAGCATCCCACCACATCCCTGGTGGCACTGCCCCACCTGAGGGTGCTCAGGAAAGTGACCCCATCACCAGCAATGATCGGCAGAGCAGACCCTCTCTGCTCGGCCCCCGGCACTGCCGCCCCCGGCGCACGCTCGGCTCTTTAACAGCGGCGATAAAACCTTCACCAAGGCAGATTCCACCATAAATCCCAGCCGGCAGCGGGGCCGGCCCCGGGCCAGCCTGACGCTTTAACGACACCATCAATCCCCGAGGAGGCCGAGGCGGAGCGGGGGGACACCCGGGCTGCAGCCCCGGCACGCGGCCAGGCAGGGCTGAGCCCCCCAGACCGGCAGGGCTGAGCCCCCCAGACCCCAGCGCTGCACCAAACCGGTGACTGGCCACACGGCCCCAGGCAGGCAATCCCACCCCGGCAATCCCGCGTCTCTGGACTTGCCCACGGCCACTGCAACCACCCGGTGCCATCACCCCATGGCTACCACTGACAAACTCGCCCAGTCCCGCATTAGCACAGGGAAACACCTTTATGGGGATTTAATGGCAGTTTCTCCTCCCCACCAGGCGTGTGGAAGGCAAACACACCACACTCCCTCCACTGCATCATTTAAACGATTTGGGAAAAAAAAGAGTGGAAAAAAACCCCCTTTGATCTTAGCAGCCCGCTTGTTTAGCCCATGCAGGGATTTAATTGAGAAGGGATGTCCTTGAATAAATGCAGAGATGTCCTCACTCCCCAGGAAGGCTGCTGCCAGTTGAACAATCCCCTGTATGAGGTTTTCCGCTCATCCAGGAATATTCCAGGACAACAGAGCCCCGGGGCCGCTGCCGCATGTCACCCATCCATCACTGGGAATGCCAGCGGTGGGCAGGCTGCCGTGGCACAGGGATGGGTGTGGGAGGCCCCAAGCCCCGAGGGAGAGGTGCTCCCAGGGCTGGGGACACCACTCTGCCCCCAAACCCAGCACAGGGGCAAGCGGGGGGCAGGAGGTGGAGCAGCCATGCACCCAGTGGGATGGGGACCAGGGCCCACTTGGCACAGGCAGAGGGGCTGCAGGTGGGACGTGGTGCCCCGGAGAAGCCAAGTTACGGCCCAACAGAAGGCGAGGGGCAGCCGGTCCCCGAGAGCTGGCACTCACACCTGGGGTGCCAGCACCGGCCCCTGGCAAACGCCTTCCCCGCTGCCACGCTTGGCAGAAGCGGAGGAGCCGCAGCGGAGAACCCGCCAGCCCCAGCAGGCAGCTCGGCACCACCGGCCACAGCGGGCACCTTCCTGCTCATTTCCTCGCGGGCTGCGGCCCCTGCCAGTGCTCAGCACCCCCGCATCCCTGCCCCTCCTCTGCCAGGTCCCTCCGGCCCAGCCGACCTTCCTGCCAGTGCAAAGCCCCACGCTGAGGAAGGGAACCAGCCCTGGGGATGCCCCTGTGCCACACTCCAGCGAGGGGAACCAGAGAGGGGCAGCGACGGCCAGGAGTTCCTCGGTGGCAGCGCTGCACTCACAGATTTGGGCCCGTGCATCTCCTGGCCCTGCCCGGCGCAGCCGGTGTCAGGCGCCGATCAGCAGCATCCTCCTCCTCCTCCTCCTCGTCCTCCCCGGCGCAGCCGCGTGGGTGTCTTTGCCGCAAGGCTCCCTCGCCAGGGAAGCGCCGCGCTATTTTAATCCGGCATCTCCCACCATCTCAGCGAGGCTGGCTGCGAGCACAGCCCCAGGAGAGTTCTGCCCCGCGCCCCCGCGCCCCGCACCTGCGCACGGCGGAGGAACACCCCGAGGCTGTGCTTGGAGGAGCCAGGGAGGCAGGAGTGGGCTGGTGGGCGCTGAAACCCAAGGAGGAAGCTCCTTTTACCCTGGAAGAGAATTCATGGTGATGAAGGAGAGCGCAGGGAGAGGACACGGGAATTCCCAGCTCATTAAAGTGCCGGCATCTACCAGCCCAGGGTAACAGCAGCTCCTCTTCTCCTCATCCATTGAAGTTCTTGTCCTCCCCCTGCCCAGAGGACTCGTGCTCAGCTCTGCAGCCGCCCCACCCCTGTCTCACCGCTGTCCCACTGCTGTCCTACCAGCTGTGCCACCAGCATGTGCCAGTGCAGAGCCACAGGGGTGCCGGGCACCGGTGGGGCTGGTGCTGGGTGCCCACACGGACGCTGGGTGCCCGCGCAGTGCCCGGCCGCAGCCGTGCTGGGCGGCGCGGGGGGCTGCGGGAGCGCTCTCAGCCCCTGGACTCGCTGGCTGCGGTGGCTAAAGGCGAGCTGATTAAAGCAATTAGGATTTTAAATAGTAACACCAGAGTGGCTCATCAGCACTGAAGAGGCAGTCAACTGACAGGCTGAGGAGCCTATTTAGGGATCTCGTTTGGCTGAGGATGCTCAGCGAGGCCCCAGGGCTCCCTCGGAGAGAGGGTGCCGGCACAGGGGTGCCCCAGGCACCCCACAGCCCCCCAGCGCTCGCCTGGGGACACAGAGCAGCCTGGTCAGGGAGTGCCAAAAGGGACAGCTCTGTCCCCTGCCCTGTGGCCACAGGGACGCCAAGGAGTGCCCAGAACTGCCAAGGAGTGCCCACTGCCCACTCCTCCCTTTCCCTAAGATTGTTTATTTTCTGTAATAAAGGCTTGGGGAAGGAAATGTGGAAGGAATTTCACAGTGTTTCTCAGGAGGCACTGCCGTGCAGCAGCAGCCCCAAAGCAACAGATAAAGTGCCTTTTGCAACAGCTGAAGCCCCACACACATTTTGTCTGCTTGGACTCAAGGGCCGAGATGCCGGAGATTTAAGGCAGCCTGGTGGGAAATCCATCTGGTTTGGTCCATGCGGCTCTCCAGCCACAAAGCACTCACATACAGATGCAAGAGCAGCACCAACAGCCTTGAAACGCTCCGTACCCTCCCCGCTGCTCATTCTCCACACCTGCATTGGCTCCTGGCTGTGCTGGCTGATGCCGGGGTGCCCAAGGGTGCAGTGCCCAGCCCGAGCACCTGCGGGATGTGGCCCCAGGGACAAAGGGGGGACAACTGCAAGGAGCTTCCCAGTCCTGTCTCCATGGGCCCTGCGGGCCAGGACTGGGCTGCTGCTTCCAGACCTCCCATCCTCAGTCCTGCAGCTGCACTCCAGTGGGACGGCAAGTGGTGACATCCCCAGGCTTCAGGGCTGGATCCCCTCACTCTCAGATGGGGGGAAAAGAGAAAAAAGGAGAGGGTAGGAATAGGGAACGAAGGGCAGGGGCGGAGAGGGGAGAGGAGGACAGGAACGGGAGGGGAGGGCAGGAGCTGCAGCCCAGGCACAAGCCACTCGCCGACTTTCTTGCGAGCTCCGAGATGCCGTGGGAGGGAACTGGCACAGGCGCATTACGTTTATTTATAGGCATTTCTGTGGCACTCGATTAAACGCTGTGGTGGAGATATTGCAGTGTGAAGAGTATTTAGAGCCGTTTAACACCTCTTAGTCGGCAAAAGCCCATCTAATTCCTGCAGCAAATTGGGAAAGTGCACAGAGCAAGGGCAAGAGCAAGGAAGATGCCCTCTCAGCCCTGGTTCCACCTGGAAAAGAGATCTTGTGATCCTCGATGCACTTGTGGCAGTGCATCCACAAGCCCCACGTGGTGCTCCGCTGCCTCAGGTCAGCAGCCCAGGGAGCGGTGTTCCGCACCCCGCCCTGCTCCCACGGAGGCTGCTGGCTCCAGCCGCGGCAGGGTGCTCACGGCTCGGTGCTGGTGGCACAACTGCACAAGGTGCTGGCCAGCCCCGGCACCCACAGGCCCTGCCTGTGCCAGCCCCAGCATCCCCAAGTCCTGCTGAAGGCTGGGGCCTGCCCAGGGGAGGGCACAGGAGTTCCTGATGCTCAGGAGAGGCTCACTCGCAGCCTTCCCTGGGTATCTACAACTGCTCTGCAGAACCTCCCTATGGCGAAGGGCTGAGCTGGTAAATCTCCAGATCTCAGGAAAGCCATCAGAGGAGAGAGTTCAAAGGAAAGGCTGCCAAGTGCACACCAAGGTGAGCTCTAATTGCACCACTGCAAATCCACCGCTGGCCCTTCTGCCCTCGGATCGCTTTGTGCCCCACTCCCCTCTGCTGCAGAGCTTGGCCTGCCCATCCCCCAGACACGGGGACAAGCCAGGGGAGCACCCAGGGTGCTGCAGCTGAATGGCCACACCGCTGCTTGCCTGTGGCAAATGGAAGATGGACTGAGGCTGAAACTCAGGGAGATCACACAGCCCTGGGCGATGCCACTGAGGCACCTCCAGCTCCTGGAGAAGCACATTCCCCCCGGCTCTCCCAAGCCATTGCCCCAGCACCAGGGACCCCGAACCCAGCAGCACCGGTTTTGGTTCAGCTGAGCGTGTCCCAGTGCCCGGACAGGAGACACCCTCCGCTCTGCCCGGTGCCAGAGCCTCAGAGCCCCAGCAGATCCCACCCCCTGGGTGCCAGGGGCTGGCCAGGGCCGGTGGATGTGGGGTGCCAGGGCTCGCCCCGCCAGCTGCTCCCATGCTCCCGGGCCCGTGTCGCTTGCAAATGGATGCAATTAAGTTGATACTGCAGCGGCCCGTAATTGCTGTTTCCTCAGCTTGGCAACACGACCCCGGAAGCCCCCATTATACTAATCACTGTCACACGAACACAATCGCAGAACACATAAAAACCTGGTGTGCTGCGTGCTGAAATATAACCCTGCCGAAGGCTGAGCCGTGCCATAAATCTGCTCAGCACTTAACACTGCCGGCTAAATGGCCCCGCTTAATTATAGCTCCATAAACAGGACTTTATAGCAGTATCAATACCGTTGAAAATCAATCCCGCTGATGGACAAAGGGACGGGCTCGTTTCCTGCTGCCCCGGGGCTGGGCCACCGCTGCTCCCCGCGATCCCAGCCCGGGGCAATCTCCGCTCCCGTGCCCGTCTCGGACCCGCGGCGCCCGGCCGCGGATTCCACCCAGCCTCGGTCCAGCGCTGCCACAGAGCCACAGCCAGGACATTAGCATGGCAACCCACACAGATCTCTGTCAATTATGCTTCAGTGTTTGAGCTCCAACCAGCTTCAAATTGAATCAGGGCAAAATCATCAGTATAAAAAGTGCCCGCACCAGCCCTTCAATTCCAGCACTGGGGAAAAAAAAGTTCTACATCTCATAATGGCCTTCTACCCCATAATGAACAGGAAAAATAAATTAGATTCCCAGCTAAGGGTATATTTATACAATTTCATTATGTGCCCATGAGCAAGTCTGGTTTTCACCAAGATAAAAATGAGCTCTCAGCAATGCTCGTGCTAAATAAATGGAGTGATTTAACAGCTTAACAAGGAGTGCGACAGAGGGGCTGAGGAACCGTGGCAAAAATGGAAAATAAAAATAAAAAATATCAAAATGCTTGTGTTTCCTGCACTGCACTGGCACTGCCGGGCCAAATCCACCCAGGAGGAAGGAGATGGCAACGCTGGGACTGTGGGCGCATCCCAGGCTGTGAGCACTCGTATCCCGCCCAAACGAAGCAGTCGAGAGCAACTTCTGACTGCTTCATCTTCTGCTGCTCAGTGTCCAAGTGATCCTCGTGAGCCAAAACCAAAATCCCAGTCCCTCTCCTCGCTGGCTGCCAGTGGGTCCAGCTCACTCTCGCACTGCCACAGCACCCCAGGGATGCCAGGACCACGAGCGCCAGCTGCCTGCAGGAGCAGTGAGGATTCTTGTGGCAGCTTTGGGGCTGGAAAGGGATATTTGCAGCCTGGAAGTCGTTCTCAGACTCTGAAAGCATGGCTCCTCTCCCAGCGCTGCTGGGAAATTCCCAATTCCTCCCTCCCTCCCAGTGGAAGGAACCTCCTGTTACCCAATTCCCATCTCCCTTCCCCTGCTCCACTTCCAGCCCTTCTGCTGCTGGGGGCTGCAGCACGTGTTGCCCCCACCCAGGAATCTCTCTCATGCAGCCAGGAGGGACCTGGCCGGAGTTTGGAGGAGCTTCTCACCCTTGCAAGGTTATCTGCTCCCAGGGAAGGCTCCTCCATCCCACCTTCTGCCGCTCCTGAAAAGAGCATGTCAGCTCCCCCCGGGCCCCATCCTGGGCTACACATCCATCTGGGCTCAGCACCGTGTGTCTTCTCCAGCACAGTCAGGCTGATCCCAAATCCATAACCCACACTTGAATAGCTCATCCAGTTAATGGCAGAGCTGCCAGCAGGCAAATCTGTCCTCTCAGCATCAGCAAAGCCAGAGTGAAGCAGTTGCCTTTTTTTTTTTCTCTCCTTTTTAAATCAATCGCGAGGCCACATGGTCCATCGGTGGGATCTGGAGACCAGGAGCCATCTCCAAGACGGAGCTGCTGACTTGGCTGCCTATCACAGCTCTCCTGCCACAAGGTGACATTTCCCCCTCCATCCTCCCTACCCCAGGGAGCCGGGTGGATTAATAGTTCAGCGGGGCTTTGGAAATATGTGTGTCGGGAGTTATGAGCCTGATTCGTAACAGGAGTTCCCTCCCCTGCTACAGAGATTAATCACCGGTGCGAACGCAAACCCCGGCCGGGCTCGCCCGTCCGCACACCGCGGCACAGCCGGAGCGGAGCGGAGCGCGCTGCCGGCTCCCCTGCGCTGCCGCCGGGGCTCTGCCGCGGCTGCCGTCGGATCCTGCACCTCCAGCACGATGGAGAAATAAACGCATTGTAGGAAGGGCTGGTTCCGAGTGCCTGCGTGCTCCACGCGGATACGGCACAAGCCCCGGAGCCCGCCTGCGCTGCCTCCTCCCGGCAGGAATTACGGGGCAGCACCAGCTCTGCTCCAGCCCGCAGGAGCTCAGCCCCCATGGGCACAGACTGGTTACAGCCGATTTATCCTTACACACCTCGATAAATGCAGCGAGAGCCCAAACCCCGCACCAAGGATCCATCCCTCTCTCTGCGGGGCAGCTCCCGGGCATCCCACCAGAGGTGCTCCTGCCTGTGGGGAAGCTGCAGCTGGAGAACACCCGAGCCCAGCGCTGCCCACCCTGCCTGGCCCCACGGGCACCCACCAGTGACCCTGGCATGTTTCCAGAGGCTCTTCCCAGTCCAACCAGCCCTCCCAACACCATGCCTGCCCAAGGACAGAATGGAAATCTCCATTCCCAAGGGGACAAGGACCATCCCCGTGATGCTCTGGTCTGGCTGCTCTGGAATTCCTTCCTTCTGTCCCTCCAACATAAATTAACAACCAGATCATTCTTACCACACCATTTTCCCAGCCCCAAGCAGAGCTGTTTCCCAGGCTGCTGGAATCCTTTACAACCCCCAAAGGATCAGCAAATGATTTTTCACTCTTCCCTTTCGACTGGAGAGAAGAGGGATCTCGGCTCAATCTCAATTAGAGTGAGCTGCGGCTCGCAGGCAGAGGAAGCTGCGGTTCCACTGTGCGGCAGGAATGATCTAATCAGGCACCGGGTCAGATCACCAAAAAACAAACCCCTGCAGAGATGATAACGGTTTGTACCTGCCCCGAGCTGAGCCAGCTGTGAGCACTGGGCCTGGGGAGGCACAGGGAGGGGGCTGATGGAGATCACACGGCAGCACAGGAACCACAGTACAGTGGTGCACAGAGGTGAGGACCTCTGCACTGTGCCTGGCCTTCCCCCTGGGGGGAGGAGGAGGAGGAGGAGGAGGAGGAGAAGGACTCCCACATCTCCCTGCTGATGTTGGTAAACCACCTCCCCAGCCGAGAGTGTGGGTCTGTGCTGGCTCCCCGGGATGGAGGAGCACAGGCAGCTGCCGGAGGACACCCCACCTCCTTCCAGCTCCCAGCCCCGAAGGCTCGGGAGCTCCCCAGCCAGGCCCAGGGGCCACAGTGCCAGTGGAGGGGTCCCGCTGCAGCACTGGCCCCAAAAGTGAAAAAAAATTGCCTTCTCTGGCAACCCTTGCTGTGCCCTTCCCAGCTCCCCCTCTGCTGCCTAATCTGCTCCTCACCCCGGACCAAGGAGGCTGCAGGTTCAGTGGGGCTGGACGCTACAGATTAGATTGCATCTGTCTGGGTATAAATAATTTACTGCTTGATGGTCAGAGTGAATTTAATTAGTTCTTCTTCTCCTGATAGAATCAGCCCACCGCTGCTAAAGCATTTCACTCCGAATTAGCCTGAGAAGCACTAACAAGGCAGCGCTAATTTTACACACACGACATCCCCCACAGTCTCTGAAAATACAGCTCCACAGAGCAAGGAGCAGCAGCTCTGCGGGGCTGGGAGAGAGGCAGCGTGAGGGACGAACCCGGGCACAGCCTGGGCAAGGAGGGACATGGGAAGGTGGCATGGATGGGCACCAGCACACAAACCCCATCCCTTCACCTTTTGCTCTGCCCTTACTTCCAGTTCCCCAGGGATTTGGAGAGGGGGCAAGGGGGCAGGGATCTTGTGGCTGGCAGAGCTGATACCGCTGCCTGTCGGGTCCCCTCCTGCACGGGAAGGGGCTCCCTGCCAGCTGAGTGCCCACCTCACCCCCCTTCTTCCAGCTCCCAGGGTCATGCCAGGCCGCTGGCTGCTGGAATTGCTGCCACAGCCTTGGAGAAGCATCAGCACACGTCAGCGCTCCAGGAGGACGCGTGCCCGCTCACCTGGAAGGGAGAGCAGAGGGGGGAACAGGGGGGGCAGCTGCGGGAGATGGGCACAGATCGCTGGGGCAGCGCCAGGTTCCGGCACCCCCAGCCCTGGGCTGCACCCCCGGCCCCAGCAGACGCCTCTGGCACCCCAGGCTCAGCATCCTGTCCAAGCCCAGGCTGCACAGACCTTGCCCAAGATGGAACCAGTCAGCGAGGGGCTCAGGCACGACCCAGGGCACCGAAGGCGGCAGAAGGGCCCCTGCCCCACTGGCTGCATCACCGCAGACTGAGCTCCTGGCCCACAAAACCTGCTGTGCTCCCACAGGCACCCGGCCCTGTAATGTCGCTACCCATTTTCCCTGTGCTCAGTAATGAGCCCCTGGGCTCTCCTCTAAGGACAGAGCCTCTCTGCCTGCGATGCTTTACTGCTCCTGCCTCCCTGCTCTGACCTCCCCTGTCTCCACCAGGATTTATGCTCCACATTAACAGTCTGCCCGAGCCGCCTCCCACTGGGGCGAGGTGGCACCGCGGCCGCCTGTGCCAAACTGAGCCCTGCTGATGACCCCAGACCCCTCTGAACAGCATGGGGTGACACCCCCCCCAGTCCCCAAAGCCTCTGCAGACACAAATCCGGGGCATTTCCACCCAAAAGTGAAAGGCTCTAACAGCGATGGTGCACCAGAGGGAACCCGCTTGAGAGGACCATGTGGGGAACTGGGTGCTCCTGCTGATTCCTGCCTGGAGCAGGGGCAGCCCACCACGGGATGCCCCCCAGCAGCTCGGTGGCCGCTGCTCCTGCTGGCACAGCCACACTCCTGCACACGGAACAAACCAGCTCGTGCACCCCAGCCAGCGGGCAATGGCTCTGAGCCACCAATCCTCACCCAACAAATCCCCTGTAAAGGGGAAGGGGCCACAGCCACTGGCAGCTGTCAGGGGGCAGAGCCACCCCTCAATTCGCCCCAGCCCACAGCTGCTGGGCCACTGGTGCCACAGACAGGGATCATTCCCAGGACACAGCAGCATGGGGGGAGCAGCATCCCTCCTTCCATGAGCTCATCCCCTGCCCAAGTCACTCCCCCCCACCAGGAACAGCCTGTACGATCTCGCCCTCTCTCCTATTTACGCATAAGCCAGGCTGACAGCTCCTCTTCATCACGGTGTCAGAGCCTTCCTCGGCGGCCATGCATCTCAAGCAGGACAGCACCATAAATATTGCATAGGAGGTGTTTCTAATCTAGTTACAGGCTCAGCCTCTCACGCTCTTCCATCAGGAAGCCTTGGATTGAAATTGAAGTGTATTAGTATAATTTTATCAGGTTTTATTAAGCCTGGGGTCTCACGTTTTTGATATATAGTTTTAATTAAATTTTAAGTCAAAGAATGCAGTCGTTCATATTTTATCTCGCCGTGGCACATCAGGAGGAGGCAGTTAATCAGCACGTACCAAAACATCCCTTCGCCCGTGATGAACGGGCGGAAACTTTGCCAGCACAACCCAACTCCCCTCCATCACTCACAGCCCAACCGAGCCCCGACCCAGCTCCAGCCAAGCCCCTGTCCCTGCGCCCTCCTGCCCTCCCACGCCAGCACTCCTGCAGGAGCACACACAGGTGGGAGGAAGGGAAAAGCCTCCAGACTAAGCAGGGAAGAGGGAAAGCGGCCCAGAGGCAGCTGGCACCGGGGGCTGCTCCGGCTGGGCTGAGCAGCTGCCACTGGCAGCAGAGCAGGCAGAGACCCAGCAGCAGGTCCTGGCAGGCCCTACCCGAGCATCCCGCAGGGACAGAGCCGAGGGATGGACCTTCACCTCCCCTCAGGGTACCACGGGGCTCTGGGCTGAGCTAGGCGCTGGAACCAGGGGCCCAGCCAGGATAACTCCCTCCATCCTGGGAAAAGGGAACCCCAGCCCCTGGCTGTGGGGACTGCCCAAGCCTACAGTGGGTCCCCGAGGGTGCAGCAGCCCCTCAGGGACGATACAGCCCCCGGCAGCTGCATGTCGGTGCCAGGAGCACCACCAGCACGGTGCACTTCTTGCCGCTAAGAGCGGTTTGGGGACACAAAGCTTGAGGTCTGTGCCTTCTGCCAGCACGAGCAGCAGATGCCATCACAGCTGGCACTGCCACTGCCCTCACCTCACAGCTCCCTGCCCAGGGAGGGCTGTGACTCCTCGGGGCCCCAAGGCCACAGTGGTGGCAGATTGCTCACAGGTCCTTGGGAAAGGTTGATTCATCCTGGCTGGAAGGAGCTGTGGCACAAGGCAGCTCACCCACCCCTTCCCTGGGCACCGTGATACATCTGGCTGCAGCTGTGCCCTCCCCACGCATGGCTGGGGCAACACAACCACATCACGTCAGCCCCCACGCACCTCCCCCAGCTGGAGCATGGCAAACCCTCTGCTGGCAGCTCCAGCCGGGCTGGGGTCTCCAGAGACCTGACCTAGAGCATCTCCACGCCCCCCAGCAGCAGAGCTGGGGGATGGGAGCTTTGGGGACACACACAACACACTCCTCCATACATGTGCCACCACTGCCTTAGCTGGGGCCAGAGACCTCAGAGCATTCCTGAGGATGGAAACAGCTCAGCCCAGAAACATCTCAAGTCCTGGAGCTTCCCTGGTGTGGCAAGCAGGAGAGCTGAGCACAGACCTGTCTCTCCCAGTTGAGGTGCTGAAAAATTTATCATCAAACTTGCCAAAATGAACTCAATTAAAAACCACTTTAATGGTATTACATTAAAAAAAAATAAGTCTCATCTTTCCCACACCGAGGTCCCCATCTGGAAGAGCAGCAGAAACCACTGAGCACAGCGTTACAGGTGACGGGCACAGCCCTGCCAGTGACAGCCACGTCGCCGACCAACACACCCCGGCAGGGCTGGGTGCCCACGGACCGTGGTGGCCCCAGGGGGGTAAGGGAGCACGGGAGCTCTCAGTGCTCCCCTGGGAATTGCTCCAGCATTCTGCCTCCCCAGATAACCACGTCCCATCCTGGGGAACAGCCGATGCCTGCAGCCAGTGTGAACGTGCACGGCTACGGCACCATCGCCGCCGACAGCGACGTCCTCGCGACGAGGAGGGAGGGAATCCCAAGACGAGCAGGAATGGTTCTGCTCATCAGCTGCAAGACTGATAGACTTGGGGGGTGGGGAGCATGTTTTGCATTTCCTTCCTTCTCCTTTGCAAAGGAACAGGGATTTGGGGTTGGATTTGAATTTCATCCAGAAGAAAATAATTCCGTTTGAAAAAGAAGCAGTTGGATTGCTTCTCACGCTCTGTCCCTACTCCCATTTAAACAGGATTCGAGGCATAGGGAAAGTTTCAAGCCAAGCAGCCCCACTCCTGCTGCATCACAGCATGTGGGTTATCCTGGGGCCCACCACCCCCCGTGCCCCACCAGCCCCTCAGCCTGATGGGAAGCAGCATCCTGCGGGCCCCTGGGCAGCAGGAACCCCACCCAGCTCACACTCAGCTCTGAGATCTGCACTAGCAAAGGCTTCCCATGCACAGGGGCTGCAGGAATTGTTGCCGGGGGGCTCCTGCCCCCCAAACCCACAGCTCAGCACATGCAACACCCCAGCCCTGTGCCACCCGCAGCAGCACGGCGCCAGCGTGGCAGCTGCCCACCGGCATCCCACCGCCCACCCCAGCGCCGGTGCTGCCGGGGGCTGCGGTGCCACCAGGGGCCTGTGGGTGCCCATGCTGAGGCTTCAGATAAATTTTAGCTGGGCAGCGAGAGAGCAGGGCAGCACGAGCTGGCGAGCGAGCGCGCTGCGTGTCATTCCAATGCGTATATTTATATCCTTCCCCGACGCAGCATCCCTTTGTAAAGGCACAGAGCGTGTACAGGCAGGGCTGTCAGTTCAGCGGCGTGTTACAAGTGTTTGATATGGAGATTTTGGCAGTGGGAATGGATGTACCTCGCTGAGAGGTTTATGTAAAATGACAGCTTCTGGAAAATGAAGCACTCAGATATAAAAAAAAAAAAAAAA
>VXBT01001895.1:223844-240241 GCA_013400235.1 Oriolus oriolus
AGGAGGAGGAGCAGGCGGGGGATAATGGCTGAGGATGCAGGAGAGCGGCAGCGGAGGGAAGAGCAGCCGTGGGAAACAGCACAAGGCATCAAACCCCTGCAAGGCTGTTTGTGAACCACCGGAACAAGTCTTAGTCTGGGAAAAATATGTTTTTCCTTTTTTCTTAGCCGATTTCACAGCCTATTTGCCATCAGGGCCTTCATTTGGAGGCAGTCAGAGTTATTTAAATTGCTGCTGCTGGGATTTTTTTATCTTTAAGGAAGATGAGGTTTTCCTGAGAACTGTGGCTGGAGCACAGAGATGACGAGACCCACTGCGGCTCCATCTGAACACAGCTGCTGGAATGTGGAGCCCCACAGCCCCAGCTCCGGGGATCCCCTCAGTCCCCAGGGCTGAGCATCGTGTCCCAGTCAGGGCACTGCCAGGCAGCCAGTCCTGGAATCTCCTCCACAAGGCAACAGAGGCCACTCAGTACCAGGGAAAGACACGAGCCAGTGAGGCAACAGCCCCCCCAACCTCCCCGATGGCTCTCAGGGACTCTCAGCTTTGAGGTGCCCAAAGGATGTCCAGCCCTTCCTCATGACTCTGCCCAAAAAGGGGACGTTTGCAGCATGTTCAGCTCCGACACAGCCCTGGCAGCTCAAGCCTGGACCTGCCAAGAGCTTCACCTGCCAGTGCCCGTCCCACCAGAGGGCCGGGGGGCACGGTGCCAGCTGGAGCTCTCCCCAGAGAGCTGCCAAAACACTGGGTACCTGCACCACCCTTGGCCGTGATGGAGAAGGTGGGATGACATGGCAAGACCCGGGGTTGTTTTTCTGGCAAGTGTCAGATGCCCTGACCCAAAAAACCCAAAGCGGAACGTGCAGTCCCAGCAAGGTACAGAACAGACACACTCAGACTGCAAAGCACCGTGCGAGGAGCAGGGAGAGCCATGCTGATGGGTTCTGCAATAACGCTTTCTTAAATATAATTTCCAATAGATTTCATAGCTAAGTTATGTAACATAATGAGCAAATCTACAATGCAATTGTCACTGCACATTAACAGCGAAATCTTGAGCCTCTATTACACTAACAAACTTATTAAATCAGTGAACATTGCACTGCATCAGTCAATTATTGAAACAATGCCAAGATTGGGAGAACAATCTGATATCCATTACAGGGAGCAGGAGCAGGGATGTGACCGGGGCTGCCCGCAGCACTGCGTGCTTTAGAGCACTCCCTGTGTTCATGGCAGCGATGGACGCTTCACCTGCCGGCATCCTGCAGCTGCTTCCCCGGCTCCAGGGGAGGGAACGGGCCTGAAGCCAGCCCTGTGCCCGGGCCCAGCAGCTGCTGGATGGGGGAAGCGCCGCCGGTCCCACTGCTGGGACTGCCCTGACGCCAAGCGATGGGGGCTGCAGTACCAGCAGCACTCGGGGACAGAGATCACCCTGCAAAGAGGCAAGGCCCTCGGACAAGTGAGGGACAGGCGGCAGCGGGTGCTGCCGAGCACTCAGACACCGCTCCCCTCTGCCAGGCACCGCCTCGGGCCCCATCGCTGCATCAGTCCCTGGCTGCCCACCCTGAGCCCCTTCCCAAAGCATCCCTGGAGCAGTCAAGGGAGCAGCAGGTGGATACGGAACGGCCAGGATTCGGCCGTCACCTCGCTGCCCCTCTCCAGGGAGTTGGCACTGGCCGGAGCCGGCCGGTCTGTGCCCACAGCACAGCTCGGGCTGAGCTCATCCCTGGCTCCAGGACTACAGCCACCCACTGCCACACACATTTCCAGGGCAGGGCACTGCTCCAGCACCAGGATGGGGCAGGAGAAGGCTGGCAGGGGTTTGGCCCTGCAGACCCCCAGCTCTCACATCCCCTTCGACCCTGTGAAATCCCATCAACACCAATGTGACATCCTCAGGAGACTGTTAATTGTGAAATAAAGTGAGCCTGGGGAAACCTGCGAAGATGTCCATGCAAACACCTCAGCAGAGCGTGCCTTGCACCTCGGTGAAGTGATTTGACACAGCACTAATTATGCAAATTAATCATCAGTAAATTAGATCCTTGGTTATTTATTTATTTTGCATTCTGCGCCACAGCCCAGCAGGAGCAGCACCTGGAGAGAGGAGCAGCTCCACTCTGGCTGGGAAGGAATGTTTGGTAACATGTTGCATGATCTCCCCACATTCCTTCTCAGATGAAATTCGGAATTGATTTGCTGGTATCACACCACTCCCAGCCCTCAATATGTCATGGCAGCTAATGAACCGTGCCGGGGACACATTTATAACCTGCTATTAGCTGCTTCCATTGCAGAGAGATTTTTTTTTTCCGCTTTGCTCTGATGTTCTAAAACTTGAAAAAACAAACCAGACATCACATACACAGAAAAAAACCCCCAACAACACCAAAATCACACAGCAATCATGTCTCCTGAAAGTCAACTACTTGTGTGATTCCCATCTTCCCTCTTGCACCCAGCTCTCAAGCAGCTACAGAAAAGGCCCTGGATAATCACCCAAAATACCACTGATTTTCCCCAGGCTCCTCCCCAGCCCCTGCTCCCTCCAGGCAGACCAGACAGAAAGGGGCTTCCACACCCAGCTCCCTCCTCCCCACAGCAGCAGCTGGAGCTGGGATCTTGCTCCAAAGGAGCTCTGGCTGGGAGCAGGGAGGCGACGCTGGGGACTGAACTGGAAAGGCCCGGGACGGCAGCGGCATTCCCCTTCACTCCACCCCGCATCCACGCATCAGGATGGCAGCGACAACTCTATCGGGGGAACAAGAGCTAATTAAATTTACTGGGATCATTGAGGAGGAAATTATTTAATATTCTGCGTGGAATTTAATATATGAAAGCATGAATGGCCTTGTTTCATCAGAGATCTGCTCCTTCCAAACATCCAACTTTACCTTTCAGAGGCAGTGGGGCCACCGAGGGACGGGCAGGGACGGGGTAGGACACCGCCAGCGGGAGCCGCGCTCCCAGAGCCAGGGAGAAACAAACAGCGGGAGAGCCGAGCGACGCCGGAGCCGCGTCCTCGGGGGCTCCCGACGGAGCAGCAGCTCCGCCATCCACGGAGAGCAGCCTCCCAAGGGGCTCTGTGGGCTCCTCTTCGGGAGGATCCTCCTGTTACCATCCACCGTGGCTCCCACACAGAGCTGCTGCTCCCCAGCGTGGGGCCGGACACTGCCACCCAGCCCCACCTCAACAGCCGAAACGGCGCCACTTCCGAACCCTCCAGTTTGCTCCTCCATCCAAAGAGGAGCCTGGACTGGGCACACCAGGATCCAGGGAGAGGAGAATTTTACCACAGGAAACCTTCCCCTTGGCTGTGCATCCCTGCGGTGCTGCTCACCTGGGTCAGCCCTGAGCACCTTCCGCACCGCAGGAGGATCCCGGCACCGAGTTCTCCCGCACTCGGCGCTCACGGCTCCTCAGCTGCTCCTGGCTGCAAAGACCCTCCTGCTCCCAAGGGCTGGCAGCCACCTCTGTGCCCTCTCCGGGCTATGTCCCTCAAGCACCAGATTGCCAGATGGGAGATGGGATGCGGGGTGCCAGGCGGGATGCGGGGTGCCAGGCGGGATGCGGGGTGCCACCAGCCACCTTCCTGCCAATGCAGGTGGGGGCCCCCACCAGAAGGGAGGCTTGGGGGGGCTCCTGCCCACGCAGGGAGGCGGCTGGGACGCGGCAGGAGCGATGCCCTCGGCACAGCGCGTTCCCCTGCTGCAGCTCACCTGGAACCGCCCTGTTCCCAGCAGCCTGGCTCCTCCTTAGCTCTTAATGACTTTTTACAAGCAAAACACCAGATTCTGCTTGCTTCTGTTACGGCAAATCCAGGGATCACTTCCCAAGGACCCCTAAGTGCCACCCACCTGCCCCTCCAGCCCCACAGCAGCCAAGAGGGGCTGGGTGTCCCCAGCTCCCCCTTCGGGAGCCCACCTGACCCAGCTCCCCCCCAGCCAAGCCATTGTCCACAATGCCCCTTCCCTCGGGCCAAACCAGCTGCAGGGTGTGCCACTGCACGGCGCTGGAGCTGCAGGTCCCCTGTCACGGTATCCATGCGATGGGCACAGACCCCTGGCATAAAACCAGCATCTCTCCGGTGGAGCAAGAGCCTCCAGGGCTGGGCTCCCCCAAGAACATGCCAGCCTTGTGCTGGAGACCCCCAGCTGCAGCCCCTCTGCTTCACTGTCTCCCTCTCTCTGCCCTGGTAACGCCTCTTTCCCCCCACACACGCACAGAAGTGATGATAAGTAGCAATAATTTTGCTTCTGTATTTGTGTCACCAAAACTTCCAGCTAATTCCTGGAGCTGCCAGCATGGAGGCACTAATACCTCCGTGAAAGACAAAGCAATTATTTCTAAACATAGCTTGTTCCTTGCATTGTCACCACCGGAACCACCCCACCCTGGGCCGTTGTCAGCATCTTCCTCTAACTAGCAGGGGGGGAAAAAACACCTTTTTTTCCCCAAAAAACATATCCTGTGGCGTTGAGCAAACCAAGGCACACCTGAGCCCTCGTATCCCCCATCCCTGCAGCACCCAGCCAGCGCTCTGGCAGAGCCAAGGTGGGGAGTGACACATCCAGCCACAGCTGGAGGGAGGTACAGGCATCGCCCAGGGACAGCTCCGGAAGGGATATTGTCCCGACCAAGGCTAGGACACCCCAATGCCTTGCTCCAGAGCTCTGGGACTGCTCTGAGCCCCACAGCAAATGCTCTCTGGGTGACAGGGACCTCATTGGGTGCAGTAGCCACCCAAAGAGATGCCCATTTTCAGGAGGAAGAAGGGATATGCTGAGCACAGATGCCAGGAGCTGGCTCTCCCATGAGCCCTAGAGCATCAGCCCCACTCAGCCACCCAAATGCTCTGCTTCAGCAGGTCCCCCTGCTCCTCCCCAGGTGAGGGACACGGCACCGCCTGACCCAGACAAAGGCACATTTGCTGTACTCCACTGTCTCCAGCTGGATGGAGACACCGTGTCTGCCGCAGGACCCTCTGCAGCACCAGACCTTGTTATCCTGTGGGTCTGCTCTCAAGGCACTAAAATGAGCCATAAAATGACAAGTGAAGTGAAATAAGGGATGTAAGCAGCAGGGAGAATGTAAATGGTGGCACTGGCATAAGCACAGCACCCGCAAAGCGCCTGTCCCCACTGGTCAGCACCGCCCCGAGGAGGGGACACAGCTCCTGCATGGGGGTCCTGGGGGTCCCTGCCCCTCCCTCAGGTGCCCACCTATGGAGCTGCAAGGGGTTCAGAGCCCTTGAACAAGACGTGGTGCCCCCGGCCCTGCCCGTCCCCAGCTGGCACAAAGCCCCCAGACCCGCGAGCAGCCCCTGCCCCGGCCGGGCACACCAGCCCCGGCTCAGAAGGCACAGCGAGGCAGAGGAGCTGCAGAGTTAACGAGCACACGGAGGCTCCCCACCGAGGGCTGCAAGGAGCCAGTACCTGGAGGCGGCACACCTGGGTGACCTACATAGCACCGCTGAGGAACATCTACCGCCGCTTCTGACGGCCTGGGCACGGAGAACCTCCCGGCTCCTGCACGTAACGAAGCCTCTGTCTCCGTCCCTCCTGGCCTCAGCTCTCACAGGGGTTTATGGGAACAGGCAGAGGCTGAGCAGCGAGAACTGGAGTGGGAGCTGCCTCCCTGCGCTGGGATTTTGGCCAGATGCTCACCAGCATCCCAAATGCTCATACAGCTCCCAAAGCCAGGGGCCCGCAGCCCCGGGCAGGGCACCGGGATCCTGCTTTGGCTGCTTCCCATTCCATCCCAGTGACGTCCTCCACATCCCGCCCTGCCCAGAGCCGCCCAGGCACCTCCACCCCCGGCTGCCACATGGGAAAGTGTCAGGGATGCCCCGGAGCCACCCGCACCGTGAGCTGGTCCCGGGCGATGGAACCGGCTCCAGTTGTGTTACACCCGCAGCTCCCATCCCAGCCCCAGAGCAGCGTCCCAGGGGAGGGCACCCCGGAACACCCCTGAGCCGAGGAAGGGGGACCAGCGCCCTGTGAACTGCCCTTAAAAATATTTCCATAACTCTTCATAGTCAACCTGCGGTACCACCTCCAGTAATTAACAGCTACATTTTAATTAAACATTGATTAGCAACTAATTAGTCTAATGATTAGTCACCTGAAGGAGACAAAGCAAAATACCGGGGCTGCCAAGATAGGAGCCGGAGAAGGCAAATGATGAAAGATGAGAGGCAGCTGAAATTCTTCCTCTGCTTCCCTCGGGGCCAAACATTTCCTCACGGTTTGGTCCTTTACAGATGAAGCTTCGAGGTGAAATTTCCTAATTGTGGCAATTCTGTCAGAGTCTCAAGTGAGTGGCGGGGAGGAGACCGAGTTTCATCTCTCCCATCAGATCTCACGATTGTTAATGCAGCTAAAGAGCCTCTCCCTGCCCGAGGAGACTCAGTCTGTCACCGTAACAAAGTCAAGGGAGACTTTTGCGCCTTCAGTCCTGCAGTGCCCCGAGGAGATCCCTGCGGAGCGCAGAAGCCCCTGGGCAGCGGGGCAGCGTCCCCTGCCCGAAGCCACCGCCCTCACCGTCTGTCGCAGTCACACCCGGCTGCTGTCCCCTGCCCGCTGGAGGGGCCCCCCAGCGCTCTGCTCCCCCTCCCCGCAGAGCTGCCACTGCCACGCGATGTGCAGGGTTCAGGCCGAGCCAGCCGAGCGGGGCCGGGCACTCCCCGGGCTCTGGGACAGAGGAACAAAGTGCAGGCGAGGGCAGAGCCCTGCAGGGCACGGCCGGGTCCCTCCCGCTGCCTCCGCCCACGCGTGGTCACATCCCGGTGCGAGCCTGGGACCTGCCGCTTCCCCGCGCGGAGCGCCACGCGTTTGCCATCCACGCTCATCCCGCCCCGGCACCCCCGGCACCCGCGGGCTGCTGAGCGCCCACCCCACCGAGCCCTCCGCAGGACACCGACTGGTGTCACCCCGAAACACCCCTCACACCGCTCAGCCCGGCGCGGACGCGGCTTTGCACTTACAGGGGCCGGAAGGCCGGGCCAGGTCCCGGGAAGCAGCGAGCCCCCGTACCCAGGGCTCGGGTCCAGCCCCGTCCCCCGGAACGGGCTCCCGGGCGCCGCTCCCGCTCCTCCAGGGCGCGGGGCCGCACCCCCGCACCCCCGCTCACTCACCGGGGCGGCGCTGGCTGAGGATGTTTATTATTTCACTGGTCCCTTTTGTGAGATAATCCTATTTACCTCCATCACTTATGCCTCAGAAAATCACTCTGGCTGAGGGTTATGAAAGCACTTCCAGCCACGCTCCCCTGGCGCTCCGCAGCTCCCTCCTCCCCCCCGGCTCCTCTCCTCAGCATCCCCGGCAGCTCCGCAGCCCCTTCCCTCCCTCCCCCTTCCCCAAGTGTCTGCGCCCTCCTGCAAGTTTGAGCCTCGTCGGGTTTTTCATCCTGCCCCTGCTCATTTCCTCAGCTCCTCTCTGGAGTTCTACGGGAAAGTGAAGCAATAGTGCTGGGGTGTGTAGGGAGCTTGAGCCAAGCCTACACTGGACTGAATCCATCTGGGAAGGGCCGGGGAGGCCCTGGCACGGAGGCGCTGCCTGAGGACCATCAGCATCTCTCCCACTGCTCAGGCACAGGAAAATCCCCCACCCAAAGGCAGAGGCTGGGATGGGCCAGGCTCAGCAGGGAATGATGCAGCTCAGGAGCCACCCAGACCATCTGCAGCCCAGCAGGACCAGGGCAGGAGCCCCTGAGCCCCGGGGAGTGCAGGGACCTGCACTGGGGGGCAGGAAGGGTTAAACCAAACCCTCAGCCCGTGCCTCCACTGGCAAGGCTGAGGTACATTGATCACCTCACACACCTCCTCACACGGGATCGGTACAATCAATGGGGTCAGGTCAGGGGGAGGCAGCTGAGTGGATACTGATACCTTCCCCCTCCTCCTCCTCCTCCTCCTCCTCCTCCTCCTCGTGCTGGGAATGGCACCCGCTGGGAAGCCCCCAGAGCTCTACACGGACGGAGCTTCCTCGGGTGTCCCCGCCAAGGGGCCTCTCAGTCTCCTCGGAGGCGGAGGCAGAGAGCAGCAGCAGTGGGCAGGGACCTGCTCTGGGCACCAGGGACAGGGCTGGGCTGTGTGCAGGCACTGCTGCTGCTGGGCACGGCCCTGCCGCACACCGGGACACCTGGGAGCAGCTCGGAGATGACCAGCCCTGCTGGGAAGAGCCCCTGGTCTCCCTGTCCTGCCCACACTGACCCAGAGGACCCAGCTCCACCCAGCTCCTGCCCCGGAGCCTCATCCAGCTGAAGGTGTTGAGCTCTGGTGGAGGGAGAGGCAGCAGCTCCGGCTGCGGCTGTTTCATGCTTCTACAAAGCAATCTGCTCCTTGGGCTCCTCTGTTCCTCCCTCTTATGCAACTGCACAAAATGTAGAGGAAAACAATCCCCTGGATGCTAATTTATCTGAGGAGCTTGAGCAGCTTTGCACAAGGCAGCAGTTTCAGCAGGAAAAAAACAAAGGAAAGAGCCATGTCTGAAAGGCTGCTCCAGAAACCTGCCCTGCCTTCTGGGATCCTGCCCTGCCCAGCTCTCCACAGGGGTCCCTGCCCACATTCCTGCCCACATCCCTGCTTCCCACATCCATCCCTGCATCCCTGCCTGCATCTCTGCCTCCTGCCGGCTTCCTGCATCCATCCCCGCCACTTGTCCCCATCCCTGCCTCCATCCCACTCTGCCTGCTGGGCAGGGCTCTGGCTCTGCTCACCCACTCAGAGAAGCAAACCGGGGGTGGTGGGATCCAGCATCAAAGCCCCCACCCACCCGGGGCTCCGGGCGCTCCGAGGTGTCAATCCCCAGGGACGCGTGGGGATATCCCGGCAGCCGGCCCAGCCTCGGCACTGCTGCCAGGCTGGCGCTGGGCTGCCCACGCTCACCTGGGAGGTGCCTCAGGGCACCTGCACTGCTGTGGCCGGGGCAGCAGCGCTGGGGGCAGCTGGTCCGTGCCCCCGATGCTGCTCCACACACACAGCCCGGGCCCCCCACAGCCTCTCACCGCCAGACACTCCTAGCACGGGGACCTCTGACAATTACAGGATTCATGGTGCACACCAAGGTTTTTAGAGCAGCTGAGGCAGGGGATTGATTTCTTGCTTTGTTTTAAGTGCAGCTAATGTAATAGGTAATTTATTTAAACTGATAGGACAGAGAGAAACTACGTTTTTCTATTCTCTGAAAGGATCCCACCACGTTGGGTGACCCAGGCGAGCTGCAGAGCTGGGCTGAGGGCCCTGACACCTCCCAACACCTGCCTTGATCAGCTGGTCATATTTTTCAATTCATTACAGCAATTCATTTTAGCAACCAACCACTATGGAATTTTTGTTACAACAGCTCTTCCTGCGGTGTGAGCTGGTACCTGCCTTAACCGCTTACAGTAAAGCTTTCCCCCCAGGAAGGGGTCAGGGATCCCCACAACCCCCCAGCTGACCAGGGACAGTGGGTGAGGAGTCCCCCAGTGCAGGCAGCCCAGCCCAGGGACTTGTCCTGCCGCCTGAGCCTGTCCCTGCCGGGGCTGTCCCTGCTGGGGCTGTCCCTGGAGCCTTTCTGGGATGTGCCGTGGGATGCTCGGAGCTGCTGGCCATGGGCACAGCAGAGCCCCGAGGGGAGGGGGCACACCTGACTGCGAGTGTGGCTCCAACACCTTTGGGAATCACCTTCAGTGCTCTCTCCACAAGCTCTGTGGTTGTGCTGAGCCTCAAGCAGCACGTCCCCACAGCAACTCCATTAATGAGTAAATCGCTGTAATTCTGTGCCCAGCTCTTCTGATCCATCCTGATGAGGACCTGCCCCTCGCTGCCTCAAAGTCGTGGGTGGGGGGACACATCCTGCAGGCACAGAGCCCCAGGGAAGTGGACAGGGCTCTGGGAAGGCTGCAGGGGAGTCCTTCCCTCCGGGTCCCCCAGGAAGTCCTGCAGGCTGTGCCTGCGACCCCGTAAGAGGCAATAAACAGGGAAGGAGCAGGGGGCTGAGGTGGGGGCTCAGCCCTGCGTGGAGGCTCCTTGGCACCTCCATCAATGCCAAGGCTCTGCATCCCCAGCAATCCCAGAGCCTCCCCAGCCCCCCCAGCTCCCGGTAGGAGCCAGCCCACGGCTCCTGGTGACAGGTTTATAGCTGATGCTGCTCAGCGTCTCCCGCCGGCTGCAGGCGATCCCACTGCTGCCTCTGCGGCTGCACCGAGCTCGCTGTACATTTGATTATGCGATAAGGAGCATCAGAAATGCAACTTGTTGCCTATTTCCCAGAGTAATTAATTTCATCTGTATTGAACAAATGACATAATTTGAGGATTTCTGGGTTATGGATTAAGTAAAGACCAGATGAGAGCATCCTCACTGGCTCGGAGATTAATTAACAGTGTGAAGTGAAGCGAGCTCTCTGCTCTCCCTCGGCTGCTGCAGTTTTAATCCACCTGCCCTGCACTGTCCTGCCGTGGGAAGCAGCATCGCCATCGATCGGGGCAGGGCAGCTCCAGCCAGCGCTCCTTCCCGCACCGGGACACTGGGGGAATGCCAAGGAATAAAGCCACACTTCATGCTTCCTCGAGGCTTCCTGCTCCCCCGCCTGGGTGAGCCCTCCGTGATCCATCTCCTCCATGCCCACATCCATCTTCCCTTCCCTGCCCTGCCCCATCTTTTCTTCCTGGGGCACAGTCTCAGGCCGAAGATCTCTCTACACACCTTCAGCTTCACTGAAGATTTTCTGTGTGGGGCTCAGTGCAGCTTTTATTCATGAGCCAGGCGTTTATTTAATGTGCCTTGCGATGCAGGATCTTTGATCCAGAGCAGCACCTAATTAATTATTTTTCCCTTCTTCTGTACCATCCCCTCACCGAGCGCTGAGGCCCCGAATGCAAAAGCTCCCTTCCAATGACTCTGCATAATGAGATGGATTTGGACTCCAGCAAATTTGTTCAGTTTTATGGAGTATTATATGAAAATGCTGTGAAATTAAGTTCTGTCTTTGCTATCACGCCATGGCCATCAGAGCGCTTTTATGTGCGGCGCTGAGACTAAAAGACGGGAAAGGGAGTCCTTGCTGGAGAAATGTGGCGGCCGGGGAGAGGGAGGAGCCGTGCAATGAGGATGACACGGTGCGGGGTTAGACCGGGAGATAATGAAGCAAACAAGAAAGAGATGCAGATGAAGAGGGCTGCAAGCAAGGAACCCGGAACTGGAGCGGCGGCAGGCGGGAGGCTCCGGCAGCGGGGAGGATGGGGAGGACAGGGAGGGCTTCCTGCTTCCAGTTTTCCCTCTGTAAAGTGCTCCAGGAGCCACACTCATGACGCGAGAAGGCAAATGGCACCATCCTGGGGGACTCAGAAGGCTCCCCAAGGGGAGCTGACTCTTGCCCAGCACACCTCTGTCTGGCCTTTCTCCTGCCACCCCAGCAGCTCCTTTCCTGAGCCAGCTCCTTCGCTGCCTGCTGATCCCTTCCTGTTCTTTCTCTCTCCCCATCTCTTCCCACCCCCAACCTGCCGCCCCCTCCTCTTCTCATCAGCCCTGCTCCCCTGCATCTACCCCAGAGTGAGCTATTTTTTCCCTTGGCAACTTTATAACCCGTCTCCTTGCCTGACAGCAATTAAATAGATGCTTCACTTCCAATCCCATGGCCCATAAACATTGGGAAAAGAAAATGTTATAAAGAAGCAAACAATCAGATCTGCACGCAGATGCACACACACATGTACAGACAGATGGGGACAAATGGGGGACTCAGGGGGAAGCTGGGGGGGGACAGCTGAGCCCCTTTTTTGTGCAGAGTCCGAAGACCTCACACAGGCTGTGGCCCTCAAAAAGCACATCAGAGGGGCGAGGTTTCCATAATGTAGAGGAAGGAGAGTGGCATCATCCATCCCCACGGCTCCCCAGCCCCTGCCCCCATGCCCAGGGCTGGCTTTCCACTGCTCCCCCTCACAGCTACAGCACTCACAGGGAAATAAAATGGCCAAAAAAACCACAAAAAAAAAACAAACAAAAAAAAAGAGGCAGCTCACCCCCCCACTGTGATGGATGGGATTTTTTGGTGCCTGACAGACCCTGAGCCTCTGGGGACCAGCACTGATAAATCACACCTTTCAGTCTGCCGTGAACATCTTCACTTTCCCAGCGTGGCTGGCAGCTGACATGGCAAACCCCGGCCCGGCACGGCACCGGCACAGTGCTGGCGTGGGGGGACAGGGGCACCCCGGAGCCCCGGCCACCCCCTGAGAGCTGCTCCCATCCCGACTGCTGCACAGACCACTGGGCTTCCGAATTTCCATGACAACTGGTTTGCTGGCCCGGGAGCGCCGGGCTGTGCCGGAATGTGCTCCCCAGGCACTGAGCAGGATCGGCCGCTGCGCTGGAGCCGCCCCACGCCACTGGCACTGCCCAGCCCGGGTCTCTGCCGGCCCCGTGTCCTGCAGCCACTGCCCCCCCGCCGCGGGGCTGGGGAATACTGGCACAGAGGCAAACACAGCTTGGCTCCAATGAGCTCCTCCCCGGAGGAGCTGAAGCACAAACTAAGAAGAAACCAGCGACCGGTTAGCAAGAGAGTACGAAATCCAGGCGATTACTGAAAAGCTCTGGACATGGCTGTGAATCCAACAGTAGCAACAGCATCCCCGAGCTATTAAGAGAAAAATCAAGATGTGGACAGAATTAGATTGGCCAGAGGTGAAAAATGGCTCAATTATTTCTGGTGCCAGAACCACAGAAGGACACTTCCCTCTGTTCCTGATCCACAACCTCCCACTAATTAGCAGAGCTCGCAGAGAGAAAAATGCTCTGAGCTCCAGAACGAGCCACAGCGAGAGACCCGAGGTGCCACCCACATCTGTGCGTGCTGTGTGAGCTGGGACAGCACCGACACCACGCCGGCACAGCTCCACGGGGCTGCTCGGGATTGGGACAGCTGAGGCAGGGCTGAGAGGTGATTCTTGCTCTCTGACAGAGCCCAGTCAGACTCCATGGCGATGAGGACTGCCCTGGCTCTGGACAGGGATGTCCCGCTCGTGCCACTGTGCCCACACCAGCTTTTCTCCCGGCTCGGACCACGGCCTGATGTCCTTCTCATGCAGATGCCACGGCACAGGGTAACAGCCTGCAGGAGCAGAGGACTGGGAGGAAGAAACAGGGATCCACGAGGTTGGAATCAAGAATTCCTGAGCCTGGAGAGGCACTGAGTGGGATGGAGGAGCAGGGCTGACCTGCGAGCGCAGAGCTCTGAGCAGAATCCAGCCCAGTGCAGCTCTCTGTGGGGCTGGGTAGAGGACAGAGATAATCACAGGCGTTTGCTCCCCAGCATCGCCACTCTGCTCTTTGCAGGGATCTTTTAAAACTACCAATGCATAAAACAAAAAAAAAAGTTACCAGGAGGCCCTGTCCCCTCCCTGCCAAAGTTCGGAACATGCTGTCATCAAGAAAAATGATGCTGGCAAGAAAGAAACCCGCTGGGGATGCTGGCAATTTCCCAGGCTCCAGCCCCAATGAGTGTTTATCAATAATTTCAGGATCTGGCTGTCGCAGGCGCTGACGGGAGCGCGGGCAGCCGGGTGTCAGCACAGCCACGGGCGGGAGCGCCGGGAAGGGAAATCAATTAAGGGCTCCGCGGGAGCAGGGCTTTGCCGGCGCTGCAGGGGAAGGCTGCTCGCTCGGCTGGAGCAGGCGACGCTCACACGGTGCTCGGTGACACCGAGGCAGTCCCAAGCCGGGGTGACCCGGCTCCACGGCCAGCCCAGCCCCAGGCAGGGCCGGGGATGCTCACAGCCGGCTCCCGTGGGAGAGGGAGTGACGGAGCAGCAGCGCTGCATGCGCTGAGCTGCCCCAGCCTGGCCCTGGCTGCAGGTCAGAGCTCCCAGGCTCCATCCCTGCTTCCCAGCTCCTGCCCCCTGGGAGCTTCACCACCCTCACAGGGAAGTTTGGTCCAACACTCGACCCAAACCTGCTCTCTTTCAGCTCAAAACCGCTCCCCCTTGTCAGAAGAAAACAAGAGCAAAAGCCCAAGCGCACCACAAGCCTTTGCCCAGAGCAGAGACCCGCTGAGCCTCTCCAGGTGGGATGGCTCAAAATTCCATATCCTGTTCTTTAGGATCTGCCCACCCTGCTGCCCACAACAGGACGTGTCTCTTGGCCCCCCGTGTCCCAGGCTGGCCTCCCCAGAACCAGCCACCTCCCTGCTGGAGGGAATTTTGTCTCAAGCATTTGTCCCAGCATCCTAGTGGGGATCACACTGGGAATGCTCATTCCTGCACTCTCCCTGCCAAGCTTCAGCTGTCCCTTCTGAAAGGAACATTCTTAAATTAATATTAATACTCTGCATCATGTCAGACCTTCTCCTGTATTTCTGCTCTCTCCCAGGGCACCTTCCCTGCCTGTCCCACGCCCAGCAGTGAGGGGATTCCACAGGCAGGGCTGGGTGCTGGGTGCTCCTGGTGTGGCCATGATGGATTGGTGACACTGTTACATTTATGGGAATTCCAGGAGAAAGAAAAAGGCTACCGGGTGTTGATATGTTCTTGCTGTATTATTTAAGAGAAGCCATTTGAGAGCACAGGAGAAGCAGTGCCTGCTCCCAAAAGGAGGGAAAATAATGGAGGGGAATATTTGCAAAAAGCTCAGTTAAGTAAATATTTTATGCCCAATAACGTTATGGCTTTTGAATGATGCATGCGAGAGAGTTGAAAGGAGGTGAGGCATGGAGCAAGGAGCACGTGGTGAGCGTGGAGGTGTTGGTGAGGGGAGAACACAGTGCCCTGGGCAGTGCCTCTTACCCGGGCAGGGCTGTGCCACTCGCGGGAACCGCAGCTGCTTTGCGCGGGAGCAAATCAGCCCTGCATGGGAGCAAAGAACGGGCAGAGAGTAGGCAGAGGCACTGCCCTGGCCCAGCAGGAAGAGGCAGGCAGGGAGAGCAGGAGAAAGGGCAGCCAGGGTGGTGGCCGGGGGGAGGAGAGCAAGGCCAGCACAGAGGAGGGTTTCTCTGGGCAGAGGAATTCTCCTCCCGGCAGGCGCAGGGTGAGCATCTGGCACAGGGGAAGCACAGAGAGGAGTAAAATACCATTAAGTGTAATAAGAAATGTACTTAATCAATGAGCTCTGCAGCTGAGGATCAATGGGAGGCAGACACAGCCATTAGCTAAGAAAGCTGAGCAAGAGCCGCAGGCCCAGATGGAGCGGTCGATGCTGGGATTAACCAAGCTGCAGAGGAAGGGACCCAGGTGGAGAGCAGAGCCAGGCTGCAGCCACAAGGCTGACCCTGCTCTGCTCCACAGGGCTCAGACCCCACCAAGGAGCAGAAAGAGGAGCCTGGGCCACGGGCTGCTGAGGAGCCTCAGGCCGAGCCCTGGGAATCACCACGAGTGTTCAGCAGCGGTGACCAGGGAATGGGACCACTGCTGGCAGGGAAGGGAGGGGACCAGACCCCCTCATCATCATCCAGGGACGTCGCTTGGCTGCAGAGAGCAAGAGACAAGAGTTTTCTCTCGTCCTTTTGTCTCTCCCCTCACCTCGAGTGCTGGCCAGACCCATCCCCAAGGACCCCCGCACGGGAGGAGGGCATTCTAAGTGGCAAAGAGGCCATCCTCCCGAGAAGGGGCTGCACAGCCCAGGTAAGCAGAGCTGCTGCTGCTGAGTCAGGGCTTGCCCAGGCCCCAACCTCGAGCGATGTCCCAGTGCCCCCCCACGGCTGAGTCCCCACACGGGGCTTCCGAGAGAGAGAGAGAGTCTTGATTTTCAACCCAAGAGCAAATTCAGCGCTGGGGAAGGCACACAGCAAGTGAGCACAGCCTTTGCGGCTCTGACAACGCTTCCTGTGACTCAGCCTCGGAGGTGAGACCCTCCCCAGGCTTCATCAGCCCCCCCGCTCCTCCAGCCAGCCCGACCCCAGTGCTGACCCCAGCTCCATGCTCCAAGGCTGTCACGCTCAGTCCTGATCCGGCTTCTCCCTTCCCACACTCGCCGAAACTTGATGGCCAGAGCCCGATCACCCCGAGCCAGCAGGGAGGAGCAGCATGAGGAGAGCCCTTGGGGACAGCAGAGCAGGCACGGAGGAAGAGCTGACTCAGAGCGTGCCAGCCCGGGGCCGTGCTCGAGGCAGAGCTTCAGTGCACGCCCGGAGGGGAAGGAAAGCAGCTGTCCCCCGAAATTCCTCCCGCGGTGGGCTCCCTTCTCCCAGGAGGGAGAAATCCCACTCCTGATCCCGGGAGGTGCTCCCGGCCCTCCTGTTGCCCTGGACACGGGCTCCATCCCCAGTCCCATCCCAGGTCCATCCCTGGTCCATCCCCGGTCCATCCCCGATGCATCCCCGGTCCATCCCCTGTCCATCCCCGCTCCATCCCCTGTCCATCTCCAATCCATCCCCGCTCCATCCCCGCTCCATCCCCGGTCCATCCCCGCTCCATCCCCG
>VXBT01001901.1:0-153424 GCA_013400235.1 Oriolus oriolus
AAATTCTAAAACCCCAACATTAGTGCAGAATTAAGGTTATTTGGATGTTCTAACTATGCATTTCTGTATCTTGTCAAGTGTGGATTTTTGGCTTAAGTTCAAGCTTGATTAGAAATTTTCTGAGTGTTCTACTGCTTGTTTTTGAGCTATTAGAGTTTCTTTGCAAATGTTTGTGCCTCAAATTGCTGATATGTACTGGTCAGTCTTAATTCTGGCTCCAGATACTTCTTTCTTTCTTTCTGGGAAACGTTATAGTTATCTGAAAGGTGAGACTTCAAAATCTCAAGTCTTGCAGTTTCTCCAAAGATGCCTGTCAAGTGTTTGTGCACATTTTAGAGCAGAGCAAGAAAAAAGTCATCAGAAAATTGGAAGAAATTCTGCAGCAGGGATTAAAGAAACACACCTATTTAGGCCTTGTTTGGTTACTAAACTGGTAGTTGTCTAAAAACTGAGGCGCTTATGGAAAGCTGTAGGTGGTTGTGATACTAAACAAATACTGTGAGCAGATGCAGTTTACAGCTTAAGGAAATACACAGTCCACAGGCAGCTGAGTAGCAAACCAGCTTGATGCTGTAGTGTCACCATTGCATGTTGGAGACAGCCAATGCCTGGAACAGGCAGTTTTTCTGATAGAGCACCAGAAATAAGAGCCGTTGTTTGCATAGAGCAGCAGCAGGCCTACATGATGGAAATAAACAGTACCATGTACCAAAATTGTAAGTATAAATTAGATCTGCCAGTAATAACCTTACCTTTTACCTTCGTTGTGAGTATTAATTCTTTGCTGACAGGGCAGGTACAATATCATGAGAAACTACCTACATTTATCTAAAAACTATTGATGCTTATGGAAAAGCTCATGCTGATGCAGGAACACTGGGTTTCACCTCTTTGTCTTGCACAAATTACCTGCTCTCTAGACTTCCAGTGATATTCGTAAAGAGGAGATGGGCGCTGGAGGCAGCAGCAGGTGGAGAAGGGAGGTCAGGCATGAGAGGTGGACATGACATGCACACCAGGTTTCACAGGTAGCTGCTGATACAGCTTATACACTGTGCTGCTCCATGCTGGCTGAAGGTCTCAGTGACTCTTTCTTCTTCAAGTCTGACTTTCTTACTCTTTCGCTGTCTGCCTTTCCTTGCTTTGTTTCCTTTTCCCTGGTTTCTTCTCAGTCTCTCTTAGTCTTGTTTACACAGTCGTACTCTCTTTCCTTTTTTCCCTGTCCCATTCTGTGCAGTGATTTTGTTATAATCTCAACCCTCTCCTCTCAAGGACATTGCTTACTCACTGAGTTCTGCATGTACACTGCCTTTAATCTCTCTCTGTTTTGGCTTCCCATTGTAATTCCTTGTCCTGTTTATTTCATATGCCTCTCCCAGTTTCCCCATTGTATTCAAACAGTTCTCCTCCTCCACTGACTCATAGTCTTCTAGAGATCACCATGACTGCTTTAATTCAGGATGGTTTGATAGTAGCACAGCATCATATATTTGTTTATTCCACTTCTGGCTCCTCTCTAGGGAAAACTTTATGACTCATAACTTAATTGCTTTGCTGTCTGATTTGGTTCACTTGGTTCCCAACCACTTACCAGAGACAGCTACCTTTTCATTACTGGTTTTGACACCTTTCATTTTTTATGCACAATGTTTGCCCAAAAGAGCAACAACAGCTCTTTTAGTAGTAGATTGAATTGATCAAAAATGACTCAGTTTTTAAGGCTGGCATTACTTCCCCGAGAGGTTTTTACAGCACTGAGAAATGCCTAGCTAACGCGTAGTCACCTCAGCTATTTAACTGAAACAAAAAGTGTCATGGGAGTAAATCACAACAAGCTTGTGGAAGTGCCCCAGGTGCATCTCACACTCCTATCAAACACCAGTTGACGCTTCCTGCCTCCCCCAAAGAGTGTAATTTAGTAAGCCTTGAAATACTCCTTAGGGTGTTCTGGGTTTTTTTTTTAGTTTAACAAGGGAAACTGCGTAACCCTGGCAGAGCTTTTTTTTCTATATTTGAAAGAATAAATCAACCTTTAAGTGAAAACTAAGCCTCTAAGATCAGGTTCATCTTAGTAAGCAAGGAACAGAGAATTAATTATAAGAGCAAGTGAATTTTTGAGAAGACATTTAGATCAGTTTTGACAACTCTGAATGAATGAGGAAGATGAGTAGGAATGGAAGTATTTTAAAGGGAAAGGGTATCAAATAAACCAACAGGACTAATAACACTGACGGAAAAGTGGCTGGGTAATGGGAACTAGGAGACCTCTAGGAGACTTTCAACCTTCAGTACCTCCAGTTGCAATTCATCAGCAGACTCTACTAGATTTTATCTCCTCTCACTTCAGTTTCATAAGTAGTAGAGTATTTTCAAATGCTGAATGGTTGCAGAGGCAGTGTAAACTATTGCCTGAGTGATATTCAGCTGGTAAATTAATGATCCAGTTAATTTGCAAAACTGATTTGGTAACTGAGATAACTCAGGGCTTTGATAGTGAAATCATTTTTGTTAAATTAACTTTTTTTTCTTGTGAGAGGGATGAAGCCCCATGGCAGAGTTTCTCTGGCAAAAGTCAAACGTCTCAGTGCTTCCTCTGAATGCGGAGTGGTCTCTGTAGTGTCCAGGGATGAAGTATATCCCAGTTCCTCTCCCTTTCTCGTAACCTGTGTGGCCCACACAGATGCTTGGTGCAAGGAAGAAAACAGAATCACCCCTCCTGTTGCCTGGTTCTGATTATCTTACACTGCTGTGCCTTGAGGGCCTTCCTTTGGGCCAGCTGTATTTTTTGTGCACCTGTAATAGTTACAGTGGTGAATCTGAGCCTACAACTGGGGATTTTCTTATTTATACCAATGGAGCGAAAAGCTGTAACACAGTCATGGTATAATGGTATAATGGTTCAACCCCAGCCAGCAGCCAAGCCCCACACAGCCACCCGCTCACTCCCCTACCAGTGGAATCAGGAAAAGAATCGGAAGAGTGAAAGCCATAAAACTCGTGGGCTGAGATAAAGACAGTTTAATAGGGAAATAGTTTTGTCCATGCGCACAAACAAAGCAAACCAAGGAATTCTATCACCACTTCCCATGGGCAGGCAGGTGTTCAGCCATCTCCAGGAGAGCAGGGCCCCATTGCATGCAATGGATTGCATGGGAAGACAAACATCATCACTGCAAACATCCCTGCTTTCATCCTTCTTTCCCCCACTTAATATACTGAGTGAGATGTCATGTGGTCTGGAATGTCCCTTTGGTCAGTTTGGGTCACCTGTCCTGGCTGTGTCTCCTCCCAGTTTTCTATGCACCCCCGGTCTCCTCCTCAGCGTGGCAGTAAGAAAAGCAGAAAAGGCCTTGGCCCTGTGAGCCCTGCTCAACAACAACAAAAACATCTCTGTGTTATCAACCCTGTGTTCAGGACAAATCCAAAACATAGCCCCATACCAGCCACTGTGAAGAAAATTAACTCTACTCCAGCCAAAAGTGGCACAAATGGAGATACCAAGCCCGGTGTAAAGGGAGTACAATGCTGTTTTGTCCTGGATCCATGTGAATTGCTGAGTAGTTTGGTAGTTGCCACGCACATGACTATTTCCGAGCATCTTTAGGCATCTCATCTCTGGGAAGATTTACCGGTTTCACTGGCATTTTTGCAAATTGAAAGAAGAATTTAACCTCATTACTTCCTGGCTTTAACATCATAATTTCATTACTGGATCCAGTGACCCCTAAATAATTGCAGATGAAAATAACAGTGGCACACATTTATTTATGACTGGGGATTAACTGGACAACAGCTGCTCCTGACCTGTGTACAGTGCCATGTAGCTAGGGCAGCAGGACAGAGTTAAATGGTCTCCTTTATTTCAGAACAAGCTAATCTACAAGACTACAATCCAGACAGTCTTCGTAAGTACATATTATTTACAAATGCCAGCTGGAAAACATTCAGGTTAATTTATATCACTGCCTTACCAATACTTCCAGTGCTCTCTGTTCATCTACAGAGGCAGTGGTACCGAGTCCACGGGTTTCTGCATCTGTTTTGGAAATGTCTCAGAGGTGATTCAGGAATGCAAGAGCAATCTTCAGATGGATTAAAATGTTAGGACTCTGTTGCAGTGAAAAACATAGCACCAACAATGTTATTTGGAAAGAATGGCTCTTGGCCAAAAAATGGCCAACTAGGGTCCTAGTGACATTTTTACACATCAAGAAACTGTAAATAATTTTGCAAGCTTTATACTTGCTCAAGTTTCATCTCTCCATTGAAAACAGACATTTGCATAATATTTTCAGTCTGAAAACAATATAAGCAAAAGGGGGAGGGACAAATCTAGAAGAAATAACATGTTGTTCCCTTGATACTTCTAGAGCAATTTCTCAACCTACAAAGGCCTCCATAAGACATTTTCTCTCAGACCTGTTCTCTGAATGAAACCTTTGACCTTCATTAATCACTACCTCTACCACTGCTTGATGAATGATTCTGGCTTTACCACTGTTTTGGATTGGTTGTGACACTTGCATCTCTCTTGAGTTCTTTCTTGCCAGTTTGCACCTGTATGTGGGCAGTTTGGTTGCAAATTAAATTAGAAATAGTAGTGTGAAACTGAGAGGAACCTGTAATACACACATGGTTCTTTCCGAATACATATTCAGTCATTTTAGTAAACCTTTGTCCTTGAAAGTGGTACTAATATCCAGATTAACAACACGTGGATATATTCTTCTGTACTTCTGTTCTCTCTAATACCTTTAGTTTAATTTAATGGATTCTTTTAAAATTCTCCCAATGCACATGGTAGCTGATTTCCTGCTTGTCAACCTATGACAAGATTTCCTGCTGTGGGGTCTGAAGATTGTCATACAAGCTAATACCTGGAGTTATGTTTTATTAACTACAAAAGTTAATATTTTTTTTTAATGCTTCTTTTTATTCTAGCTCTCAATGTTCCATGCAAACTGTAGCTAAAAATCTCCAGGGGAGAGGAAAATTAAGATTTGAATAATTGGTGAGAACTGCATGTTTTAGCTATTGTGATATCCTCAGCTTTTGCTGTCCTCTCAGCAAGTAAATGAGTTAGCTGCTGAGCTGTTAAAAGTCCTGTAGAGAAAATTACAATGTGAAAATACAATCTGGACTTGCAGTTTTTCTGTCCCACAGGCTCATCCAACTTTTTTGGCTGCCAAAAAGAAACAACTGCTGCTCCCAGGTGCAACAACAGGGTCACTTGCTCAGCTGCACTGACACCTCAAGTAAATCTCTTGAACTTGCAGAATTTCATTTGGGCGTATAGTTATGAATTCAACCCTAGGATGGGCCCCACAGCCCCTCATGGAGGTGGCGAAGGACTCTGTAGCCTGTTCCAATTCTTATGGAGCTCTGTGAAGTAAATGGGACATATGTACACATTGTGGATACAGGGAGAGGCTGTATTTTCACTGTATGAGCAGAAACGTGCACTTGGTTGTCTGATGAAGAACAGGCTCTGGGGGTGGAAAATTTGGTGACAGATTAAGTGCGCTGGCACTGTGCTTCTCATCGATGGACTGTGCATTCCTGCAGCAGCCCTCCGGTTAGAGGACTGGGAAGCCACCTGAAAACAAGTAGTGCTTGAACTACTTGGGAACATCACCTTTTTGCTTTTCATTTCCCAAGTGACATGTGTAAGTTGGGAAGGCTTTACACTTACAAAATTATTTAGTCTTTCAAAAAATATCAGGATTTCTTTTTCCACCTATGTTCCTGTGTAGATATCAGGGTAAGGAATTCAGGCCTGCAGTTTTGAGGGTCTCCACCACTTTTCATGTCCCAGGTTCTGCTTCCACCTGGAGTGCTACACGTTTGTTTCTTGGATCTACAAACAGCAGATCACAGCACCATAATCTGTGGCTGAAGTCTCAGCTCTTAACATTATATAATCTTTTGTCACAGCTGCAGTGATTTGGCTAATTTTGTTACTGATATTAAAACTGCAGTGCAATTTTTTTGTTAAAACACATAATTGGCATTTTTTATTGTTTTCATATGTGGGCACTGTAGTTACAGTGAGCATTGTTGTGGCTCTGGTGTTTCCCCTGAGCTACAGCAGCAGCTGCAAAGCGAGGTAAGGAAAAACTTAAGGAAAAACTTGGTTATGAAAAGCACCTTCAAGTATGTTATGGGACAGATTAACATTTCCATGTCATTATCCAGTTAAAACTAGGTGTGAAAGCTGCTTTTGTTTAAACAGGCATTTTTCAGATCTAGCAAACATACCTGTTACATATGTAATGCTGCATAATTGCTGTGTCCCAACTGTACGTAGGCACATACCAGGCCAGTTCACATCTAGTTTACTGTGGAAGAAAACTCTTGCATGCCAGCAGGCAGGCCAGGATGAGCTCTAGCAGGTCACCAGTTCCAGGCAAGTAGGCAAATAGCAGCACTTCACATCTGTAGTCACAGACCAGCACGGAAGCTGCCTGGAACTGTCTTTCCTTCTTGTAGCAGACAAGAAAGTGGGTTGTGAGGGGCTGATTAAGAAGAAGCTGTTTTCACTTCTGTGCCTTGATACAGTTATTGAGGTGAGTTCCCCTCAATGTTATTTATTTGAATGTCAATGCATGTGGCAAAAAGCAGTGCTATGAGTGTCAAAAATAATGACCTTTCCTGTGTTCCTCACCTAATTTAAATCTTTAGAAGTCAGTGGAAATACACTAAGCCAGGGTCTGCTGTACCTGAAAAATGCTTTAATGTAGTAACTGGCAGAGCAGTTAATCTGTGGAGATCTACGTTCTTGCCCTGACCAAGGCCAGAACAAATTGGCACAGTGAAACCTGTCAGTGAGCAGCTATGCAATTTTGTCCTAAGGAAGTTCCTCAATTTCTCTGCACATTAGTGCTTGGTATATCTGAACTGGGAAGGTTTATATATCTCTACTATTTTTCTTCCTAAAGGGTGCTAAACAGGTGCTCTAAGGTCTGTCTGTGGTAACTTCTGCTCAGAAGAGGTTTGGATTTTAACTGTTTTAAATCCATGAACCAAACTCTAAATTTCACCATGGCAAAGGGGAAGATCAGAAGCAGGAGGCATCCTTTTGTGTCAGCCAGATAGAATGAACCATTTGCAATTTAACTGCTTGCCAGCCTCGTGCCTGTGAGCTGCAGCTGATCATGCAGCTTATCCCTGGCAGTTTTTCTAACCTTAAATATCCCTTTTGTTTTGTTTTGTCTTTTTAGCTGAAACAAAGATCTGCTTCAAGTACTACCATGGCGTGAGTGGGGCGTTACGAGCCACGACTCCGAGTGTCACAGTGAAAAACAACGCAGCTCCTGTAAGTATGCTGACATTTTATTTTTTCCATATGTGTTCCATTGTCACTGTGCTATGCCTTGCTTTCCCTACCTGCTTTATATACCTCTGTATCAAAACTGAACATAATATTTGCTCTCCGTTGTATTGTGGTACAGAGAAGTGGGCAGTCTTTCCGTGAAGGTGTGGGTTTGCATGCCAAGAGAATGTAGATTCAGCTCCAAATCTGTCACAGATAACCTCTCTGATCTGGGGCAAGTCCCACGTCCTAGCTGTATGCTGTTCTGTAAAGTTGTCTTTTCTCTGCTGAGTGCTGTGAGATTTGGGTGGTTCGCCTAGAGGATTTGGGACCCCTGAGCAGTGAATACAGTAAATGTCCAGAAAAGGAAAAGATTGTCCTCTTTTAAGGTGCTTTTTCCAAAATGAGGATTTTCACAGCTGTGCCTCTGAGTTCCAGGAACAAGCCCACTGTGACATGCTCCCATCAGTGGTAAGAAGTGGGCACTCAGGACCTGATCTGTCAAAGGACCGAACACCATTTTTGACAGATTGTGGCTTCACTGAGAGCAATTTTGATTTGCTAGAGCTTGGCAAAGCTCTGTGGCTTAGATAGCTCTAAAAAGCTATATATCTTGTCTGGTATTGGGAAATTTTATCACCCTGAGAATGAAACATCTTTTAGAAGCCTACAAAGAGACTTGATGACCTCCAAAGCTTGTCTGGCCTTGCTGACAGTGTTTCACTGTCTGCCAGGCTTGGCAGAGACCTGCATGAACTGAAGAGTTGTATTCCAACCAGGATAAGAAAAGGACGAGTTCAGATATTGTTTAGTCTGGAAGATGTGTTCAGAAAAGAACAGGAAAGAACTGTCTTACCTGCGTGTGTATGTAGGTTTCAATGGACATCACCAAAGCTTAATTTTTTAGCCTTTGTTTTTGGTGTCGTTTGTTTTTGTTGCTTTTGTTGTTGTTGCTTTTTTTGATGTGGGTTTTTTATTGGTTTTTTTCCCAGTCCCAAGTTAATATTTCTAGAAAGGCTGAAAAGTCTCCCATGCTGTGTGTTGGCTGTATCTGATTCCACCAGAGCCAGGAAGGATTAGTTTTTTCACCCTTGAGCCATGAAAAGACTTTTAGTGGTTTCTCTTTGCCTTCTTTTGATGCACAATATAGCTGCAAACTAGACGCTGGGTAGGGGCTGCTGGCACATCCTTTAGGAATAAAAGGCATTCATGTCTCGTTGCGCCTTTCTGATGTGCTCATGGTGAAGCCATTCATCAGTTTTAGAGCCTGGAGAGTTTCCTTCAGCTGTCTTCAGAAGAACATTAGGATGTGGCCTTGGATATCTTCATTGTGAGGGATGCTGAAAAGTTCTTTTTAGCCTGTAGTGAGTCACATCTTGTTGCCCCAGGACTTGTTGCTGATTTCCCAGTTGTTGCAATTTGGTGGGATAATCTCAGTCGTTGATTTAGTCCCTGTCTTCTCTGAAAGGTAAGCCAGCCAACCAAAGCAATAAATACCAGTAGGCTGAGAGATTAGATTTTTTTTTTTGCATTATTTCCATCTGTGTCTCTTAGACCTGAGTTGGAACCAATTACACAAATTTTTCAGGTCTAGTATGGAAGGGTTACTCTTTCATTATTAAGTATCAGCAGTATGTATGAAATTAGTAGAAGAACATCTGAGGACCTGTGCCTTTGTAATATGCAAATAGGTAATCTCTCCAAGTTCTTCAGCTGAGTCCTTTACATACATATTTATGGGGAAATAAAAGCCATTCACTTTCAGCTAAGGCAGGATTTGTGTTTAAAAGAAAATCCTCTTCATGCAGTACTCATGGTCTTCATAGAAATCAGATGAGAACTGCCTATTAAGACCTTTTGTTAAGTATACCATACATGACTGAAAACCAAAATATGATTAAAAGTGGTATCAGATAATGGTTTTCTGTTTGAGGGCCAAACCAGTGTCCTTGGAAATAGCATGCTTTTTCTGTAATCATCTAATTTTTCCTGCCTTTCTGGGTTTCAAAATATCCTGTGTGGGTTTTTTGCAGACCTGAGAGGCCAGCAGTGTTGTAGGTACAGCATCTTTTTGCCTGTTGTTTTCTTCTTCCTTGTTTTGCTGCATTACTTAGTTGGTGCATTGTAAGGCAAATACTAAGTGAAGACAACAAAAGCAATGATATGGGAGCAAAGGTTATGCAACATGAACTTGGATGGACATTTCTGTATGAGTGCAAAGATGGGGAAAATGTGCTGTAGATTTGAAAACTCCTTCAGAGTTTGGAGAAAAATACTGGGCCTACTCTTGCCTGTGTGAAGGCTTTCAGGTAAGTGTGACCCTCCAAATTGCAGTCCCAGCTGACACCATCAGATGGCTTTCTCCATCTGCCCCTCTGCAGTACATGTCCAACCTTTATTACTGAAGTATTTGAATGTTTCACAGCATCCTGTACAAGTGGTGTTACTCTCACTGCACAGGTGGGGAAGAGGATAACAAGGGGTCTGCCTGGCCCTACTCTTTTTTTGGTTCTTGTGGGCCTCTGCACTGGCTGCTGCTGGGGGTTGGATATTACCATGCAAAGTGCAGACATTATCACTAGACCTGCAAACACTCACCTTTTGACTGTGATTTCACTATTTTGTGCAATCAGGGAAGGGCCGTGACAATCTAGCACCATGCCTGTGGCTCATCTGAGGTCCCTGACACTTCTTACTCTAGTGAGACTTGACACATAGGGCCCTTCTTGATGGAAGGGGATGCATCAAATTCCACAGTTGTTTTCATTGCTCCAGTGGTTCAGAGCACTGCCTCAGGGTGCCAGGCATGGCGTTTCTTACAGCACCAGCAAAAGCTGTGGCCTGGGTGCAGAGAGGGGCTCTGCTGCTCAGAGGAAGCTTTCTTCAGATCCTGGGACAGCTTCCTGCACATCCTTTCTGCTGAAAGAAGTGATCCTGGGGTCTGTGCTTAGAAATTTACCCTCTACTGCAGCCAGTAGGAGTTTCAGCAGTGGCTGGTGGACCTAAGTTGGAAAAAAAAGCTTTACAGGAAGATAATCTCATTAAAGATCCTAGTGTGGGTGTAGAGGCTGAAGTTTTTTGAAATCAAGGAGAGTTTTGCCATTGTAGTGACAGTGTCACAAATTCACTGACTCTTAGGCTGTCAGTAGGGGGACAGAGGGAAGGAGGCTTTGTGGTTTTGACACAAGCAAACCTTTCTGTCTAGCGCAGCTTAGGAAAAAGATCCAGAGCAGGTGTCCTTTGAGAAGTAGCATTTGGGGACAGGTGACCTTCTGGGGACAGTGTTTTTACTGCTAGCACTAACTCATCTGCAGCTGATGCCAGAGCCACCCAAGTGGGTTCTGTCCAAGCCTCCAAGCACGTGGCAGCTTCTGCGTCAGGGGCAGCAGCTGGCATATTGGCTGCTTGGTGTGTGTCCTGTCAACGAGTCTGAAAACACTGATAACCAGCAGTATCCTAACACCACAATTTAAAACAGCAACAAAAAAACCCCTCCATTGTCTGTCTGACTGCAGTTTGCTGCAATTGAAAAGGGAAAAGAAGCTGGAAGTAGTCATGCTGGGGGCTGTAAGCAGTTGCCATTCTTGTTCACGCGCTGCTGAGACCGTCTTTAACTGGCAGTTGAAAGGAATCCCGCTTCCAAAGGGGAAAAAAAGCTGCTGTGCGAGTTGGATGTCTTTGTATAGCACCAGTGGTGCTTTAGGCTGAGTAGCATCTCGTGTTTCTTGCCTTATGAATGTTCTGCTCCATTTGAGTTTATCTCCTTTCTCTGTAACCCAGTTATTAGAGCTGCCTTGCCTGCTGATTAGGATGCCCTGCAGTTCGTTTGTTGGTGAAAAGTCCTGTCACATTTTATTGCCTGTGAATCATCAAGCTTGAATATCTGGAAACGAAGGGCTGTGCACTTTGGCCAATTCATACGTGGCAGGAGCTTAAATGTGAATTTGGGGCAGCAGATAGGCCTGGGGGTAATGACAGTAAAAAAGAGCACCTGCAATTCTGGAAAAAAAGACAAGGAACATCCTGGCTGGCTCCTTTTTTTCTGGACTAGTGGAAAGCAGTGTTGCTTATGCACAGGAATTTATACTACTAAAGCATAAATATCACTATGGTATGGATGAGCAAACAGTTTTCTTAGTAGAAAATAACATTTTCAGAACATCTGGAATGTTCCTGTATTTGTTACTCTTCATTTATTCATAATATTGTCACCACTGATTCAACTTTACATCAGACATTGCTGTAGGAAGAAATACAGGTTGCAGCAATTAATTCTAGCAATAGGGAAGTGTTATCTACTTAATATAAAAATGATTTAACCTGAACGTGGTTTTCTTGCAGTAAAATTAAGCTGGCATGAGAACAGCATGCAGAAGAAAGAAGAAGAACCTTTTTCCCTAAGGGTTTATAGCCTAAAAAGATAAATTGGATACATCACACTTAAAAGGCAGTAAGTGGAGAATCGATGCTTTAGCCTCAGGACAAATGGCTTCACTAAACTGGGAGCATTCACTCACTGTGTATTAGATGCAAAGAACCTCAGCTGATTGAACCTCTGGAGCTTTCATGCCACTGTTTCTGTCTCACAGATCGTGGTGGGACTCGTCAGATGCGCTTAGCATTGTGGGAAAAGCTGTGTAAATTGGAGCAGATTATTGAAAGAGACCTTCTCTATGTTGTGTTTGGGTAGAAGTGCTGCCTCAGCTGGGTTTCCCACAGCAGGAATTACTGCTTGATAAACTGCTACCATTTGGTGGTGACTGATCATTCCTGAGGACTTCCTGCTGTAAATATTTGCATTATGTGCTGTCAGGTCAGAGCGTGGGCTGCCGAGGAGTGTTTGATAACGAAGGATTCTGCTTCGTTTCCATGTATGTGCTGCAAGACGGGATTTTATGAGCATGCCTGTACAAGCAGCTGTATCTCTCATGCCACTGGAAGGCTGGATTTTAGAATCTCACCTGTGTCTTCTTTTTCATTTCATGTCTGATTCTGTGATAAGTGAGTTTTAAAATGGTCAGTGTTTCTAAGACATTGTTATGGAACAAATGTAACAGTCTGATTCTGAGGGTGTAGGTATCATTATACTTCAACAAACAGCAAATAAAGAGGGAACAGAAACTTCTAGTGGCTTCTGCACTGTTCAGCAATTGAGGTTAAAAAAAGTTTATGGAAAACACAACATCAGGCTGCTGCAATTAATCACAGCAAAGAACGCAAGCCAGGTACATCTTTAACAAGTGTAAGCGGTGTACCTTGAAAGGCTCAGCATTTCCAGGGAGGGAAGCAGCACTTCTCTGGAAGCTATGGGTATGCTTAGGTGACTGAGTATTTGTCAAAAGGGAGCAAGAGAATCCCCTTTCCTTACCTTTAGCTGAGAAGTAGACAGAGGTCCCTCAGCTGCAGCTGCCTTCCAATACAAGGCAAGGAGCAGCACTGTTAGTACCACCAGTGTTCTATATGCCTCTCCCTCTTACCTGCAAAGGGGGTTAAGTCATTCAGGAATGAAAAAAAATCAAGCCAAAATGAGCAGGGGAAATGACTGGAAACATTCACTCAGCTGGAAGGAGGCAGTCAAATACGGAGTTCTCTCTGCCAGCATATGGTCCCTTTCCCGTGTAAAAGGGCACCTAGCAGAAAATATATCTGCTAAGAAACAATTGCTGAAAGAGAGTGGATTCCCTGATTAACCATTTGAGATTAATAATTCTGAAAAAAGTAGCTGATCCATAAACTGTGGAAGGAAGGTGACCTGTGTGGGTTTCTCATCTGTCAGAAGTACCTGCATGTTTTGGGTTGTACCTGATGCAGGATTTCTTTCACAACAGCAGCAGTGCTGTCCACATCCTGCCTGTGTTAGGTGCTCAAACACTGCCGCTGGTGTAGGCTAACATCATGAAGTGGTATAACATGAAGACACGAGTCTTTGAATTCAGAGAAATTATTACACTGACTGAGGAGTTGCTTTAGCATTGAACACACAGTTCCATATGTCCTTGGTTTTCCATAGGCATTCAAGGAGCAATTTTGTCATTGTGTGCAAAAGAACATCAGGAGTTAGGAAGGTGTCATAGTTCACAGAAGCTCATCAGAGAAGTTTAGTACCTCTTAGAAGGGAACTGACAAAGACTTTTTGTGCATAGGGAACACTAGCACTTTGATGTTACCAAGTTCTGTCTTCACTCACTGTATACTTGCTTTGAAATGTTCTAGAGAATGGATACACCAGCCATTTCAGCAGCTACAGCTAACATGCATTCTCTCTCAGAGAGAAGGGTGGGTTTCCTGGCAGAATTTGACCCCACTAGCTATATAATATAAGGGAATGATTTTTGATATCAGAACAACTCTCAGCATGCTTCTTACATCTGAAAAATGTCATTATTTTTTTCACTTCCATTTTGTTTCATTATAAACCCACAGTAGTGTTTTACAGCCTGATTTGGTCATACTCAGTTCATGTTCAAGCATACTTACTCCCATGAGCAGCCTCTTAATACTTGCACAGTTGAGCCCTTAGTTCAGTGTAATTACGTTTTTGGTTATGCTTTTCTATATCCTAATTATCACTGATTCAAAGAATTTGAAGGTTAATGACACGTCCAAATTAATTCTTATTGCCACCTCAGTAACACGGGCTCTCTTTCAGTATACAGTTATATAAAGACTATTGTATTTACACTGCAATTACCCTGTCATGTAGCGAGCACTTCATTTATATGAATTAGTGGAGTTGGAAAGTGTAACCAGGATGTAATTGGTCCTCTGACTGCAGCATAACCAGAGTCACTGTGTTATAAATAATAACCTTTTTCTTCCTTTTATTTTCCCTACTCTAATTTTAAATAGGGATGGTTGAGATTTTCTTTAAATTTTAAGAAAACTTATTTGTAATGAAGGTTGCTTCTGAGTGCAGTCCAATAATACTTGCTTTTACAGTTCTGATTTAGTAAAGGTCAGGTGGAGCATGTGCTGAAACCCCACTGACTTTAATGGAAATGTTTAATTATTTCCTTTCAAATTGGCAATATCTCTCAAAACAGAATAGAACTGTCAAGTAGGGTCACTTGCATTTTCATCATGACGGATTTCAGATATATCAGTGGCTAAAGTAAGAAATTATCCAGGTCCATGCTCCTGGTGGCTTTTTTCTGTATCTTGTTATTGACTTTTCAGCTTGGTGTGGCTGAAACTCCTATTACCACTCATTCATAGATTTACACCCTTTTTGAGAGGTAAGTGTTCATCATTTATTATCTAACAAGCATAAATTGACTAGGGGAGGTACAAATAATTTTCTTAGTGAACATTGATTTCCTGAGCAGCAGCCCATAACTCTCAACATGCAGGTATGCACATTTTTATTGTTCCACCTCAGGAGGAATGTCTCTGCTTTCCAGCACACAGCTGTTTGCATATTTAAATGTTGCTTAATTCTGCAGTCTTCATAATTTCCTGATCCATCTATATGAAAGACAAGTTATTTGATCATCTTGATGGAATTTCAAATACAAGTACCTAAAATTAGTCTTGGCATCAAAAATCAGAATGGATTGGAAAAAACTTTATGCAACAAATGCTCCCAAAATACTTCTCAGTGTTTTTTCAGCCCAAATCCACCTGCATATTTCACACAGATCTTCGGGGAGTGCACATCTAGGAGAGAAGGGGAAGAGCCTCTTGGATGGTGCGTGTGGGATGAGGGGTAGCAGGCGAGCCGGGACCAGCGCTGCACTTCTCCGGAATGCGGTGCTTGTCGCTGAGGAGGCACTGGCCGTGCTCCCTTGGAACAATCAGCACGGGGTGCTGTGTCAAGCAGCAGCTCTGCACATATTGCTGTTGCACTGACAGCCAGTGCCCCTTTGCATCCTGTGGTGAATCCAGGTAGTACACGAGAGCATGGAAGAGCTAGGCCTACGTATCAAATGCATCCCTGGCAGAGTACCAGGTGCTTGAAGCAGGGAAAGGCTGTGTGCCTGTACGGGCAGGGTGGCTGGGGCAGGTGTCCTGTTCAGTGCACTGAAGAGTGGAATGATCTGAAGTGGAAGTTGTAGAGGTCCTGACTCTGTCGTCTTTAGTCCTCTTTTACCACTGCAGGCAATGCTTAAATTCCTAGTAGCTTCACACATGATGCACTGCTGTAGGCATAGCTGCAATGGATTTAAACAGGAAAGAGGTGACATAAGAGAAAGCTGGCATCTTTTAAATTATTAAGTAAAATAATTCTGTAAGTGTTCATCCATCAGACTTTTTCCTATTGTGGTAGTCCAAATGTGGAGTTCTGCAGATTTAACACAGATTATGACAGAACAAAAACCAGGGTTAATGCTACCATTTGCAGATTCCGTTAATTGTTGTCCATTTCTTGCCCTTTCATGGACTCTAATTAAGCAGCACTCATTGTGGAGCTGCTGAGCCATCCCTAAGTACCACTGGCCACAGCCTAGTCTTCACTTTGCAGGTCAGTTGCACCAATTTTGGGCTTCTCCCTGTTGTCCTAATTTCTTTGTACGTGTTGTTTCAAAGAAAACACTTGGGTCAAATTTAACCTTACTGGTCGTCTGATCCTGTATGAACTTCTAAGTGTAGATTTAGAATGGTTTAATTAGCAGACTTGCAATACAGCACAGAGTTGAAGTGAAGAAATAAAAAGTATGACAGATGGGAACTGGAGTGATTTTATTTCAGCAACACCAAGAAGACCATTACACAAGCCATTTATTTGTTAATGGGTTCAATAAGAGTCTGGTATTTCCCAGCCACTTGCTTTTGGAATGTCTCTTGTTATGGTCACATAATAGCCATAGTAATATCTGCACGTCATATTGCTCCCTTCTGTGGTTCAGTAAATTATGGAGAGATCAGCAACTGTTCAGCACACTGCCCTGGTATAATTATACTTGCTTTGGCCTTTTACATTCTTAGATGCTCTCTCCTGCATCTGGTCAGACTAATGGGAAACAGTACAGTTCCTGACATTACACAGTGGGTCTGAGGGCAGATGTTTTAGTTTTTGAAGGGGGAAGGAAAGAAGCATTTAGACCTATGGAGTACTTCAGAGCTGAATGTGATAGGTCGCTGAATGAAGGAATGAAGCACCTCCTGCTTCCTCCCTTTTAGGAGTCACTTGCTGTGATAGGGCATGAATCTGATTGTGGATGAGCACCAGATAAATTACCAGGGGTAGTTTAGACTACATGACACAGCTTTCCAGCATGTTTCAGTTCAGAAGTTGCAAAAAGATTTGCTTTGATGTTGCTTTACCAAATAGATTCTTTCTACCCTTTCTCCCTGCATTTGCCAGTTTGATTTGTTATTGCCAGTTTTGTACACATTGATTTAAATCTCACTGGGTGCACTAGAGGCCTGCTAATGAATTTTAAAAAAGAACATTGTGTTCTACCCATTTTTTGTGTGTGTTTGACTATTATTTAGTGAAAGCACTACTTATACTTGGCACAATCTTAATTTTAAAAAAAATACACTTTTCACTTGGAAACAAAAGGAACAGGAATGTTGCCAGGGTGAATCCAGTATCCCACTGCTCCAACACCGGAGACCATGGAAGCTATAGGAATCCTGCATGGGCATGAAATCCTCTTGGTCAAATTTGATATGTCTGCAGTACTGTCTGATGGGGCGTAAAGAGGTAAAGACCAGGGTTTGGTGTTCTGTGTTTCATTTTCTTTCCAGGACTGCTTGTCCACATCATGACTTGCCCTAATGTTTTCACTAGCTGTCCTTTCCTGCTGTGCACTGGACCCTCATAGAGAGGCAGCTGTTGGAAAAGCTTGTGTCCCTGTTGTAAGTGGGAGGTTTGATGACTGCAAGTCATTGCAGCAGGGAAATAATTTTGAGCTTGTCAATTTTAAGTTTTCTGTGTCCCCACAGGGTCAAATTTTCCCCTTTAATTAGGCTTTGCAAATAAAGAAAACCACCTTTGCTTTCTTCAGTTTTTGAATTTACCTTTGTTCAATTTTGTTGTCTTCTCCCATGTTCCAGGATTAGCAAAGATGGAGATAAGAAGCTGTTGATCTCTCCCATCTCTGTATCAGTTAGCACGGCTCACAGCTTTAGCATGTTTCCTTTTACTGAAGTTTTTCTAAGGTATTTTAAAAGTGTGTATGTGTCAGGTGACACATGATTCTGATCTGCATCTTCTCTTGCAGAATTTTTAATACAAAATTAAATTCTTGTTGAAGGCATAAACAGACATTTTCAGAATCTCTTATAATCTCTGCTACTCACGAGCAGAAGATCTTTGTGTGTTTATATGGAAATATGGGGAGAAGAAATTCTGAGTGTGGATAACAACCTCATGGTTTTGTGTAGAAGTCATTTCCAGTCACATTTCTGGGAGGACACTGTGCTTTCATCAAGACAAGAAGCCCATGTTCTGGTTATCGTTAAAATCATGCTTTTTCAAGACTTTCTGACTTAATGTATGAATTCTAATTGTTCAGATTCTAATTTCTTAATGATGACCTATCTTTAGTACCTGCAATTTCAAGCTAATTTTGCCCTTTTTTAATGTCTTGTTCAGCTTTGTTATATAGCACTGCTGTTGGTCATCTTTATATTTCACCTCAGATGTGGGTGGCAATGTTTTACTTCTTGGGTATGTGCTAAGAATGAATGTTTTCCAAAAGGGTTACAAATTCTCAAATGAAAGCTGTTATCATAGACTTTAATCTGCTATTAATTCCTATTAGTTTATGAGACAAAGAAGGAGACTTAGTAGTAAGTATTAGCTATGCTGAAAAGTACAGTGGTCAGGTTTCTGACTGACGTGTCCATTCAGGAAAATTGGCATACCGAGCCATGCTGATTAGTTTAGAACAGAGAAGAAATGACTCATGTTGAAGAAGGAATGCAAATATTAGCTGAGAGACAGCTGTTTGTGTGGATAAGCCTTCTTAAGATGTTGAATAAATTTTAAAAGGTGTTCAGGGAAAAACATGAACTCACTGCTTATCCGAAGCAATGAATAAAATCCCAAATGGCTCTTTAAGAGCTTTCAATGAATGAGGCAAAATAAGTAGATGGAGCTGGCACAGTGAAGGCACTTGTTTTATAAAATTCTTATGATATTTCTGTAACAATACAAAAATAGGACATCAGGAAAACATGGTAAATACAGCAGAATTAGTGTCTTATTGTTTTATTTTTAAAATATCTGTGATGTTTGTAAAACAATGTTAGGATGTCAGAGGCTCATCTTATTTCTTGAAGATGGTCTTTTGTTTAACAATATCTACTGCTGTGTCTCAAACACACTGCCAAGTGAAAAGGAAAGAGGAAGGCTAATCTGCAGGGAGAGATGATAACAAAGGTGTGGTTATGGGTTTTAAATCTATTGGTATCGATTATGGTAACCTGAAAGCCAGATCCACTGAGGTAATAGAGATCTTTCTGCCTAGTCAGTTGGTCTTTCTCTCAAAGCCTGGGTGGACTACTGCACAAATATAGGCTAGATTCAAGTTTTTTACATTACTTACTGCTATAAGGCATGTCACTGTGGACAGCTGCTTTGGAGTATAATGCAAAGTTCAGTTAAATTGGTTTTGGTGGTTGTTTTAGTTGTGGTTTTTTGTTTGTTTCCTTTTCTTTCAGAAAAGAGCATGGGGACTTAGCTATGGTTTCTGTCTGAGGTCTCCTGATGCACTGACCAAGCTGCCTGTGCTCTGTGTTGCAGTCAGAGCTGTAGCTGTCAGGTTTTCACATGGGAGGGAAATGTTTAGGACACACAGATGAGAAATGAGCTAAACACTTAAGTGGTGAATTTGCTGTGCAAAAGCAAAGTACAATTTAACAAAGCTTTGATGCGTAGTTGAGAATACTGATAAATTCTTGGGTAGGTGTACAGATTAGAAAGTCTCTGAACAACCCACAAATGTAACACAGATTTTAGTGAAATCACATATTCCTAAGCTAAAGGATGCTGTGTTCCCTGTGGCCAGCTGGAAAGCTGGCACAGTGGGAGGAAAGCTGAGAGATAGGTACAAGACCTCTTCTTGTGTCCACGCATCTGTATCACATGTATCTGAATACAAGCCAAGGTACGAACTTAAGCTGAGATGGGCAGCTGTGTGCCCAGTCTCTCACTCAGCAATTCTCAGCAAATTTCAGCAGCTGTCATTTACCAACGTGCCTGTTTTCAAGCCCTGCATGGATTTCTTTATATCAGAGCAGCAGCCAGGCAAACAGCCAGACATGCAGAGGGAAAGGAGGTCATAAAATTTGTTAAAGCCAGATCTGTAGCCTGCACTGAACCTGTCTGTGTAGCTCTGCAGTGAAGTTTCATATCTACTACAGCTGATAGATGCCAGCAGTTTAGTCCTGATTGGATTTTCAGTAACCAAGGACTTTCCAGAAGCCAGAGTAATGGAGAAAAATAACTTAGTTTTCCTGAAATATCTTTCTTTTGTTTTTGTGTCTGCTTTCCTTAGTCCTGGAAAGAAGAGGAGCTGGGAGAAAGATCTGGGGAGAGAAGAACATTATTGTAGTTTTGCAATGCATAATCCTTTATAAAAATAGCCAGTACTTAAGATCTCTTCTGAAATAACTCATACCCTCAGATAACCTAAAATCAGCAGGCGTGACTGAGGAAATGACTGTGAGGTAAAACTGCACGTATTTATAACTGGTGGATTTGGAGGTAATTTTGAATGTTTGTGGAATAACTTGCTGGTTGTTTCAGTAGAAATACCGTAAGTAGGTGATAGAGAGGAGCAGGTGGTGACTGAAAGCTTGAAGGTTTTTCAGCATCCCAACAGACACCAGTGGCTGCAGGTATCTGCCCTATGAGTTTAGTGTGCACGGATGTCCATGTGCACATGCATGCAAGCCCTATCATGATCATGCCATCCTTTGTTTTATCTGTATGTTGAGTATATCTTGGATTGCCTGTACTTAACTTCACACAAAACCTGTGTGATCCAAAAATACATTTATGATGTTGCATTGGGGAAAACTTATAATGGGAGACAGCTAAAAAAAGAAAGATGCATTAAAATATATATATCAAGAGGCAGACTTTATGTTTCACGGTTATCTTTTAGGTTTGCATTTCCTGGTTTCTTGGAGCTTGACAGGATAATCATGTTTCCTTAACATAGTTTTGTTGATGGAATAAAGTTATATAATATTACATACTTTTCTAAATGATTTTTTCCTATAACTATTACTTGGACCTCTTTTGTTCTCAGATTTTATTACAAGTGGGGAAATCGATGTAAGTCAGTATGTTGTATATCAGCAGATGTGCATAAGAATATTTCTTTAATAGAATTGTGAACATCTTGTTCATTTTTAATCCTTTAATCTCTTGAGAAACATTTTTCCATTTCCATTAAATATCTGAGGTCTTCTTTCCCTGGCTGGCTAGCTGACTTCTCAGGCAAGCTTGTTTCCATCTGTACTGAAAGCATGCAGCAACGTCTGATGGAAAGCAACTAAATTGTTCTTACACGCTTCCCTTTTTGACTGAACCAGTCTGATTTTTATTTACACTGAGGCAGCTTTTGCCCTTATGCGTATGTGGTAGGACTTCATGGTGAATATAAGTATAAACCACATTAATTAGACCACATGTTGATATTCTTAGCAAAGGACCACCAGCACCTCTCCTAATCCCCAGCTAACCCTGGGTAATTGTTCAACTTCAGTTCACAATAATGCACAATAGACTATATCTCGGGTACCAACACATTTGTGACTTTTGACTGGCACACTGCAACTGTACTGGGACTGTGATTCCAGAGGTGAAGTGTTTAAGGGCAACCAAGGGCTGTTACCATACAGCTGATTCAGCTGTGTGGGAATATTCAAAACATAATACCAGAAAAGTCTGGAGGTGCCGCGCTCTTGTCAGGAAACTCTGGTTTTTAAAGCAGTCTATTTAGTTCTCTCATTTTTCCCCAAAGGATTTCACTTACCTTTGTCATAGGCAAGTTTGAAAGCTGCTGCTGTCAGGTTGGAGTTCTAACAAAGCTGTGGTGATCACTGTTGAAGTATTGGGATTTTTCTGGTGTTTGGCTTGGGTGTTTTGAGATATATCTGAAAGGGACAAAGGGAATTTTTTTTAGGATGTAAAGATGTGGAATTTTAGAAATTATTTTCTTGCTTTCCTTATAGCATCCTGCACCACTGCTTTTTCCTTTGTTTTCCACTTTTCTTCTGTAGACTCTTGCCTTTCTTCCTCTTTTCTGGTTCCACTTTTTCCTTTTCTAATATATTTCTTTCACTTTTTTTTGGCTTCTTCCTTTCAAGGATTTGAAGAGCTTCTGGATTAGGAGAGGTCTAGACTGCCTGAAAAGCATGCTGAGCTCTGACCACAACCAGCCTTTAGGACCACTTGGCTGTCTCTCAGACAGGTAGCTGATAACTGTGTGAGCCTCACAGAGCGGTGGTCAGAGCTGGCAGGAGCACCCAGTCATGTGAGACATCTCCTCCTTTGCTGTGGGGCTGAGCTCTGGCTGTGCCAGGCTTAGCTTGCAGGTCTGCTGCAGTTAATGATTTCTCTGAAGTGACAGCACTCCCACATTTAGTTGATACCGTTTTCCCCTCCTGTTGTATTTAATGACTTTATGTTCAGAAGTCTTGCATCCAATATGCACCAGGCCAAACCTTTCACAAGGCTTTTGGTGGCAACCAAATTGCTGTAATTAATTTGTCTGTTACTGGAGATGAGATTTTGTGAAAGCTGCTTCTCCCCAGAAGTCGTTGCCATTCTTCAGGTTTGCTGTAGAGCCGTGCCATGGTCATTTTCAGGGTGAGCCTGTCCTCTGTTTTCTTTGTCCTTCAGATTGGTCTTTACAAATGAGGAATGGTAGAGATGGAGCTGGATTTATTTATTCAGTCTTAAGGGAAGTCTTATGTGGAACGTTACTGATGCCTTTAACTACCTAATGGGATATTGTAGGGAAGGAGGCAGACTCTACTCACAGCACGTGATGAAATGACAGCAGGTTGTAGACACAAGTTGCAACAAGAGACATTCTGATTAGGCTTCAGGAATATCTTTTTTCTCATGACAGTAGTCAAACATTAGAATGGGCTGCCCAGAGTGCTTGTGGGGTCTCCATCCTTGGAGATACTCAGAGCTGAACTGGACAGGGCCCTGAGTAACCTGCTGTAAGTTGGACCTGTTTTGGCTGAAGGGTCAGGTGACTTAAGGAGATCTCTGCCAACATTGTTTATTCTGTGGCAGTTTGATTACAGTCAGTGTTCCCACGGGCCCACTTCACTGGAGAAGGCTGTTGACTTTTTAAAAGTCTGCTGTTCTAGAAAGCAGCAACCTAAGAAAAACAAAACATCAAGTGCTGTAGACAGCAGAAACCAGTTGGAAAACAAAGACTTATTTCTATTTTTAAATAGAAAAGATTAAAATAAAACAACCAGAAAACCAGACAAATAGCAAAACAAGCAAACAAACAAAAAAACAAACCCATGGGTTTACTAAGATGAGATAAGCAGTTTCTGCTGAGTGTAATGGATCTGCTAAAAGGAGAAGCACTGAGTGTGAATGAGGCTGCATTAACTAAGTGACTGTAGATACTGTAAAAGGAGATTTTTTTTTCTTCTCAGCTTTATCCTTTCTGTGGCATCATAACTAGAAAAATGCTCTGTGTAGTGAAATGTTTTATTAGAAATTCAGCAAGACTGAGAGGCATTTGAAGTAGCACAGATATTTCTCTACTTTTAAATTCAGATTATAAATCTACAGTCGCCTCATTTCTGCCCAAAGTAGGACCCAAGGTTGAAAGTAAAGTGTCTGTAACTCACTTCTGGAAATAATGGTATTCATAGTTGAACTGGTATTTGAGACATTCATTTAGAAGAATGGGCGTTGTTTGCTGTCTAGCTGCTTCTTTTATGGTGCAAAGGGTCATTGACTTGGTTCCCTTGTCCGCAGGATTTGACAGCATGACTAATGCTCTGAGCCCTTCTTCAAACACAGCTTAGCTGAAAGATATGGTTCTCTCCCTCACGTGTCAGCGTTACTCATCTGTGCACTCGTCCCATCCAAACTACATTACAAGAGCGAGGAGTTTTTGAAGCTGTAGTGAAGGCAGCTGCTGTCTAATAGTTTCCTACCTTCCAAAGACATCATGGATGTGTCAGTGTTTCCGCTATGCACACCCTATGTTTCAGTGACTCTGGTCATTTCTAGGCAGAGAGAAAAGGTGTTTGCAGCAATTTTTAAATTCTCCATACAAACAAAGTGTTTTCATGAAAAGTTTGAATTTGAAGTCTGTGGGGCAACTTTTATGCAAAATTACATGACCCAATCAGTGTCCAATAGGCTTCTTCATCTGTGAGTGGTAAGCCTCCCAGTTATTTCAGTGGCTTGCAGGATATTGCTTAGCTGTTCCAGAGAGGATAATATTTACAAGCAGTTCTTGCTGTCAAGAGTGCTTAGGCACATTAATACTCTATGTATGGACCTGTCAGGTTTACAGGGCCAGTCCTGTTCTGCATTAGGCTGCTCCCTGGTGTAAATCTGATCATAACCTCAGATTTTCTTAGAGGCTTTTTAACTGGATGGTGGTAACACTGGGAAGCACAAAACTGTTTAGCAACCACAAAAAGCCAACTTCCCGGCTAACTAAACCAGAGTTTGTTTTGAACATTGGGGCTGTAAAATACTGTCGTGCCTTGGACCACTTTAACCTTGCTGAGAGACTTCTTAGGGCTCACGGGGTCACTGGCATCAAATAGCATTCAGTCTCAGAACCAGTGTGGAGACAGTTGGTGGGATATGCTGCAGAAAACAACCCTCCAAGAAGTTTGATATGTGTAAGTAAAATATCTGCTGCTTAGATGTAGTCCAGCCATCAACCCAGAAACAGCAACCCAAAGCCTACCACATGCATGTGTGATTGTCTTTAAGTATCTGAAAATCTAAGACTTTATTTAAATGAAGTTTCAAAGAGTGAAGGAAGATCACAATCTCTAATCAAAGCTTTTCCTCTGCTGCCAAAGGATAACTGAAGTTTATTAGGCAGAGCTGTTGATACAATTAAAAAGCTGAATTTAATAAATTTTTGGAAGAAAAAGATACTGGGCTCTGTGGGAGATACTGATTTCTTGCCTCAGTCCTTGATTTTGTTTTAATTGGAAGTGTTTTCTCCTAACATCCTTATTTGAGATTCTGGTTGTGCTGAAAGAGCATTCTACACACATAAGATTGGTTGGGGAATATGAAATAGCTTCATGCCAGCATGGAAACCTCCATGTACTCGGTATGTACTCTCACTGGATGTCCTCTTGTTGTAAGCCTGTTGATAGTTGCCTTCTAGAGGACTTCACTGAGGATACTAAGCAGCAGGGTTTTTTCCAGTGTTTTAGTTTGGCTGCCACAGTCTAGAATCTGGTAAAAGAATTTGTAACATTTTCCATGGGGGGAAAAAAATGTTTACTCACTTCCTTGCTACCTATTTAAGGGGTTTTGAGGACAAGAGTTTTGGAATGAAAAGCTTCTGTCTCCTGGGAATAAATGAAGTAATCAATAAACACTGCTGTAGGATGGGGCAAAAAGTGTTTTCTGCGGAGAGAGGGCAATTGTCATATGCTCACAAAAGGCAAATTCTCCACTTAATTAGGGAATGGCATTGAGAAGGTGGTGTATTACTAGAATGGTAGGCTAGAATGCTGCTGACCGTGGCACATGGGGAAGCCTCTGTGTGTGTGTGTGTGGTCACAGTCCTTCAGGGATGTGAGCTGGTGGCAGAGCGCCCAGCAGGAGTTAGGCTGCTGCCGGAGAAGCTGGCAGCTGTTTGGAAGCACCTGATAGAAAAATACCACGGTGCCAGCACAATGGCTTAACAAGCTAACAGGATAAGTGGAATATATTGCATTCAAGAGCTGGATAATTCTGTTAGCAGAGTGGGGGCTGCAGCTGAAGCACTGCCACTAATTAGGGGTAGATTTTCAAAGTGGTGCCTGGGATTATAGACATAATTCTGTCAGTGGCAGTCAGGGAGCTCAGATCCGCATTTGTTCCTTTCAGAATTCGCCCTTTGCATCCCAGAGCAGCTTCTTCACTGGAGAAGCCAAGTGATGGCATAAAAGGAGGCACTTACTCAGTCTGTGTTTGCTTAGTCAATTTTTTCACAGAACAGCTTATTTTTAAATTCAGCACCTGGGAGGAAATGGGAATATTCACCCATTTGCAGATCTACTGAGGAATTCCCTCTCTAAAGAAGATGGTAGACTATGAAGTGTGAACTCAGGATGATGTCTGATACTCTCTTACTGTGATAAGATGCTTCACTGCTGAGCTGTAGAAAATGTAAGCCTTTTTGCACTTGTTTTGGAGAGTTGACCTAATGTTAAGCATTCAGTGAAGTCAAGAGTGCAACAGTAAAAGCCAACAGAAATAGGTTAGGGTAGAATAAATTTTTGAGGACTGTTCTGGACTCCTGTGCCATGTACACACTGGTCTATTAAAACAATGGCTCCAAGCTGGTTTAAACTGAAATCAGCAAGGCTATTAACCTTACTTATTTTGCTTTAAATCTGCTGGCAAGTTCAGTAGTCTTGAGAAACAGAGAACAGAGAACTGGAGCTTGAAGCAAGCATAGTGCAGGCAGTGACTGGATAGCCTGTCTTTTGTACTGCAACACCACATCTTTAGCTCTGACACATCTAGCAATACCTTTTCTGTTTGCTGATGCATCGTTTGGGGCTAAGTTGAGGCTATTTTTCACTCCTGATTTGAATCAAGCACAGGTTGCAGCCTTCCCTTTTTGCAGTGCTCTAATCTACTGCTTTTCACCCTCAGAGCCAGTGTGTACAAACAGGAAGTATCTTGCTGCTTTATGTTTGTGGTTTCCAGTCTTCTTTCATTGTAGACTTCCATCTTGATTGTAGGTCTGGATAGTACTGCTTGGAAGCGTGAGCCCTTCTGAATACTTTGATATGTTCTTAGATCTACATTTTAAAAGAAAAGCTCCTGTGAATAGGTAGTATTGCCCAGGCTAGAGCTTCGCCAGTTTACAGTACCTGACTGTTTAATCTGTGTTAGATATTACTGTAGTTACAATCTGTGCCATCAGTGTAAAATATTCTGGGTTTTAATTAGCATCTTGTAAAACTGGAACTTGATTATCCTGAGCATTAGGTCATGTCCATGATGTTCACCATAATATAAAGTCAATGAAAGCAAACAGGTAGTGCAGCACTGGTTTGAATATCACTGCAATTTCCTCTGTATAAATGGAAGAAATACGGACCTACGTGAGGTAATTTATATCAGTTAAATGTTGCCATTTTTTTGCAGCAGAAGCTACTGATACAGAAGTGCTTTGGCTGTCAGTGAAGAGTAAGATTACTTAATCTAGGTGTTTCTTCTACTTATGGGAAAAGAAAATTCACTTAGCTTTGTTCAATCTCTTCATATGAGCACAGTGGCAAAAATGCCCTCTTCCTTCCGGCAGAGGACAGAAAACCTCTTCTTTCTGGAGAGGAAGAGTGCTACAGAACACTAAGACATAAGAGTGTTTTCCTGTGCTATGTGTGGGAAAAGAAGTGCTTATATTTGTCAGCTGTGCATGTCTAGCTATGGTAAATGCATGTAATAAAATCATATTTATCCTCTTTTGTACTGGCAGGACTTTAAGAGTAGTTAAGTTGTGCTGCACAATAGACAAACATGCTAAAAGGAATTTAGTGCTGCAAAGGTTTTGCCAGCATGCTGCACTATTACTGGTCACTGTGGTGTCCAAAAGCAGATTTTCTAGTTCAGCACCAGGTAAACACAGTTACAACAATTAGCCTGTTCCAGACCTGAATTCACACTGTACACCTATATCCAAAACTATTTGCCTCATCATAACCTAGAGCAACAGGGAGGCTGAATAGGGGCAACCTAAGTGTGCCCTGTAAGCTACTTTATTTTCAGGGGCAAGAATATTGTCCTTGTTACTCTTCCACATATTTAGGTAGACTAGTGAAGGGAAAGGTACTTTAGGAGATATTTTTAATTAGTTGTGAGAGTCTCTGTTTCTGGCTTTCTGCTTAGACAAATTTTTAGTGATGCGCTTGGAATTTTGCCTCAGCAAGAACTGAGGGACTGTAATACTCTGGGATTTCTCAAGATGATATTTTTTCGTAACACATACCATGGCTAAAGAGGAAGGGAGTCCCAAGGGCACCCTTTGCTAGAGTGAAACCTGCCTCCTTTCTCGTTCAGGGTCACATAACTTCCTTCTAGCATTTGCAGGAACTACTCACACGGAAAAGTGATTCCAGGACAAGACTATTATTTTTAGCTTTCAGTCATCTCCTTCAGTCTTCTTTTTCTCTGTACTGTAAAAATGAGAAGCACTACCAAAGCTTGACCGTTTCCTGAGGTCAGCAAGTCCCAACAGGCTTCAGTCTGGCCTCAAGTACCTTCCCATGTTTCACAGTTAGCCGTCACAAGTGCTGGTAGTCATCTTTCACCTTGCTTCAGAGGCTGGGAAACTCTATCACAGACCAGAAGACTTTACAGTGTGTGTTTACTGGAGAATATTTTAAAGGAAGTACTGATGCTTCTCTAACTGTTTGAATGTGTGTGCTCCCATCAGTTGCAACGATGCTGGCTCCAATTGCATTCAAGGAAATCAAAAGGAGGTTTGAACCCGGTTCAGGAAGCCTTTGGTTTTTTGGAGGGAGATTCAGCTAGGCTTGAAGTTGCAGCTCGTGTCCCATCTTCACGTCTAGATATAGCAGAAGCATGTAATAAAAGCATATTAATTCTGTTTCGTATCAGCAGGACTTGTAAAATAATTAGGCTGGGTTGCACAATGTGCAAAAATGGCATTATAAACTAAAAATATCAAGCTAATTCAGTCTGAGCTCTCACTTCAAGGGCATAAAAAAGCACAGAAGTTATTGAGGAACAATCACATTTGTTCCTTTTCATGTGAAGGACTTCAAGCCCATAGGATGTCAAGTGATGAGATGGATGTTGTCTGTCTGTCAGCTAACTGTGTTTTAAGTGGCAGTTGAGAAGATAGAGGGGTTTTTACCTCCTGATGACTAAACTCAAGGTTTACTTACAGTGACAAAACTCCCAATGTAATTATATTGCAGCCACTAAAACCAGTCTGGATTTTCTTCATGATAAATAGCAAGCAGGAGCAGTATGACCTGTGCATGTCCCTGTCCCAGGCCTCAAGATACTATGAAACCCAGTTGATATGGTGGCTGATGAGCACTGGTGACCACTTGCCCTCTTTTGCTCTGCCCTGCATCAAGTGCAGCTTTGTCCTCATTACTGGAGACAGTCTGGTATTGCATTAGAAAACAGTGAATCCAAACTGCAGCAAACAGCTCTTCTTATTTTCAGAAAATCAGACTTAATGTTGGGAGATTTGTCTCCCTTCCTTCCCTGCCGTTCCTTCTGACTTCTTGAAATGCCAATATTAAAATATAATCACTTTCATGGCCTTCTTGTTACCCTTCCTATTCTTTGAGAGAGGGTGTTTGCCTGCTCCTGAGCCTGCTCTGCCATGTGCCCTGGCATGCCTAAGGACCCATATCCCGGGTGAGAAGGTGCTGTGTATGTGCAAGGAGAGTGGCAGACCAGTGCCTTCAGACCACTGGAGGATGAGGAGCACAGGTTTGTGATGGTAGAGCTACACAGGAGGCTCAGTTGTATGAAGTCTTTAATGGTGCATCCCTGGTCTCAAACCCAAGGACAAAAGCCTCTCTCCTTCAGCCTTTCTGCCATGCATTCCCTTTCTCATCCACCTGGCCAGGAAGAAAATCGGAAAAGCTTCCAGCAAGTGTTTCATTTTGCTATGGTTAAGTGCTAGGCATTCTCAAAATGGCTGGCATGCTGATGTAGTGCCGCAGCTCAGAGAGTTATGTAGGGGTCAGCTACTGAGGATGGAACTCATTTGCACAGCAGGGCTGGCTTTTAGTACCCCTGATTGCATGGCTGAGTGGTGAGCACTTGACAGGACGCTGTGGGGTGCACCTGCTTCACAGAACAGATGGGTCCTTCAGGAGCAAATAAATTTATTTTGTTGCTGTTTCGCTTATGGGACTGGATGTGTTATTACTCCCCTTGTATAATGGCAAGCTTTGCCTTGCAAGTTTGACCGTGCTGAGGATGCCTTGCCTGTATCAGGATTTGTGACAACACTATTATAACTGTCTCGATACAGTTTCACTAATGCAGATATGGCCCCTGAAGGGTCATTTAATAGCAACATATTTTTAAGTTTTGAACGGGTTTGCAGGACCCCATCAGATCTACCCCAGTTTGCTCAAAGTGTAGACTGCTGAACTATTCATACTGGTATGATGTATTACATACTTGGCAGGTCTAAAAAAAAACCCAGAGAAATGTTGAAACACTGGAAAAAAGCAGATTTTTCAAATGTGCACATATCTGGATTGGTTGGCCCAGTTACTGTCCTGGACAAAATCATGAAAAGATCATAAAAGTAAGCATTAAAAGATAATGTGTAATTAATATCAGGCAGTGACATAGTATGAAAAATACATGTTGACAAGGAAATGTCTTTGTTTCTTGATGGGATCACAACTTTGGCTGGTAAAGGTTGCTGAGTTCTTGTCATAAAATTCCCATAGACACATATATTCTGAATTAAATGTGTCTCTATCCAGAAATCAGTGATGGCTTCAATAAATATATTGAAACCTACTTTGCTGAGAAGGCCAATAGTACAATTGCAACTAATTAGCTGTGATCCAATTGGGATGTTTCTACTGGAATTTATTCATAGTTCCCCTCTACTCAATACCTTTTATCCCATTTAGATACTCTGAAAGAAACAAAATGGTTATGACTAAAATCAGGTCCAGCAGAACCCATTATTTTATAAGGATGTCTAAATTCAATCCATATATTTCTCATCCATGTCTCGTTGTTTAATCCCTTCTAGCTGGGCTGCACTTGCCCAGGGTTTGCACTATCTGGGGGCAGAGAGCAGCTTGTTTTCTAAGTTAAGCTTGACTACACAATATTTAATATACCAAGCAATGAGTCACAGCTGAGTGGGACTTCAGTTACTGTTTCCCGTCAGAAATTGGAACTTCACTGCATAAATGCTGTTTTTCTTTTTTGACTGAAAGCTGAATAGCAAGAGTGACAGGGAGCTGCTGCTTCCTGGGGGCAGAGCAGCACTTGGTTTGACTCCAAAGTCAGTGGGAAGCAGTACTAGTAGCACGACCTCCCTGCTGAACTTGGAGTCTGACACCCCATGGCATCTCTTCTGCCCTGCTCAGGGACTCTGCATGAAAACTGCTGGTGGTGGGTTTCTCCCAATGCCCCAGACACTGGCCCATAGGTGTTCTTGCTTCCCAGTTCTGATCACAGCCAAAAGGCAGCTTGGGGCCTAATTTGCACAACAGCAGCTCACCAATAAACTTGCTGAACCAAAGACTGACATTAAAAACTGAACTGTGGATTACAAGGAGTAATGTATGGATTTTTAATTATTTTTTTTTTTCCAGCTCACCCTCAGTGCATATTGTTAGCGTAATTCACAGTAGGTTTTTGTGCAGGGTCCTAGTAATCTCTCAGAAGTCTTTCTCAAAGGTGTGCAATAAACTTTCTGGAACAAGATTTTCGCACGAGTAATAAGATGTTATAAAATGAAAGTTGTTTCAAGAGGTGATAGCCACATCCCCATCCTTATGTACTACTTTTATCTCCTGATTAATAAGTAGTTCTTTTTGGGTGAAGAACAGCTATATTCAATCTACAGTGGTACTTTTGCATCATTCAAGTTTTTTGAGGAAAAGCTTCCAGGAAGGGATGACTTAGGCCATTAATGGTTAAATGTTTACCTAGATAAAAACATGATTTTGGTCTCTAGTCATATAATTGATTCTTAGTTGTAAAACTAAGAATCTGTAAAAAAGACAGTTACTAAGCAATTACTCTGTTCATGAGTTGTTGGAGACTACTCTTTCTCATAATTCTTTATCTTCCAGCAGATTTTTAAAAGCATCACCAATGAAGACTCAATCCAGGGACAAGGAAGTCGGAGACTGATAAGTTTTTCGTTGTCAGGTAAGTCACTGCTGATATGAAAGTTTTAAACCGAAAGAGCTGGGGACTGAAGTTACTAGAACCTTAAATGTACACGTGTGTGTAAGTATATGTGTGTATTTATTTATGCATGGGTTCCTTTTCTGTTGCTCTTGAAGTGATGCTGAGACAGAGAAAAAGTATCTATGATTATTGCCACACTCTCTTCCTTAAATGAGAGTTACGTGCTGGAGTGTCTTGTTCAAGTAGAGTTTTGGGGCCGTATGAGGTTTTTCTGTTTACAATTAAACATGTAGGTCAGGGAAAGCAAGATCAAAGGCATGTGCTTTACTTACAGACCAAAATGTGATTTGTGGTAGTACTCTGTTCCTTGGAAAGCATGTTCCACAGTCATGGTCTAGACCCAAGGCACATCCATGTGCTGTGGTGCAGAAGCTTTCTCTGTATTGCTCAAAAGTGACTCTCAGACTTCTTGAGCCAGAAGATTGCTCTCACTTCTTTGCATTTCATGAAGAATGTTCAGCCTCATTACCTGGCATGTCACTGCAGGTTTTAAAGGCTTAATATGTTTCCATGTAACAGCTATGAACCATTTGATCTGGCTTTGGTAAGAACAACCTGTAAATCACGTCTGTAGACAGAAACCAGTTTGTCAAAAGAGAGTGGTTATGAGCATGGCTGTTGTTTTGGAGTTTATGCTTGCTGGTTGGTTTCCATATTTTTTTAGCTCCTGCAACACAAAGATGCTTGACTTGACTTGGAAATTCTTTGAGCAAGTAGTACAGAGTAAAAAAGTTACCTTAGTTCAAAAGTTTTACAGGCATAGTCCTTTAAGTGTAAAGTCCTACTCTTGGACAAGCATCTCATTATATGATTGGTTTTGGCCATATGATTTATTTCAAGCTTCCCTCTCTGAAGCATGTGTGTCAGTGCTTTTCCAAATTCAGCAGCCAGTGCAGTTCTGGAGAGGTTGTGTATGATACATGGCAAATCAGACTGAGATTGGGCAGGGCTTTTTTAACACATGACTACTTTTGCCAAGTTGCACACTGGACATCCACCCATCAGCTGATAAAACCACAGGTTTAGCTCAACAGAAATAAAGAGGTAGACTTAATATTTTTTAGCATCCATAAATAATCTTACACAGAAAATGTAGCCCAGAACTAGTTACAGGTTTTCATCCTCTCAGATTCTTTGGCCTAGTAAGCCAAGAAGTGTCAAGAGTAGTAATTTGTGAGACTGCTAAATAATGTGGTCTCAGTGGGCCCTTTTATAAACTAGAGTATCTAATTTACAGCTTATTTTAAAGTATATAAAGACCATACCTCATAATACATTTGGGATATCTTATTCCAGTGATTCACAAGCAATTAATCTTCATATATATCACATCCATATTAACAACATCATCACAGCCAGGTATTTGAAAGGCTTTGATAATTGGCAATTATTTTATCAAAAATCTAAGTTATCAAAATAGTTCTATTTCAGTCTTTCTGAGATTAACAGATCACAAGGATTTATTTATTACCTTCTTAGTCAACACCACAACAACAAAATGTTGTCTCTCTCAAAGCAAAATTATTGCTAATTGTATATCTACTATGCTAGCTAATAGTATGCAAGTCAAGGCAAACCTCCCAGAGGCATTGGAAGGAACTGGGATTCCTTTCCATTTGCACTGCTATCTCAGCAGTAACCTCTCTATTGTCACAAGTCCTTTTGGCTCATACAAATTTTTCCTTTTCAATATCTGTATTTTGGTATACTGTCATCTTCAGTCATTAGTTAGTGCAGTCATTACTTAAAAATTAGATTTCCAAATTATGGTTGATTTAGTTGCAGCTAAAAAAAAAAGTGGCGAGCCATTAGTGTGACTGGAGCCAGCTGCACCAGCGCAGAGCCATCATGCCCTAAGCAGTCTGTCATCTGAAGAATGCAAGAGGAGCTATGCCTTCTGCCATATAATTTTTTAAAAAGAAGAAGTTAGTAGAATGGCAGAGAAAAATCTCAAAGTAGGCCAAATCCCAAGAAACGCTGAACAACATTGAGTGCATTTCAGCTGACTTGTATTGCTTTCTCTGCTGCTGAGACAGTCCAGTGAGACCCTATGTTAAAATGAACTGTGTAGAAACAGGGTTTTTTCTAAAAAGCTGTTGACAAAGTGCTTTATTCTTTCTGTAGTTTATTGAGTATTTGGTTGGACAAAATCCAGCTGGTTTCACTGGAGGGTTTTTTTGAGAAAAGGTTTCTGGATTGAATAAAAATGTCAAACAATGAAGAAGGTGTAAAATGATTCTTCAAGGCACAAGAAGAAGGCTAGCTTCTTGAGAATGGAAACAGCAGAGAGTTTGCAGTATGTCACTAGGAGGGTTTTTTACTTCATGTTTGCTTCCTTGAAGACTGGAAGTTGGTTCTGTGAAAGGCTGGTTCAGATTAATTGGTTCACTGGCAACACTGATCTCAAAGAAGATAATTTCCCATGATTAAGCTTCTTAATAATTTTTATGATGACTGTATTATTATAACTTTCATTATTTAAAATACCAAGAGAAATATTTTAAGCCTAATTTAGCTAGACTGAGAAAAGCCTTTAAGTAAAGCTCTGCAGTCCACTTTGCATTTACTTTCCAAACCTGCCTTTTCCAGTCTTACCAGTGAATGTCACACTTCCGATAAGGTGGCTGAAAAGCATCAGAGCTTTCTTGCATGAAATACAGAAGGAAAAAATGTGCTAAGCTTCCCGAGATATACCAGCTACTTCACTGCAGGGTCATGGTTTAGCTGCAGTATAATGCATTTGCTGAAAGCCCTTAAAACCAGTTTTGTTGGCTGGTATATTTAGAAAGTGTTACCATGAGGTTTGCATAATATGCCTCCTAGCTCTGTGTTGCATCAAATAACTTTTTTCAGGTTTTAATGTTTCACATATCTCATGTGTTTGCACACTTTATTTTTAAGTGTTCTTGTGGAACAAATTACCAGAAAATCTGAATTATTTCACAAACATTCAGGCACTTATCCTCATCACACCTCTCTGAGAATGTTGTTTTTGTGTAGCTTTCAGACCAGGTATTCAGGTAATATCAATTGTCAGTTTATAGAAATTGGAGCGTAATTTACAACTGAAAATAGTACAAAGTCATTATGACAGGAGTTGGTAGCATGAAATGCTTGTTCAGAATGCAGATATATAATGCATTTTATTTTCCAACAATTTTTTTAAGTCCTGGTGAATGACTTTATAACTACCAATCCCATGACTTTTTCTTGCTTGTAAGATCTTATGTCAAGGTGAGGTGGCTTTTTAGCCAGTACAGTACACCTTGTACACAGTACACCTTGTGCCTACAAAGTACTACCATGCTCTAGACTAACAGTTTGAAAAGCCTCAGAAGGCTTTGAATTCAAGTACTCTGTTATCCTCTTTAACACAGGACACCTTGCCCCATGGTGGTGAGCTTTGTGTGAGTTTGGCTCAGACGTATCTCACAGACAGGTGTGTGTAGTCAGGATCTGAGGATACTGAGATGGTACTTTGCTTCAGTGGTTAATGACTTTCAGTGATAAAAACACCCCCTTGCTGTGATAAGCTGTTCACATTAATGGCTCAGACTTTTTCTGTGTTTTCCTTCTTGATGAAGATGATTAAAAAGGTAGCCTGTCTCTCAGACGTTTTGAAACAATTAATTCCACTACTGCTTTTCATTTATTAATATACCTATTTTCTTCCTAATACATCTGCTGCCCTTCTTTTACACAAATGAGAAACCCCTTTGTTTTTCTCTGAAGCGTTTACAGCTAGAAAAAAATATTTTCTGCTCTTTTTCAGTGTCTTTAATATTTTGCCTGGGAGCCCTATGACAGAAACGTTTTGGTTTATCTGATCCACTTAGTCTTTTTTTAAAATCACAGACCTTAAAATACCTCCTTGTGCAACTGCACTAGCCTTTTCCTTTTTTCCTGCATTTTATTTTAAAAGAAAAGTGAAGTGAAATCTAAGTGAAAAGTGAAGAATAGTCTGTCTTCAGATTTCTGAGAGCAGAAAGAAGCACTTTATTTAACCTCTTCCATATCATCAGTCACAGAATCTCATTCAGTAGCTGATCGAGTCAGTCATCTGTTGTACTTTATGTAGTATCTTTCTCAATTCCCCAGCATTAGTTTGCTGTGTGGGATTTTAAGACTTCCTATCATTGCACATTACTGTTTGATTTCCTTAATGTTTGCTTCTTGAAATCTAATTAATACCAGGTGCAATACATCTGCGAATCCATGCTTGCTTCCTTCCAATAAATTTTGGTATCATACGCTGCTGCACGAGTCAAATTGGCATTTCAATAAATGCAGTACTGCAGTTCCCCTACTGTTGAAATGTTGTTCCACTGACAGTAACTGAAAGAGTTTGTATTGCTTTAAAAGCACATGGCTGAGTGGCAGTACCTATGTGCCTGCTGTAGAATCTTGAGCAAGCAGTTTTGTTGTTCCTTCTTTTGAAGCCATGCCTGTATCTTAGGTAGCTCAGCTCAGTAGATGAACTGCTGCCCTCTAAGATAGGTTCGTCTTGTTCTGTCCGAGGTCTGCAAAAGAAACGCTACAAAAGAAACAGTGACATATCAGCACCCTGGCAATTACCTTCCCTCACTGCATAGTCAGTCCAGATACCAGTCCTGTTCAAGTGTATTTTTTCCGTGTCAGAACCCGAGCTGATAGCTCTTTGGGAATTCACAAAGGAAATCTGAAGGGAAATGCTGGAGCTGTCCATTGACATCCTAATTAGGAACTCTCTCGTGGTGATGGATTATGAAGATGGTTTATTGTACTTTGATACATGAACTATCAGGATCTCTGTAAGATGACAGTATTTTTTACCTTCTGCCATTAATGAACAGATCATAGAGAGAATAAATTCCTTTTTGGTATTCCTCAGGCTAGATCATAATCTGAATTGACTGTGGTCATTCCAGTGACACTGGGGTCTTTCCAGTGTCCTGTTAACTTCATTAGTTCTGCTTTTAGGTATGTTCTGGGCAAGTTTGGCCTAACTCAAGATGTCTTCATTTTCTCAAGGAGTCAGATGGCTCATGAGGAATATGTCTCATTTCCTGGTCCTGAGAGCGTGAGGCTAGTATGCTAAATATGAAAAATGTGAATTCTGTGGGTTGACCATAGAATTTCTTAGGGTTAATAACCTCTGCCATAAGTGCCAGTATAGATACCTGCAAGACATGAATTGTCATTACTTGGGTGGTGCTTGGGAACACAAAGGACATTCAATGCTTGGCATTTGTTGAAAGGAATTATCCATCTGTTTTAGAATATCAGTGTCACTTTCTCAAAACCAGTACCTCTGCTACGTACTAGTCTTTGACCCTTCTGTTGGTTTGTAGACTCTGGATGCTTCAGTAAAGCAGAACATGCACCATCAAAAGACTAGATGGACTGAGTCTTCTTGAGACACATCTATAAACTGAATAGCCTTGTGTGTTATTTCTAGGAAAATTCTATTGGCAAAGTCTTCTCATCCCTTGAAGAGAACAGCTTCCAGCTCCCTTAACTTACTCCTGACATATTGATGACCAGAATAAATGTAATTAATTTAGAAATTAATTTAGCTCCAAAGTCTGGTTCTCTATCTGATTCTCCATCCTTTTCTGTCATGCTCCTATATGGAGCACGGATCTGGTCAAATACCTTGCTATGTCTGCAAGGAATTGAAATAACACCTTCATGGTAGTTTTGCTCATCATTACTGTCAGAGAATCTGTTTGCTGAGCATGACAAAACGTGACTCTTCCCTGCGCTTTTGAAAGCTTAATGACTTGTAATGAGGCAAAATCAAACATTGTAAAACACAGATGTGTTCTAGCTGTGTTGTTGGAATTGACATCCCCACTTGGCTTCAATAAATACGCTGGTTCACCACAAAAATAGTCTCCATCACTATCCAGTCACCAGTGCCCAAAGGTTTGTGGTGCTGCGTGGCAAATAGATTTGCCAAATGCTCCTTTATAAGGCAGACAAGGAAGTCTACGGCACACCTTAGGGACAGAGGGTGCATGTATGCAAGTGACCCTGTGTAAAGCTTCCTTAGGTCATCCAGGCACCTGGAGATCTGCATATGTGGAAAGAAAGCTCTGAAGTTGGAACAAATTCTTAAGTCACTTGGGGACAGCAGCAGGCAGCAGTTAGTACAAGACATTTTCTCTAGTGAAGAGAACCTAGCTGAAACAGGATGTACTTACGAGTAGTGCAAGTCTGTAGCAGTGAAAGGCTGTAATTACCTTGTCTTTACCTGGATTCCTTCCTTCTGTTGTCTGTCATGAGAGATGGCCTGACATTATTAAACTGTTAGATGTGTATAACCTCTTTCACACTAAAGTGTGATTTATGACTAAATGAGAAACTGACATATGGTATATTAATAACTTTTTTTAAGAGAATGGATGAAAATACACCTTTGCAAACCATAGATGAGTTGTCTGTGTAGCATTTCCTCATATGCCTCCAAGAAATCCACTAAGAAGTGCACTATAAAACTACAGTGTACAGCAGGGTATGTCCCAGCCTTCTGGAATTCATTCATTCAACCAAGGAGTTAAATTCCTTTAAATACCTTTTTTCTGAAGGATAGAGAAAAATATTTGCATTTGGGAAGGCGGAATAGCTGTGATTCTTCTGTTGGGGAGTTACACAGGAGTGGTAAGAGTTACAACAGCAAGTTACAGCAGATAGGTACAGAATCTACAGATAGGTTTTGCTTCAAATTAAATGAAATTCTGGTTATCTGCAGATATCCACGTAGCTTTATTAAGAGCTTTGTCAGTTTTGATGCTCTGTTTTTCACAGCGATGAGAACTTGTGGTGAGATATATAATTGGGATATTTGTCCTTGAGAAAGCTATTTCTGCTAGCCCTATTCATACTTTGGACAATAAAACTGAAGTTTCTAACTGACTTTTTAACAAAATTTGTTGTACTTTGCGATTTCAGCAAGAAAATTACAGAAATAAAATTCCATGCTCTGTGCTTAGCTAAATCTCTTTTTTTTCCTCATCTGAATACAAAAATGAGACTATTAACTGAGGTTAGGAGTACCTTCATCTTCATGGCTGTGCTCTAATTCCCATAACTGGAAAGAGGCTGGAAGTTCATCATAAATGTATTTTCTTTATGATACATGATATATGAGTATACATAATTGAGTGCTAGGTATTTTCTGTCAGTAGACTATTTCTTTACTTAGTGGTACCCAAAGATAGCGTGGCCTCTCGGAAGAAAAAAAAAAAAATCAGAAACATATACAGCAATGAATATTTCCGTTTCAGACTCTTTTGAGAAAATATCAGAGGGAGAGAAAATAAGATCCCAGAGGTCTTTCCCTCCTCTCATATGTTAGCAGCCTGAACTAATACACTACTGGCCCTTATCATTCATACTCTTTTTTCAATCTTGGTTTCTATTTCTTGAATTCATTTCTAACAGTACCACTTCCAAAGCAAAAGAGTTTACCATACAGGATTTCAGCAGGGCTGTTAGATGAGATACGTGCTGGTTAGTACACAGAGATTGTGCACTCAGAAAACAAAAAAGGGGAAAAAAATCAGTGTTATCTGTTTGAAGCAGATAATTTTCTTTGTGCGATAGCATTGCTAGGACCATGGCAGTATATACTTTCAGCAAAGTACTTTCAAATAAGCTCTTAGTAGTGATGTCCTCTATTTTTTTTTTCTTTTGTTAATTGTTAGAGAATGTCTCAAGAATGAGATTCTTAAAATACAGTCTGTTTCACGACCATCTGTCCAACAGCTTTTGAATATCTGCAACATGAATTGTGTGGTGGAATAGATGATTAAAATCAATGGAAAGAAAAGCAATTCTTTTTAACTTGCACATTTTATTGTGTTGGCTATTACCATATTTTAAGGAAGCAACATACAACTGGGTTTGATACAGCTATTTTCTGGAAAAAATACTGATGATGGTGTGCAGTGTGTAGGATTTTCAGATTCATCCAAAATATCTGCCTTGAGGGTTTTTCATGGTCTTCCACAACCTGCTGAAATAATTGGGTTTTTAATCAGAAGAGAATTAGAAGACCGTGAAAAGTAATGTTTTCAAAAACTGCCTAAAAGAAAAAATATGTGTTTAAATTGAATGTTTAGGTATGCATCTAAGCAGTTTTGGAAACCATCTCGTCTAATACTTTTTATCGCTCCAATACAGAAGGAGAAAATAGGCAGAATACAGTACAGTGCTTATAGCCCAATGTGAAATAAAGCTTTAAACAGAGGAGATTCTCCATGCAAAGAGTGGTGGAAAATAAATCAGCTACTGAACTTGCTAATAGGAATTAGTGCTTACATGTTCCAAAGAAAGCTTAGAAATGCATCTGAAAAGAGAGAAGACCAGAGGGTTCAGTCTGTGTCTGTTGAGCCAAAATTAATGATATACCAGCAGATTAGTTTGCATTTCATTGGCTTCACAGGAACAGATCATAATGGCCATTGTGTCTTTCTTCAGAATGTTATGGGGAAATTTTCAAATAAGCGCCTGGGTATTTTTTGTGTGTGTAACACATATTATGCTCTCTGGGAGTTCTGCAGCTGTAAAGCCCTGCTTAAAATTTGGACATTATAGATAAGAGTTTTCCTAAGGTGAAGTTAACCCATGTGGGGAAGAAAATTATTTAAAGTGGGAAAAAATGTAAAATGACTTCTCATTTACAAAAATTGGTGTAAAAGCTAAGCTTTGTAGAGTGGTAAAATTGATACCTAGGAAAAATGACATCCACTGGATACCAAATGCCATGACTTTGTCATTAAATGACTGGATCTCTTTTTCAGAGTGGTCCTTCCACTACAGTCAGGCGGAGCAAGTGCTCAGCTTATTAGGAAAATTAGTAGATCACTTGAAGTTGCATAAATATTGATTTAGAAGCCAAATCAGTCTGCACAATCAGGCTGTAAATTTGCAGTTTCATTATATAATAATTTGTAAATCCTGAATCACAAGATCATTATGGTTTGGCATTACGTTGCCTCACGGTAAGCACAGTGAGTTTTTTCACATTCCTGCCATATTATTTGAGTTCCATGCCAGTTCCCTATATACCGTTCCTAACGTCCCAAATGGATGCCTGGAATGTGAAAAATAATCACGTTCTTTACCTTCTTTCAGATTTCCAGGCTTTTGGTCTGAAGAAAGGGATGTTCTTCAATCCAGATCCTTATCTGAAGATTTCCATCCAGCCTGGGAAACATAGCATCTTCCCAGCACTTCCTCATCATGGACAGGAGAAAAGATCTAAGATCATGTGTAACACCGTTAACCCAATCTGGCAAGGAGAGGTAAGCAGTTTGAGAGTTAAGATGAGACTTTTCTTAAAACATGGACATTACTCTGGTACTATCCCTGTCTTTTTCTTTTTTTTAAATTCAGTTCTTGGCTAAATAGTTGTTGACCTAACTGTGCTTGATATATTTCATGACTACTTGTCTCAGTACGAAAGGCTTAATTAGCTACAAAGATGAGCGATACATTAAAACTTTCAGTATAGGTTGTACTTCATTGGTGTAATTTATGAAGTTGTTAATTATTGAAGGCAGGCATACAACAGAATTGAAAAATAAACTCACATAGCATGACAGGCTGCTGCTAGATTGTCATAGTGTTCTTACACAGAAAGCAGACATTATATAAAGCAGAACAAGTACAGCATGCAAATAAAGAGAAGTGATGTGATTGAAAAGCATCAGCGACAATATAAATCAAAGGCAACTTTGGCACGTTTGGCCATCACCTTGAAGAAATAGTCTCCAGTCTGTTTCTTTTTGTTGGAAGGACTTGTACGTATTAATGAGATCTGAGAGTTCAATTGCTGCCTGCTGTTTTTAAATTACATGCAAAATGGCAATAGGCAGCAAAGAATAAGGAATCTCTTTGGAATTAAAGGAGCCTGACGTGCTGGGTGTGATTTACTGGCGTGCTCTGTCACAACAATATCTCCACTGCAGGAAAGAGTAAAAGTAAATAAATACACTGCATAGATTTATTCAAATTAAAATGCAAATTTTAAAGTAGCTTAGGGATAATTAGGTCGAACTCTACAGACATGGAACTGTGAGTGGGCAAAAAGACAGCTGAAATGGCATTGAATGCTCCTACCTGGAGAAACTAGTACCACATCAGGTTATGTGGCAGGTGGGGGAGGTTATGTGACTGGGGAAACAACCTTGAAACTAGACAGAGAAAAATGCCTTCTAGCAGGACTTAATTGAGGACACTGTTATGAGGCATCCACCAAGTCATGACTCCTCTGTGCAGCCATGCATCAGATGATGGTTGAGAGGTCCCAGGTCCAGCTGAGGATGTGGTCAAGCTGGAACTGGCATGGAGGATCAGGCAGTTGGCAGAGACCTTTCAGTAGAGTGCATAAGACACAGACCTAGAGGGGAGCAGGTATGAAGGGGAAACTTGCTCTCTGTGTGTGTATGTGTGATGCTCAGTACGTAGGAATGTGGCCCTGATAAAATGTCACGGGTGTCTTCTCCTCAAGCCATGCCAAATGGCTGAGTTTGTGGGCTGACATTTCTTTTCTAAGTGGAGTTTGGTAGTGAGAAAAGGAGAAACAATGAAATGGCCTAATTATGGACATGGGAAAGCAAAAGAGCATAGCTGGCTCCCAGCTTCACTGTTCAGCCCCCAGGTTTTCTTGATTGCGTGCAAGCATGCTGCTTCTCCCTTTCTGTTGTTAGGCTGTGAGTGGCAAAGGAGTGTAAAAGAGCCAAGCCATGGTTCAGCATGTTCTCCTGCCTTCTCCTCAGCTGACACTGGGATGTTTAACTGCGTGCATTTGTGCTGCAGTCTGTGCAATTGGCCTGTCTGAACTCTTTGTTTCGTTACTGAAAAGCCGCCTTGGTTTCTGCTGCACAGAAGACCATAGGCCTGATTTTCCTAAACTTTCTCCCTTCATGGGACAAGGGGAGAGGGAAGACTGAAAACTGTTGCTGAATCATGGTGGTAGCCATTCTTCTGTCCACCCTTTTCACTTACAGATGTGAATGTATGAAGTGACAAAATACTGAGGACTCATAGCCATTTCATGAAGAGTATCAGTCACAAGTTGTTTCCGCAAAAACAAATTTTAGGAAATGTATTATTTCAGAAGGGTCATTCTTTTCTTAGATTCTCTGTCACTCCATGTGAATAGAAGGCAGATGTTCTTTTTTTTCCAATTGAATGACCTACGATTTGTATTGGATGCTAAACTTGAAAAAATCTGGAGGAGGGAAATGGAATTATCAAAATACCTGCAGACTAGGATCTTTATAGATGTTCTTGATTACCCTTGAGCAAATTCAGAAGTGAAAGAGTCAATTCAGTTTTGTAGGGCTTCAGCACCAAAAGTCCTACAGACTAAAAGATGACTGATTTATTTGTATTAATTTGTTCTGGTACTCTTCATCATATACTTACCAGGCTGTTCTGTTTGTATAGTAACCACCTGCGTTATACAAACACTCTGGGAGCACCATGGTACCTCAGGCAAATTTTTTCTGCCTCATGTAATATTGATGATCATTTCATAGGCTGTTCAAATGCTGTTCAGCACAAGTTATCCAGACTTAAAGCTATTCTTCCATTGCTCTGATTTGCAGTACTTTGTACAAGGGGACATAAGGAAATGGAAACGTCTTACAGATGAGGAGTGGCAAGTGACAATCTGGCACTTTCAGCAGGGCTCTCTGTAGAGGTGAAAGAGCCCTCACACTGAGAATTGGTCGCTGAGACAAGTTAAAGCCCAGATGGTATCTTCTCCTGATAGAGAGATGTCATTTTGAACATGTTTCTGTATGTTTTCACATGCTCTTCAGAAACATCTGTGACGTTAAATAAGTGAGTGCCTGGAAACCACATGGCACCGGACAGCTTGACTCTACAGCCCTGGGTTAGGCAGGTATTGCCCTGCCGGTCCAGACAGTTGCAAAAGCACAGAGGGTGAATAGTCCTGTCATGCTGATTGGAGGTAAAATGCAAAGAAAATCTCAGAAGGAAGTGCCCATTTCCCAAATCTTGTGTACGTGTAGTAGAATTGAGAAGGGTGGATGCTTATCTTCTAATATAGATAGTGGAAAAATTATGACACTATTCCCACGTTGTTTCATATTGAAACAATGTGTCTGCTGTCACATTGTTTGGAAAAAGCTCCTTTAAAAAGACCTAATTTTTCAAAAATCAGTGAAGTGGTACACAGTTCAGACAAGTAATAGATCATAGGTACAAAGCAGAGTGGTTTAAAAAGTAGTTTGCATACCTCCAACTGGATAGGAAATCCTGTGGTTTGGCAGATAAAGTACTTCAGGTTTCTGGACTTTACCTTAGAAATATTTATGGTATTTCTTTCTTAACTATGTGTTGCAATCCGGTTTAAACCCAGAAGAGCAAAGAAAATTAAGTCTCTGTGTGTAAAACAGAAAGAACTTTGAAGGTTCAAAATATACCCAAAAACGAGATTAAAACCAAACGAGGTTAGATGTTGGTGCCAAAAAATTGATGTATTTTATTTAATAGTAAAAGAGGCAAAGAGCGAGACAGAGAAAAGAAAGAAAGAAAGAAATAGAGAAGGAAGTGTGTGTGGGGGGTGGGGGCACAGGGAGAGGGTGACAGGGTTTAGGTGGAAGCCTATCACCCCTCCAGGGGTCCCAGTGATGTCTCGTTGCTCCCCTCCATCTGGTCTTCTGGTGGTGAGGGTCCCTCACCGCCGCCACACGCCGAAGAGTACAGGATCCCGTGGATTAATAAACGCTTTGGGCAGGTGGGAACGCCCACGTGCCTCCCTTGCAGGGGGCTAGGTTTGGTACTGTCCCTTGCAAGACTCTGGATTTGTTGCATCATGTCTGGTGCTCTGGTGCAGGGTCTGGGGACCCCTTTTGGGGGGGACCTTTGATGGGCCATGTCACCCCTGTGTCCTTCATGTGGCCGCAGCTTCTCCCCGGGTGAAGGGCCCCTCAGCTGGGCTCTCTGCACAGCGAAGGACGGGCGGTCACTGCGCCTCTGACCAGAGGCTTTTCCAACACGCACCCAGAGCCTCTCTCCCCTCACCCTTTGGTGCGAGGGTCTGTGTGAGCCTGGCAGCTGACAGCCCTGGGACTGTAAGCTCCACTCCCGACGTGTTAAACTTGTGCTCTGTGAATGTCCCCAGCCCTGAGTTGTTTTCATTCTGAGTTGTTACTTTATCTTACCTTCATCAGCGAGTGGTCCAGGGCTTCTCAGAGCCCCATTCACAGTGTGGTAGTCTCCTCTACAGCTTTTGTAATACGCTTTTAAAAGTCCTTCATGAAAATGTTTAAGTCATAAACGATAACATTTCAATCTCTAACACTATGGCAGCTTGAGCAGACTGTTTCCTCAGTTTTTGTTTTATTTACTGGTGAGTGGAGAGCTCTGAGGAATGGCCAATGAGATGACTATAAAAATTGGCTGATGCAACCACTCCGTGTATTTAAAGTAGTAGGAAGTGTCATCTGGTAAATGACGCATTGAATTTCAACTCCAATAATCTAACTGGAGGAGTAGATTGCCTTAAAGTGGGAGCCCACTATAGGTTAAAAACAATCTCAACTCCCTGCACCTTCACTCCTTGTCTCTTTGCCTCAGCTTTTACAAATACTGTTAAATTATAGTTGAGACAAAGAGTGTTTGGGATGGCTGCCTTATCACTCCGAAGACAGCCACATTTCACTGGTGAATTAATTGATGCGAATAAGCAGAGAGCAAGAGCACTTAACAAATAGCAGTTAGTATGACAGATCTGATACACCTGTTTACAGTATTTTCAGCTGTGTAACTCATGCTCTCTGCACCTCAGATAACTCACAACCTTTTAAAAATATTTCACTTGAATAATTTCGCACGTAAGCTGTCTCTTGAGATTACCGACACAAAATCAGAAGAAGGAGGCACTCAGGGGCTTGAATGCCAGTGGGAGGTGGTTTGGGGATAGAAAGCTTCTGTAGTGCAGGCCATCCTCAGTGATAGAAGCATTGGGTTTGGATGCTGCCTGCAGGAATGCCAAGATGTGACTGACTGTCTGAGTGCTGGTCTGTGACTACTTTTCTTAATGCAGAGTTGTAACTTGGGCACTGATTCTGTGATCCTGAATGCTGAACTGGTATGTGATAGACCACCCAGCAGTTCTGGGACTGAAGAACGCTTTGCCAGTGTAGCCAGGTCAGGCAATAAGGGGTTTATGTTAGCTCTCTGCCTCTCTAGAGGCCTTATGTTGGCTGGTACAACAGGTGCTACCTGATGTAGCACAAACCTAGAGTCATACAAGCAAGGGATACTTGAACAAAGCTGAGTCTTTCCAGAATAGAGTAAACCCACTCAAGATATTTTAATATATTTGAATCAACAGTATTAATTTAAACTAAAGTGTGGATTATATTTGATCTGATTTTGACCTGTTATTCGGAACACTGGAACGCTGACAATCCTACCATGGCATCACAGAATCATTCCATAATTTCAACAGAAGTCCAAAACAAAAGCAACAGAAAGATCACACTTATTGAGCTCCTTATTGTTTAACCTGGATAAGCTTTTCCCCCTTCTACTGGCAAATACAAAAGAATATGCTGCAGAATCTTGAAGGCCTTCACACCTAAGCATCTGCACACATGTCCAGGTGCAGAGTAAAACATTGTTTGACTGCACAGACAAGCTGTAGCTTTACAGCTACAGATTTTAATATCTGTTGATGATTGAAATGTGAAAGCCCAAGAGAGCTTTAGCTTCTTCAGGAATGAGTTATGGTGTGAAAAATCATCTAGATTTTTTTTTAAGACATTATTCTGCATTTTACTTGCAACTTTTCATCTAGAAGACTATCAGTCTTGCTAGCTTTGTGTACTAGTGCTGATAAGTGTCTTCAAATATTTTCAGTCTCTGCTGTGCTAATAAATTCGTAGACAAATCTGAGATGTATCTGAGGGAGAAATCCAGAAAGCCAATTTGCCAAAGGCCCTATCCGACTTTGAAGGAGTTCAGTAGAAAGGATTGAATCAGACTTTAGAACATCAACATATATTTATGTGCACCTCTTTTATGGTAGGGAGGAAACCCCCAACAATTGTGCCATGCCAGAATGAAGAGCTGCATTGGATTTGGCCCCCTGCAGCCACTGCTGCGTTCCAGCAGTCTCTCACAGTTGGCATAGGCATGTCCCCACCCTTGGCAACAGTGGAGCTCTGCCCTTGGCGCTACTGACTCTGCAGTATTTTGTCTTGTCACTAAGGAGTACTGTAGAAAGCTTAAGAAACTGGAATTCTTGATGAGCTTATCCAGCTGTTGGTGTAAGTAGTGTTATATGGGAAGGCAGTGATGTGTAGAGGAGGTTTTTGAATGGAGAACGGAGTAATACAGATGGAGAGTGGTGTGTGCATTAAGACTGTAATTGTTTCACTGGAGTATTTGAAACAAGACCCACTAATGAAATATTCAGCTGAAAGAATAAATTTATCTTCATCCATCAAATGTAATTCACAGCCTTTTTAAGATTTACTTCTGCTTGTATCATCCCTGTACATGATGGATATCACAAATAAATTTTATTTTTAATTCTATTGCTTATTCAACTCCAAATCGAGAGCCCAATTCTTCCTGTCACCAGTGTATAATTTATCTACCTTTATTATACTGTCTTTATTATACTGTCTACCAGTTATTATACTGACTGTTTTTAGAGAATTTGACTTGCCCATAACTTGTCTAATTGATGCTAATGGACATACTCTGTTCATTTTGACAACTTCCTTGATAGTGCTGTTGAGTCACTGGGATCGATCTGTATTCAGGGATGCAAACAACTTTGGTAAAAATAAAACATGGAAATGAATCATCACCAGTAGCTGGCTTTCTATGAAAACTGTTCCAAGCTCTGGAAGCGGTTCTGTTATCTTATAAATGGATGCAGATGCATTCTGCCAGGTCAGCATTACCATGGGCCTTTGTTCTTTACCTAATATGTCATGCATTAAGGTCCCCCCAAGACCTGTTTGTGTTAATTAAATTAATCATCTGTGTCTGTAAAACCATTGCTGGGTCTGGAAGCAAATAGGCACTGCAAAGTAGGTTACTATCTGAAACTCCTTCAGTGGTGTTTACTACAGTGTTTACAGATCATGCTTGAAGATGCCAGCAGTAATGTAAAATCCGATTTACATTTAGATCATTGAGATGGTGTGAGAGTATGAATGCCTCAGCTCATTCTAGGTTTGATTCTGATTTGTGTCTCTTGTGAGAGTGAATCTGCAAGAGGCAGATGTGTAAAATCTGTGTAAATGAGAGGAGAGTCCTCAGGAGTTGTTACTGACCAGAGCCCAAAGCGATGATACACTGCTTAACCCAAGAAGACTTAATATGTTAATATGTTGCTGTGATTTTCTTTATCATGCCACTTTTTCTCTTTCCTCTCCCTCCATTTCTGTATTTCTATGGAAAGAATTAATTATAGCTTGTTGATTTTTTTGTGCCTGAGAAAATATCAGCAAAAGCTTTTCCATTGGCAGGGGCATTTTAAGGATGAGCCTGGTACAGATTCTCCAGTGTCTAATAAGATGTTATAATGCTGCAGCTCTTCTCTTAGTGAGGAATTAAAAGGATCTCTCTCTCCTGTCCTACTCCCTCTTTGCATTAAACGTGTGGCAAATAAGCAGTCATTGCATCTCTTGCAACGAGTGGGATGGGCATTGACAAATAGCTGAAGAAGTGGGGAAACTAGAGAGATGTAATGACTTTGCATCTAGAGTAAGTCTGTTTCCTCCTAGTCATCATAATTCCAGAGAGATGCAATCACACCCTAAAAAGGAAATAACTGAAGAAGACGCTGGGAAAATAATACACATACTAACTTGTTCTGTTGGACATGGTTCTTAACAATTCACTGGGTCCGTCTATAATAGTATTTGTGTTCCGTTCAAGAGATCTGTTTCAAAGCCAATCTCCTGCTCCCCCCACTAAAGACACCGCTTGTCAGTCCTGCAGTGCATGAACTCAATTACTGTCAGCAGAAGGGAAGCGAACAGATGTGCTCCAGGAGCGCACCGAGCGCTTTTCAGACAATAAATGGGAGTTCAATCCAGGGCACCAGCCTGGAGTCACTTTGTGGTAAAACCTTTGCAACACGTCTGGATGTGGTAGTCAGGTGCACAGCACCAGCTGCTTTGCTCTTCAGATCCACTCACATTGTACCATAAATCTTCCTAATGCAGACATGGCCAAGATATTCCAGAAGTTAGGAAACATCAGCCTCCACAAGGCCTCCTTTCTGCAGCTCATGACAAGTGCTGTTTTTCCCCAGAATACCAGGGATCTTCAATCATTCGTTGTGTTCAGACTTTCTCATTGTAACTTCTTTTTAGAAATACACCTGACAGACAGCTATTTCCTCTAACAGTCCTGATACATTTCTAGAGGAAAATAAAAAGGTTTTCCCCTCTGGATGTCTGTACTCTTTTCCAAAGCCTCTAACCCTGGGGCTTTTTCAGTCTGGGATTCTTCCAGATGCAAAGGCAGCTGGTTCACTACTTTGTCCTTTCAGTGGAGGACCTCCTCATCTTTCCTATAAAGGAGAGCCCCTTCTCTTATCTAAGGATAAGACCATCCCTAGCTGGTAAGGATCAGATATCACAGTGACAAGATGGGGTCAGAGGCTATTTCTAGGGCCAGGCCCTCTGTGAGAAACAGGTTATTCCTAATGGCATTTCGTTCTGCTGAGGCAATCTGCCATCTCCTCTGTGGAGTGTGCTGTGTCAAGTGTCATCTCAAGTTCTAAGAGTCGTTTTGCACCAAGTTGGTGTGATATACAGGGCAATATACTGTGCTAATGCAACATGGTAGGTAATTACTGGCTTGGGCTAATCAGAGAATAGAGATTTAACTTCTTGTTTGTTATCTGTTCATCCACTGACTGCTGTAGATCATACATAAATTCGGGGTCTGCCCATTACTTGCAAGAGTTTTGTTCTCTAAATTTTCTACAATGCATTTTACTTGAATTTTGGTTGTGGATCAAGTGAAAACAAGTTCCAGTAATCACTTAAATAAATTGTTATGAATTGTTTTTTACAGGTGTCCTGTTGTCTGCTGTTATCCAAATGAACACATAATCAGTCACTAGAATTTTCTTCTTGGGCTTTAGACTTGAAACTGTAGCTATTCTGGTAGATGAGTTAGTACCTGTGTTGAAATTCATTACTGCCTTTGTGATTTTTTTTTTTAATTCAAGTAAACAAGAAAGGCTCAGACAGAGTCACAAACCACTTCCATGAAGCCATTGTCAAATTTGCTGTACCTCTGAACAGCTGGAGAGGCTAAAGCTTTGGAATAAGTTAAGTCATGACATCCGAATTAAAAAACTACCCGAAATTATACTTTTACTTTGTTTCTTGACTGTGAAAAAAAGCCCGTTTATGTACACTTCAGTACCTCTACAGTTAGTGTAACATTTAGTTTACTGTCTTTGGATTCCAGCAAGTTCCATGAAGTTCGTGACCAGTCTTGCAGGGTTTGAACTAGCGGTCGATTCAAAGAACTTAAACTTTTGTGGGGAAAAATAAAAACAACGAATGAACAAGCCCACAAAGTGAGCTGTGGCCCCAGTGAAAATATACAGGGTAAAGATTGCTGATTTAGATTGTGAAAGAAAATATCCGGTAGTCAATGCTAGCTGAAATGCAGCTCTTTTGCTTATCAATGATGAAGTTTCTGGGCACGTGTTAGAAGCTACATCAAACTTCCCTCCTCCTGAAGACAGTTGATTTTTATCCCTGTTGTGATTTTGCAGCCTCCTTTTTTCACCCCTCCTTGGATGAATTATTAATCACAACATCCCTGAGTGTGAACCCAAGAGTACTGTGGAATTTATAATCGGTGTCTTTTTGTTTGGTTGGGTTTTTGTTTGTTTGTTTGGGGTTTGGGGGGTTTGGTGGGGTTGTTTTGTTTTGCTTTGTTTGGGATTTTGGATTTGATTTTTTTTTTAAACTTATATGTGAAGCTTATGCTGTCGTTTTTACAAACTGGCCATTGCTGTGTGGCAGTTTGCAAATATTAGGCAAGGAGAGGATTTAATTTATTCTATCAGTAATAAATTACTACTTAAGGTTAGTTGTGTTGGATAAGACCATGAAACACAGAGTCCTTTCTCTTCCAGATAGACTTGATAGTAGAGGCCAAGCAGGATAGTAAAGACCAAGGCTTTGAACACTGTACGTGCAATCAATATTTTGTGGCTAAGGTACAGGGTCTGGCACTTGTCAGAAAATATGGTGAAGGAAGAGAGGGAAACTAGGATTTGATGGCAATTTGCTTCCACATCCAAAGATTACATTCCAATCACTACATATCACAAGAAACACGTTTTCAAAATGGATTGGTGGTTTTTGAAAAGGCATTTGTAAGTCTCTGAGTTCTCAAACCAAGGTGTTTCGCTGAGATCCATTTTTTCAGAGGGCTAGAGGCCCATTTGTTCTACAAACAAGGATTCCTTTTGGCTTTTCAGTGTGAATAGCGTGAGCCTGAGGCACCTGCATTCAGAGATTGCCTTAGAAAAATCTTGCCCAATAATAAATAAACTAGATGAGAGCAACAGCAGGAGCAAGTGCTTAGATAATGGAAAACGGAATTATGTAAAATTATCACTGTTTTACAAGCTGTGTCCAAACCCATTTCAGTGAGTTCACCTTTGATCTCGAACCACAGCTACCTCCAAATGGCAAAGCCTTTGAGCTCTGCCACAGGACACTTCTGCTCTTAAAGGCTTAATTGTGTTTCCAAAATGCTGCTGGTTTTATGTGCAAGAACGTCCTCCTAGAGGAAACACGTGGGAACTGTGATCATGGACCAGGGCCTGGTCCCAGGGCAGTCTTAGTATCCCAAAACACAACAGGTTGGCAGGTGATGAAATCAGAACACAATTGGATTTTACAATTTGTATGGAATATCCTGGTGTTTGTATGACTTGAAGCACAGCTGTTCAAGGAAAAGGGACATTTTCTTTGGCTGATTCCAATACATCTTGCTCTTTGGGTCCATACTCTCTGCTCAGGTCCTAATTATTACTCTGGAAAAGGTCAATATGATTCCTGTGCAAGGAAGGAGCTGTGAGGCTTGGTTCCATGTGATACTGTGAGAATAAATTTCTGTGCAGATTCTGATTTGCTTCGGAGTTGCACCACAAGACAATGTATTGTTGACATTGGATCGTTAAACCTATGTTTTACTTTTCACTTGTGGACAGTTCTCTCTTTACCTGTGTGAGTGCAGGCTTCACCTCACAGAGACTTTTACAATATAGGAGTCAGCTGCACAATAATGGAGAATTCATTAAATGGCAAATTGCTCTGTGTTACAATAATTCATTTAACAGTTAATTCCCCTCTTCTGCTTTCAAATGTCATGAAGTGGCAGTTACTCAGGATTTTTTAGCAGGTGAAACAGTAATAATAAGACAACTTATTTTTTAAGGCAACTTTCAGTATACATGGGGAATTCAGGTTTTCCTGTTTGGTGCATTTATCTTCACTGGTAGCCTGTTGCAAAGGAGAAGAAAACAAGAAGAAAATAACACTTTAGCTCTTGTTTGAATTGTGCTTCTCTGATTATTTGCATTTTTGCCGGGTGTGATTAACAGAATAGCCCACTCATGTTGGTTTCACTTGAAGCTGTTTAAACTAAGCATCCCTGAATTAGATCATGATTCAATAGAGCAAGTGATTTAGGGCTTTAACTCCAGACCTTGATAACCCAGAGAATGATTCTGTTGTGAAGATTGGGTTTGGCAGGGGGAAAACTAGAAAAATCCTTTCATCCGTCTCAAGATTCACTTACTACAGAAGTTGTCTTCCAGATCAATACTGACCTTTCAGTTAGGTGAACAGTGGTTTGACAGTTTTCCTACTATTGTGCACCACAGCACAAATGTGCTTTTTGGATTGATGATATTCTAGTAGTAGCAGATGTTTGGAAAAATTATTGGGACCTGTGTCACCAGCTCCACGCCTGTACTGAAATTAGCCAGTCTAGGAGAAAGCAAGGCCAAGTTACCTAATATATTTGCTTTTCACTACTACATTTAAATTGAGCTTTGGGGCATCTAGACATCTCCAGGTGCCCGAATGCTCCCAGGCTTGTTCCTATAACCTAAAATATCACCCTCCTTGTTCCTACCCCAGATTTGCATGCACACAGTCTCTAAAAGCTTACTGAAACATTGCTTACAAGTAAATCAATGTTCTTATGACCAGACCAGCTGAGACAACAGTCAGCACATTTTGTGCACTTGGTGACAGGAGCAGTTTAGATGCTGGTGTTTCTATTTTTCCCAGTACTGTTTGTGACAGTAGCCTGTGCCATGGCTTGCCTTCTGGTTGAGCTCATTGTGAGACTGTGATGTGAACCAGGTTAGGAGACCGATCCAGATAAATTGTATTTTCAGAGTTCTTCCTTTTTGAGCTGGGGCAGAGTTGAACAAGAAATGGAGATATTTCAAAACAATCTATCTGAAAAATGTATCTGATAAGAGTGATCATGTATCCTTCACCTCACTAGATCCTCAGTTCTCCGTGCTGAGGTGTTTATTGTTCTGTACCCTTCCTTTCTTTCAGCAATTCAGCTTTGTCTCCCTGCCGACGGATGTCCTGGAAATAGAAGTTAAAGACAAATTTGCAAAGAGCCGACCAATCATTAAGCGTTTTCTGGGAAAACTCTCTATGCCGGTTCAGCGCCTCTTGGAAAGACATGCCATAGGGTAAATTTTGCTGCTTGCATTGTTTAACTAGTGTGTTGCTGTTCTGAAGTCCCTGGTGATATGTCATTATTGTGATATAATGATGTTGAGGGGAAGTTATTAAACTGACAGTTGTCTGATAAACAGCGTTGGTCTTAATCAGAATTTATAGGACGATGGGCCAGACAGAATTCCCTCTATAACCCTATGCATGGCATTTTGAAAAGTGAGAGGTGGCATTTAGGAAAGAAGACTTTTTTGTGTATCATGGCTGCTAGTTTGGAGAGCGCAATATTTTCAATTTGAATATTCTTTTAATGTTATCAGCAGGCTGTTTTCATGTTTCAGGGAATTACTATGGGCTAAAACCATGCCAGATCTGTTCCTCCTCTTTTTAACTTCTGGAAAGGGGAAATATTGTAAAAATATATATGTAGCATGTTGTAACTAATGCTTTCTGACCCTACCCTGCTGCCAAGGAACAACCTTGAGCTCACAAGCACTACCCTGCTTCCCCATTGCATGAAAGTCCTGGGAAAGTGTATGCTGCCAAAATAACACAAACCTGTTTAAGGGATATGGATAGTAATCAGATAAAGCCAAAAAGTTGGCTCTAAGCCTGTAATGTTCAGACCTTGAAGAGCAAGGGAGAAAAAGAATCGTCTTCTGAGGAAAGCATATGCAATGCAGTTTCCAAGAAGGCATTTCTGAAAATTGGATCTCAATTCAGCAGAACAGCGGGAAGATGAGCTTATTGGAAGTGGTTTTGAACAGCTGGTTCAGAAACTGGCTGTGATATTGACAGCTGAATCTACCAGAAGGGACTAAGATACCTCCCTGTTTTTCAAGTAGAGAAGTTAGAGTAGCTTTTTAGAGACCAGATGGATAAGAACAGATTGAGGAAGGTAGAACCCTGTAACTGGTATCACTGGCTTTCCTCTGTATGAGAAGGTTTCTCATCATCTTCTGATTATAACTTCCTATTTTACTTCCTTGTTGTAAACACTGTCTATCTAAGGATATACTTTGCCAAGACAAGTGCCTCCAACCTGCACTAGATCTGGCTCAGTTTTAATACCATAGTGGCATTTAAATCTCAGGCAAGCTCAGTGAGAAGTATGCACACGAGTTCAGAGAGGTCATACGCAAATCTTGAGGTTGTCTCCTTTATGTGAGTTTCTGATGCATGTGAAACTATGCTAGCAAGTATATTTGACCCAACTGGAAGCAAACTATGTTTCTTCAAAAGGTGTATAAATATTACTATTTAGTGAACCCGTTACACGCAAGAAATGCTTTGCAAAGATTGATTCAGCCTCATTGTGGGCAGCTGGGAAGTTAATCTCTTCTATAGTTTCATTCTGTTCTGAGGGGTGGATGAAGTGTGGCAAAGGGAGGGACCTGCACAAGGACAGAATGGAGTCATTGATCAACCTTGTCAGGAAGGTGTTCTCCTGATATTTCAGCTTCATAGAGGTAAGAGGGGTGGAAAGAGATGAAGAGCAGTCACTCCACCAATTTAGAGAGAGAAGGTGGTATGCGGGGACTGGCCTGCACAGGGTTTTGTAAACAAGAACAGGAAAGCTGAATTTTATGCACATGGTGAAGGGAAGAAAGTACAGAAATGCGAGGTTTTACAGAAAGGTAGATGGTCAGATCTGCAGGGAAGCAAAGTCTTGTTACAATAGCTGAAGTGGGAGTTGTTTGCTTCCCATGTTGATATTTTCATACCCATACTGCAGAAGTTTCATTCCCACCATTCTCTCTATATTTACACATATGTGCTTGTGTATCCCAGCAGCCTGTCTTACTCACTTACTTCCATTGTAATTGAAGACATTGTCCTCTCCTCTGCCATTCGTTCTCTCGTATGCAAGTCAACATGCCCTCATGGCTGGGATGAATAGCCTTTATGTGTTTTATTATGTATTTTTGTAGGACACAGCAGATTTATCTATGCACAGTAGACATAGGGTAGGTTATAGTCTATTGTGACAATATTTGTTTTCTTTCAGGGACAGGGTTGTAAGCTACACTCTGGGTCGCAGACTTCCTACAGATCATGTCAGTGGCCAGCTGCAGTTCCGATTTGAGATAACTTCTTCCATCCATCCAGGTAATTCTCAGTGTTAACCCATCATTTATCTAGATGTCTAGATTTTTTTTGTTGTTTGCATTCTTTCTCTTCAGAAATCTGAATTAATTCCTGGCTGCTCTAAGACTTTAGGTACAGTCATTAGCAAAGGCAAGTGCATAAAGTCCCTCATCAAAGGATGCATTGTGGGTCACAATTTCTTCCCAGTTTCCCCTTAGGATAGAGCTACTGGTGTCTCATATTCCCCTGTTCTTGGCTGCTCCAAATATTCCACCACATCAGTGGGAGAGAACAGAGTGGAAAACTAAAGTCTCATCTGCTTCTCTTTCACCTGCCCTAGTGAAAGTGCTATGGGCTGTTATTTGTAGAGTCATCTGCATTTGAACACTTCATAAGTAAAAATGGAGAATGTAATAGTAAAGATGATTTGAAAATTTCCCAATTTGATTGTTTTTAATGAAAAAGTAAAAAGTAAAACAAAAAATAATTCCATGTTCCACTTCTTCCCTCCATTTTGGTTTAGTTGTGGTTCATATTCTCTTGTAGTTATTTGGAAGTGACTGGCATGATGGTCTAAGGCTGAACCTTGGTTTTCATGTCACAGTCTCAATAGCATTTCTCAGGGACTTTTTGCCTCAGAGGTTCTTTCTCTGCACTCTCTGCTACACTTTGTCAAGCCAACAGCAGCTGCATTAGTGGCTGAAAATCATTGCTTTTCACTTGCTGGAAAGCCCTGATTTCTGTCTTTTGATTATTTGGATGGCATGAAAGAGCCCAGGTTTGTTTGACATCTGCGAGGAGGTGGTACAGATGAGGATCACAACAAGGAATATTTTGGGGGAAATTTTCGTCTTTCAGGGGTGGCAAACACAGTTTTTTATGTTCTCTGCTGTGGAGTCTTGCCACCTTCAGTGCGACAAGAAGAATGTCATTACAATCTCAGGGAAGACTTCCCCTACTCCCATAATATTCCCATAATATTTCCTCTGATGCCAGTTTGGCTCAAAGAGGAGTTTCAAGAAGGTGTTACCTTCAGGTTATGCTGCAAGGAGGCAGGGTGCTGCATACAGGTTACCACCATGAGTAAACCCATGATTAAATCCACTGTGCGAAGACTGCCTAGCAAAAAACCTCAGCACTTCTTGATAGTTGTTCAGTTGCCCACTCATTTCACACTGTAATTTATGCTTTTAATTTTCTCAGATTGCTGTGGATGCTTGTGCCCCCACAGCCAACCCTCTGGTTCAGTCAACACTTCTTGTTAAAAGAGTAAGTAATTTCTTTTCCTGTCTCATACAGATGATGAAGAGGTCTCCATTAGTGCAGATCCTGAGCCAGCTGACCTCCCGGAAAGCCCTGTGAACAACCCCACAGAGGAAAGCCTCGGTGAGCCTCCATGCATCAACACAGTGACCTCAGAAAGTGCAGCTCCAGAACAGCTAAATGGATACAGTGTGAACAGTGTCGATAGCCCAGGGGCTGTCAAACCACCTGGGGAAGTCAACCAGAACAGCTTAAATGAAGAGCTAGCAGGAGATGGGGAGGTTGATGCGGTGCCAGTTCCTGAGCCCCTGGAATCCATCGCAGGAGAAGTGCTGCCTTCTTTGAGTGCTACGGACCTCATGGAGCAGTCGGATCTGATGGCTTGCATGTCTCCTCCTGAGACGGAAGTTAGGGAAAATAACAAAGTCAATTCTGGTATTCAGGGAGATGGTGGAGTCTTGACCAGCCTAGAAACAGTAGATATTGATGAGGTGAGTGCAGATGTGCATGCTGGCAAAGACCTAGAGAAGAGTCAGGAAGAAGAAGAAGAAGAAGAAGGGGCTTCCGCCCAGGAGGAGGAAGACAACAAGCTACAACTGAGGACCACAGCAAAGAGGAAAAACAGGCCGTGCTCCCTGCCTGTGTCTGAACTTGAGACAGTCATAGCTTCAGCTTGCGGTGAGCCAGAGACCCCTCGCACGCACTACATACGGATCCACAACCTGCTCCACAGCTTGCCCTCGGCCCAGATGAGCAGCGATGGGGAGGAAGAGCAAGATGGCGGCAATGGCAGGGAGAACGATGAGGAGTCTACTGTCAAGGAGGTGCTGGATAAGGAGGTGGTCAGTGAGAGTGAGACCGTGGCAGCAGAGCCTCCTCTGGAAAACGAGGCTGAAGAGAACTTCAGCCAGAGCACGGTGCCTCCTGGGACCTTGGATGAGCAACTCTCTAACTTGAATGATGGGCTGTTGGATGGGGAACCCCCCAGGACAGGAAGTGAGAGCGAGTCGAGCTCCAGGCCCAATGGTGACAATGAATGTGAGGCGTGCGACACCTCTTGCTACAGCCCCTCTTGCTACAGCACCTCCTGCTACAGCACCTCCTGCTACAGCACTTCGTGCTACAGCACCTCCTGCTATGACAGTAACAATCGCTTCTCCAGCCATACACGCTTCTCCTCTGTCGACAGCGCAAAGATTTCTGAGAGCACGGTCTTTTCCTCTCAGGATGATGATGAGGAGGAGAACAGTGCTTTTGAGTCAGTGCCAGATTCAGTGCAGAGCCCTGAGCTGGACAGGGAGCAAGTGGATGGCTCCTCCCAGTGGCCAGATGAACTAGTAGCTCATGGTGGGAATCCACAGAGAGCCACAGAGGGTCTAGACACCCCAGTAGCAGGTCCAAGCAGCAGAAGAGAAGGTTAGATCCTGAGAACTGATGCGCTGGGCAACCCTGATTATCTAGATGTCACAGAAGGCGTCAGATAATTGAGGTTTCAGATAGCTCACGGTTTATTTCTTACGAACTCTGGGGCTATGAGCTGGGCCAGATATCAGGGAGGGTTGGATAATTGAGCCTGTCCTTAAAAATCCCAGCAAAACCAATTAATCAGGTGGGGATCCGTATATATGGATTACTGTAGAAATACATGCATCATTATAAAATCAAGATTAGCTGCTGTATTTATGTGGCAGATCAGCATTATCACATCCACCGACTCATTCCTTTTTTCCTGGGATTTTTCCATATCATATATCTGATGTGCTGCCATGTCTCTGATAGTCAGTGAGAGGACCGGCTTGTGCTTGTCAAAGGGCAGATATGCTGATTTGCACCAGATAAAGGTCTGGGCCAGTTTCTGTAAATATGTGTTAGCCATAATAATCGTAAGCTCTTACAAACACAGTTTTCAAGCCCTGTTTGTTTCAATTCCCCAAGTGTCAAACAAATGTGCCTCAGATGTCACAGATCATAGGGCAACTCAGCAGAGATTTATATTTTTTCTTAGATAGTTTGGAAATTTGACTATATTAAATAAATTTCTCATCTCCCTATCCTTCCCTAGAGATAGAATATACTTTAATTTTTTTTTTGGTCTTTGTAATTTAGGTACTATTTTTTCCGGTTCCTTCACAGTTACATTAAGTCCTTCCCTTTGATAACTCCTTTCATGTTGTATGCAGTTACAGGAAGAAGGGGAGATGATCACTCCTCTCTTCTTCAGCTGGTATATCATTTTTCTCCAGCTGAAGAAGTAAAGGACTCAGCTGCAGGAGTATGCAGCAAGGTCAAGAGGTAGTCTTTGCATTCCCTAATTCTGAGTCATCTGCCTCCCTCTATAAGTGACACCAAATTAAAATGGCAGCAAAAGGATAACCTATTTGGGTATCACTGTGGAACTCCAGTTAAAGCACCTACATTTTCCTTCTCCATTCCCAATTTATTTACTCACACCTTCCTTTGCCAGAAAAACAGGTGTAAGGGTTTCCTTACACACCAGCCTGTTGTAAACATTTTGTAGACAGCTGGGACTAGGGAATTATTGAGTCTTTAGAGCAGAATCTAGCACAAACAATTAAATTTTCAGAAGTACACAGGCATAGAAACCCAGCTTCCTTCCTTGCAGGCAAGAGCCTTTGCTTGTGAACAGTATTTACGTGCAATTATACCTAAGGGGGCACGAGCACGTGCATGTGTGAGGCCATACTTACAGATTTGGTGTTGTTTTGGGCCGTGTGAGCTTTTGATAGGGGTGTGGTGGGAGAGGGTGTCATCTGCATATGGATTCAGTGCAGCACCAAGACTTGAGCCTCCATAAAGGGCACTGCAGTGTCCATGGTGGCTTTGCCTTGTTTAGCTGAGCGTGTGTCTGCAGGGCAGCCCAGCTCTTGGCACTCCCTCGGTGTCACTGGGGGTGCCTCAGTCAATGTGCACGTTGCTTCGTGACTTGGCAGCTGTTACAAATGCAGTAGATGTGGTCACCTCCACCCACTCCAGGTGACTGACACTACCATGCTTCCGCTGGCTTGGCGTAACTATCTTGACTAGGGGAAAGTCAATTGTGGTGAGGTAAGTAAAGAAACATAGATGGGTGATGCAGTAGTCGGTGCTACAACACCTGTAGTAACAGCACAATTTTTAAGGCTGTGAGAGATGGACTTTTAGCACTGAGTCATAAACTTATGTAACTCTGCTGTCTGTTCAAAACATGCAGCAGATACATCTGTGAGATACATACGCCTATACACAAGTGGTTTAATGAAAACATTTAACAGGCCATACGGTATCATCAGAGCACCTAGAAGAGGGAGTATTTTTGTCTAAGTGATTTTTCTCATTTCTGGGTGGTGTGAGGTTTTTTTACAGTTTTATGCAAAATTGTCTTCTGCCTTCTAGCTGTTGATAGTTTGAAGAAAAAAAACATATTTAATTTTTTTTGGTAATTTTTTTTTTTTACATCTGATTGGTATATGTTTGGGGTTTCTTACAAAATGTTCATTCTTAGGCTGTTAAGATTCTAACATGAAAGTGAGCTAAACCAGCTAGTACACAGTGAGTTTGGCTTAGCATTCCCAACATCACTAGAACCCTTCAGCTTACTATATCTTTTTTGCTAAGCTACATCTTTCTGATGCATGTAAATATTATATTTATGCAATTCGGAGTGTATCTGTATTAACAAGCCTTCCTGGAGCTGGAGGTTGTAGTCAAATTTTCGTATTACCACACAGTATGAAAATATGTCCATTAGTAGGATAAGTAGTCCTGGTTCCTAAGATTTTAAAGACAAGCCAAGAAGGAATCTTTGTTCTGGAACCTGTGAAGTTTTAGCATGTTAAGTCTAAGATAAGGAATGCTTTTTCTTCCCCACTAGAACTTCTTAGGTTCTTAAAGGATTCTATAAACATTGACTTGATCTTAAGTTACTTGTTCCTCTCAACAGAACGTGAGTTTGGACATTTAGGTTTCATTTATTTCATATTTAGATATGGCAGGGCTGTTGGAACTAGATGATCTTTAAGGTCCGTTCCAACCCAAGCCATTCTGTGATTCTATATATGGACATATACACAATGTTAGAGTTTAAAAACTTCCTGTGCGCTGTATTCTGTGTAACTCTCTTTCTTCTTCTTCTTCTTCTTCTTCTTTTTCTTCTTCTTCGTCTTTCCCTCTTCTCTATCTCAGGTCTTCCTTCCTTATCTCAGATCCTGACTATATCTCACTCTTCTTTCCTTCTCTTCTACCACCTGTCTCCTACCTGTTTCTGGTCCTTCTCTCATTCTCCCTCCTTCAACCCAAGATGGACTCCTTGAATTTTGAAAAATACCCATAGAAGAGGATGACCTTCTGTTTTGCAGGGACTGCAAAATCCTGACATTACAGCCCACAGAGGCAGCCAGTGATCTTTTTGAAAAGCAGAGAAAGATCCAAGGCAGCTTTTAGCCTTGTATTCCACTGATGGGATGAATTAAAAGTTGGAACCAGGATTTTGCATGTTCCTGCTAGTTGCTGCAGAAGCTTGAGTATGGTTGTACATGAACGGTATTTCTCAGAGATCAAGCCTGATTCTTCTATCACTTAGACTTGTGTGTCTGTGAGTCCAGAATCTGGCCCATAATAGTTTAGCGTTGCCTTAAGAGACTTGACTGCATTATTTTAATACTTCTTTGCCATATGAGTTGCTATTAAAATAGTGCCTGGAAATAGGAATACCCAGAGGTGCTAGTACATCAGTTTAACCTATTTTTATAATAATCACTTGTTTTACAGTAGCACATTTTTTGAACCACATTGTGAAAACAGTGAATGACTGTCAATGTCTTGAATATCTTGTCCGTAGGTGATTGTCCTTTACTCCATAATTCTCAGCCAGTCAGCCAGCTTCCTTCTCTGAGGCCTGACCATCATCACTACCCAACTATCGATGAGCCTCTTCCACCAAGTAAGCTTTAGTTTTGTATTTTATTGCGTTTTTTCAGCTTTTCCTGTTAAACAGTCTAGAGGTCAGTATGTCTTTCTAAAGAACCCCGTCTGTTCTGTATATACATTCTTCAGAACCCAAGCAATATGCCTTTTTGTTTCCCTTATTTGATCCTGACTTCAAGTGTTGTCATGTTATTTTGGACAAGGTCCACAACCTCCCTCTCTGCCGTGGTCCGTCTTCTTCCCTGAAATGAAAATACTGTTCCCTGTTTCCAGTCAGTGTGTTCAGACTTGAATGATTGGGAGCTGTCAGTTGTTCTGGAAGCCTTACTATAAGGCTTTTTGGGTGGTGTATCAGCAAAGTACTCTGATTTTTCTGTAATGTTTGTCTCCAGGTTTTCTGTGACCAGCTTCAAAGATGGTTTGGAATGGCAGTCCCTGTGGTCTGTCAGGTCTGCATGCAGGTCCAGCAGCAGTCCTTTCACAGTGAGGATGCTCCTGGAACAGACAGGTCCAAATCTGAACCAAACCAGCAGAAGTTGGGAAAAGGCAGCTCATGTACAGTGGTCTTGTTATACTGTCTTCAGATTTGATAATCAGTGAATTTTGTGTTCATTATGGACTGTAGTGGAATCTACACTTGCATTGAATAAAAATGAGAGGGTTTTAAATAGCACCATCGATGAGCAGCCTGAAAATACGGGATTTTTACCACCAAAGCCACGGCTGGAGTTGTTTTTACTTGTCTCTGTATCCTTTTCCTCATGTTTTCCCAGAGGATTACCCTGCTTTTTTCACTGGCGTTCGGCGCCCAGCAGAGTGCACTCTATGCCCTGCGACCTGCGGCTGACCACCTTTCAGCTGAGCGCAGGATTTCACAGCCTGAAATGTGCAGTGCCTCACAAAAACAACCAGGCGTATAAACAAAGCACTCTATTTTCTTCAAAGCCCAAGACGGGAACACACTTATTTGGCCTATGGTGCCCTTGACAAATAATTCATCATTTGCCAACCATGCTGTCAGTATTCCCTGAGCCGAAAATAGCCCTGATGCTGGCGTCAGCTGCACAGCAGCATGAATGATTCAAATGCCTTTAGCCCAGTGAAGTCTTATTAGGGTCCCACTGTGGCTTGCCAGTGAATGATGAAATGGGAACGGTTACCTCTGTAACAGGGAAATATTTCTCTTCCTCCCACTCTTACCACAACACTTTGTGGATCGGGCACATTCCCAGCTCGGGTAAACAGAATATACTGTGAATCTATTCTATATTCTTCCATCACCAATTTAATACATTTTTCCTCTTTCTTATAGTTATCCTCAAAAGGAAAGTATTTCTACTATTGGTTTCCACAAGTGCTTTCACAACAGAGTGTAAGGACGTGAAATGCAATATGTGATGATAAAGTACAGAAGTGATATCTCTTTGTAGGATTTTGTTTCAGCGTTAGCATATAACACCATTTTTACTATAAAAGCTGACACTGTGGGCTTAAATATATTGATCTTAATAGGAATAGACTGTACTAAGTTAATTTTGAGTGGGAAAAATGTTGAGTTGAATAATATCACTTAGGAAACTGGTTTCCAGAAACTCTCCATGGAATTTTACTGTAATTTCAAAATGAAAACCGTAGCCTTAATCTAAAATTTTTTCTTCTCCTTAAATTCACTATCACTATCTCAGTACCTTTAATAACTCTTAATCCTAGATAAATAGTTCTTCAATCATGTGAAAGGAAGAAACTTCACATTTTAAGCCCAAGTTATATGATCAAAGCTGGCTTACTTCTCACGTGCAGTGTTAGCTTCCATCTATAAGTAGAGGTGGAAGTAATCTGCTGGTGCTGCAAGTTCAGCATTGACTGATTTTATTTAGGTCATGAAGAATCTTCTGGACAGTCTTCTTTCTCTTTTGAATAGTTCTCTGAATAGCTTGATTTCATCATAACCCCACAGCAGCTGGTCTCAGGGAGGAAATTTAATTAAAGACAGTTTTATTTGGGAAAATAAAGTAGAACAGATTCATTATGTATGTAGGAGTTTCACAATGACCAGGCTGAATTCTAAGTCCGATACGAGATTAACAGAAGATGTGCAGTGTTTGCACGGCCTCATGACAGCATTACCAGTCACCCCTTATTATGCCTGTGTTTGGAAACCCTACAGAACTGAAGCCAAGAAAAATACGTGTGCCCAGTCCAGAGCTGCTCTTTGCCAAAGGTGTGGCTGAGCTTGGAAAGGAAAAGACAATGTATTTTCTTTGCCCTGGTGGTCCTGCCAGAAAAAGTTGCATCTTCTGATATAAATCAGAGCAGTTTCAGAGGTTGCTGTGAAATACTACTTGGCTGATGGAGGGGGATCACTGGAGAACAGAACCAGTACTGTCACATCCCTAGCCCATGCTCTAGCATGCTCTTACTGTGAAGGTTAGATAGAGGTTAGTCTTTGTAGTAGTCACAGTCTTATTTTACCTGGAAAACTTAACAAAAGACCCTGAGGAAACTTGGCTGCTTCTGAGATCACCTTTGCCCCTGAAATAGCATGAAGGGACTTGAGCACAGCTTGGAAGCAGAGTTCTGCCTGCCTGTTCACCTGTCAGTCTGTTTGTCTCGCTGTGCAGGTATCCATCCATCTGTCCATAAATCTGGTATCACATGCAGGCAGCTTCAGTGACTTGTGTGACTTACAGGTTGTCTTATGGGAAGGTAGAAAGTACACCTCGTACCTGCGTGCAACAAAGTTGTACCTGCCACCCTCTGACAGCCTTCCCAGGTGACTAAAAGGAGAGTTACTCAGCTGACTAGAAATGCTTTTGCAAGGAGCATGAGACACAGTTCCTAACATTTTAGCATGCCAGTGTCAGCCCATGGTGTCAGGTAGGCATACCCATAAAGCAGTGAATAAAGCAACACTCACTGACAGGTGTAGTTCATGTCTGACACATCCAATGGAGACAGCCTTCCTGAAGTCGTAATCCAGTCTGACCTGATGTTTTCATTGTGATCTCCAAGTTCTGGACAAGCTTCCTTTCTCCTAGGTTTCCAAATATCATGCTTTGAAGCTTAGGAACTCTATGTTGTATTTAATTAGACAGTGCAAAATAGCCTGTAGAGCTGGTAGTGCACAGGGCTGGATTATAAAACCTTGTTTGGCTGTGTAACTGGATGTATTTATTCTTGATAAGTGTCCATCATCAGGCTTTAGACCAATGTGACCAGTTGATGTCTTCTGTAGGCTGCCTAGAGGGTGGTTCTACAGCACTGCCTACAAGCTTCTAATTCTCCATCAACCTGTATCATTCTTAACTTGTTATGAGGTACAACAATAGTGTGAAGTGAGGGCTAGGATTCATCCTTTGCCAGAAAACATCTAGGAAAATGAAGGTCTTCATGATGTTGAGCTGGATCGTCTTACCTTTGATCTGGCCAAGGTTATTCCCTTGAGGATATTGCAGATAATGTATAGCTCCAGAAGGGCCATTCCCCACCCACAGTGGTACACCTGCCACCAGTGCCAGCATGCTCAGCAAGGCTCTGGCCTTCGACCTCCCTTATGTGCCAGTCTGATTTACCTCAATGTACATATGTTGTACTTGGTGTGCTTTTTTTCACTGTCTTATGTTTTAGACATGGTTTTCACAAAGCTGTGATCTTGTTCTTGAAACAGCTACCACATCCTTGGGAAGCTTTACCTGGTGGAGGAAGAGAGAGTCCTCTCTTTAAATTATGTAGTGGTGTTCACAGTGAGAGACGCTGCATGCGTACCCATGGTATGACTGTAGGGTTTGTGTCTTTAGGGACTGTGGTACTTGGAGTTGGCTTTGAAAGAAGTAATGCATGTGCTTATGTCTCTTCTTGTCTTGGAGTCTTACAGAAAATTTCTCCAAGGACTCCCAGCGCCCATCTTTTAAGGTTTGTGGGATTCAGCTGTCAGGGGCAGCTAGCCATGGACTTCAGGCAGCCTGCACTTGTCTGGGATCAAATATGGGAAGTGGGTTTAGCCAGGGCCAGCATTCAGAGGATGGGAACTGGTCATGAAGGATAGGTTTCCAGATACAGTGGGAAGAGGTGCAACTTCAGTCCTACTCTTAGAGAATAGGAAATGAAATACATAAAGTATGAAATTCAGCTGATCCTGAATTTGATTATAGAAAACCATAGGAGGAGTGAACTCATCAGGGAAGATGGTATCATAGTAAGAATATGGGAATATGAGGAAGTGTTTGCCCTCAAAGGTAATCACCATATGTGCATTTGTGTGTGAATGCGAGTGAGGTTTGCATCTAAACTCGTGTAGAAAGTATGTGCATGTATTTACATAGATATGCCGTCAGCTGATGGGTCATGCAGGAATATGAAACTAGCAAGCCTAATTTATTCCACTTCTCCATGCATTCCAACGAGTTTGATACGTGGCTTTGCTAGCTAACTCACTTCTGAATTTCTTCTGTTCCAAGCACTTTTTTTTATCAACATTACCATTTTCCACAAGCCATCATATACCAAGTAACTTTTAGTTTTCAATCATGGGACAACATAAACAGTAGCAGGAAACAATAATGATTGAAGGCTCAGTATTATTCTGCAAATTCTCATTCTAGTTTGCATTCATGAGAGCAATACTCTCTTTAGAGAGATTTCTAAGGTATGTCCAAAGAGTCTGTGATCAGATTTCAGTGAAGCCTTTAATTGCTGTATGGTGTCCTTTGAAGCTTCTTTGCATAAAGGAGAGAAATGAAACATGTTTGTTCTGAAACATAACAAAAAAAGAAAACATGGGATTTGCCATATTAGCTCAGGTGTAATCTTCTTGGAAGGGTCGGTTCTTTGTGGCTACTCCGACCTGCAGTGAATCCAGCCAAGCAGTATCACTAATCAAAAAATTACCTCATCCTTTTAAAAATGTAGCCCCTCTATGTCACTAGTTTTTCATGGGCTGTGGTAGTGAATTCCATAGCCTACCTGTGTGCTGTGTATGAAATGTTTCTGTATATGCATATACTGCATATATGTATATATAGACAAGCAAATAATATATATATACACACTTGAATGTGTACTTTGAATATATACACATAATATATATTGCATGTAGGCTATATATATATATATATAGTATCTCCTGTGTGTATATACCCTGTCTGTGTATGTATGTGTGTCTGGATGTATCCCTCACGCAGGTTTTCTGGAAGGCATCACACTGACCGCATCACCCCTTCCTTTTTTTCCAACCCTAGATTGGGAAGCTCGCATAGACAGCCACGGGAGAGTGTTCTATGTGGATCATGTCAACCGCACCACCACGTGGCAGCGCCCCACGGCCGCAGCGACGCCGGACGGGATCCACAGGTCCGGCTCCATCCAGCAAATGGAGCAGCTGAACCGCCGGTGAGCATTTGCACCAGAATTCCCTTGACATCTGTGCTCTCCTTTGTCCATGCTGCTCCAGTAGCTCCCTTCCTTCTCCAGTGCACCACACTGACTCCCACCTTGTCCAAGTTCTCGCCCCTCCTGCAGATCTCTTCCAGCCTGCTGGTGTGCCTGCTGTAGGTGTGTGCTGCTCAAACCTGCCCACAGGAGAAGTGCTGTTGGGTGAATGATGGTGCAAAACGTTTCTAACAGCAAGAGGAGGCTTTTGGAAAATTTTTCTGAAATAATTACCAGAAGAGAAGGGAGTGTTCTTCCAAAACATGGAGTCACTTCTGCTATTTAACTGTAGGAGTGGTATTGATGGGTTGGCACCTAGAGCTGTGCTGCAGAGTTTTTGGACCTGACCGCTACTGGAATTGTTGCCATATCCATGTGGTGTTTCTACCCAAGCTAATTAGGCCTGTTGAAAGGTCTGTCTCCTTTTCCAGGGCAGAGCCCTGCTCTAATAGGACTGTGCACATTTCTAGAGGTAGACAGGTCTGCTTAGTGTTGCAATGGGCCCTGTAAATCTGTCAGTTAATTCTGGGCTGGCTGAGATACCCTTTAACGTCACTTATATTTTCGCTTTGTTTGACTAGTCCGCACATAGATTTGTTTATCGTTTTCTTCTCATGCTTGGTTTTTAGACTGCATTTAAGAGGAAAGAAAAAACCAAACAATCGGTTAAAATCTTCTTTTTTTGCTTAAAAAGAGGGTTTGGGGTTTTTTTTTAATTCCCTGCTTACTATAATAATGCCATTTCTAGAAAAGGATAAGGAAGACTGAAATTATGTTTTAATTATAACATGTAAAATGCCACAAAAGTTTTTTGGCCTTCTTTCCTGTGCTAAGAGAAAGAGCTGCAACTGAGAGAGTGATGCAGAGTTTTAAAGTGCTCTTTTCAGAGTACTTTGATTAGTTTGGGAGCTGCTGTGCCCTGAATGAGGCAGTCTGGGAGAACTGGGCCAACTTAAACTGACAGCATTAACTCGCTCTCGAAGAATAATCCTTTTTTTCCCAAAATTCATTATTTTGAGTAGTATTTCATAACATATGTTATGTCTTGCAGAAGTGAGAGAACCTGCTTGGTATTTTTTTTCATTATAGCTTTGCTCATAAAGTCTCACGCTGCCATGTTAATATAAAAAAACAAAAAGAACAAAAAACCAAAAAAAAGACCCCTAAAGAAAGTGAATGTTTAATGTAGATTCTTTCAAGGGATTTACATGACTTCTCTGCCATTTAGCATTGGTCTTTAAGAGGTATTTGAGCCATGTCAATGCTCAGACTATTTGGCTGCCACTTGAACAAGTTATCTGCCAGAGAAACCAGAAAGCTGTTGTGGGCATACATCAGAATTTTTTTTTCTTTATTTTGGAGGTTGAACTCATGCAAATGCAGCACAACCATGAAAGGAATAAGTGCTTATAAGAGTGAGTTACCATTCTGTCAGTTAATGCAGGTTAACCATTAAACCAGATATCACAGCAGAAACTGAAGGGTAGGCATTGTCCTTGTGACCTCCTTCCCTCATATTATTTAATATTTTCATGTAGGCTGCCTGTTTGCCTTGGTTATAACTTGATTATCATTGGTTTGGGTGGGAATTGAGAGTTAATAAGATTGCTATTCTTTGAATCTCTCAATTTTTAGTATTCACATATCCAGTTACAAAGGGAGAAGTAGGGAGGGTTTTCAGCAGTGGCAGATCTCTACTTATGCAAGTTCCATTGGAGACTTTGCAGTTCATTAAACGTGAAATGTCATGGCTTCTTAGGACTAAGGAAAAAAGATGGTGATTCTCTACTCTCTTCCAAGGAGTTCTATTGATTCAGGAAGTTGAATACAAAGGTCTCCTATTGTTACCAAGTTTGGAACATTGCCTAAGATTCTAATAAAAGGGATTCATACTGAATCTCCTGAGCATTTGCCCAGTGGAAAGTAATTTCTGTAGTTTTAACCTGGCTGTTATATTTGTTAAAATTATTGTAGTCCTAAGTCTAATTTCAGATATTGCATGTCTCCACATTTCAGGAATGTCAGGAAAGCTACTTTTCATTAGTTATTATCAACACTGTGGAGGATTGGACTTTGTTTTAAGCACTCATTTCAGAAATACTCTTTTGTTGTGTTTAGAACTTCATGATTTGAAATGTTTTTCAGCAAACACACCTGAGAATCATTTTAGGTGAGGCAACAGCAAACATAGATCTTGCTGATAGAATTAGCAGCAGCCTGAACTTTTGCTCTAACCTCAAACAAAATTTGGACTCATCACTCTGCAGTTTGAAAAAGCTTGGTGACTTTTCTTTTTAAACCAATTTACTTTTTTTTTGGCTTCCTGGTTTAATTTGTGGAAGGGAATGGAAAGACCAAAATATTACAAGGAAGCTTGGTATTTCCAGCCCAGCCAAAACCACAAAGCTCTGGAAATTCAGCTTGAAAAAAACCCCGTAGCTGTGATTAAACCTAGTCCTGCTTTCCTTCTGTGCTCCAAGCTTCCCTTTAGATGTACGAGCCACTTGAGGATACAGGGAATGCTAAACTGGAATCCAGGTGTTGGGCAAACAACAAAGAGACATCCATACTTTTAATTTTAAAGGCCCTTGCTCATTTTCTGCAGCACTACCTGACTTGCTTACTTGTTGGCCAAGCAGGTAACAGCCCTTGTTGTTCAAGCTCTGTTGAAAGGATACTTTGCAGCATATGTATGTCTAAATTTGTCTATGCACTAGATAGATAGATAATAACATAAGAATAGATAATAACATAAGATAGATAATAACATAAGAAATTATAACCATCATAGTTAGGACAGCCACAGCGTGGTATGTCTTAGCCTTCATTTCTCTGACAAATCACTTTGAAAAGAGACTGAAATTTCCAGAGGCATTCCCATAACTTTTTCACTTTCAATGTTTTCTCCAATTACTTTGGCGTTTTTTGGTATTTATATAAGGTGATTTTACAGTATTGAGACGCAAAAGAAATGCATAGCCTTTTGTTGGCATACAGCTGGTGTTGCTCTTTGACGTTTGCCAGTGGGGATTTTCTACCATCTAATTAAATTGAAGGTACAGGGTTTTTCTATATGTGTGCTTATATCCCTTGATTATATGAACTTGGGGGGTTTTGTGGTTGGTTTTTTTTTTTCCTTTCTATTGCATGTGGGTGTTGTAAAACTCCTCCAGTACTGGAATGGAAAGTTCATTCAGTTGCCTGCAGTCAAGTGAATAAAGCTGTAAAATGTAGGTCTAAAACAGAGGGTTTAAAACTGCAGTAAATTCATGCTGTTGCAAAACCTGCTATCAGAATTTACTTGTAAAGATGGATGTTTTCTTAAACTGTCAAAATATACACTAAATGTAGCTTCAAATGACTTTGAGTACTGGAGGGGGACACATAGCCCTGTGAAAGTTTAGTATAAATCTATAAAAACTTTAATTATTTTTCTTAATTATCTCTAGCCCTTTTGCCTAAGATTGGGTCGCAGTGAGCTACTGGAGATGATGTCTTTTGAGGCATCAAAAAGCCAAACCCTAACTATCATCTTTATTGATAACTATCATCAATAGTTAGCCTGTGTCACTTTGAGGAACTAACTCATGGCTAACTTCTAATTTAGAATAAAGTATGCATTAAAAAATAGGAAGTAAGTAAAATCTGTAATTCGGAGCTTGAGCTGAGGAAAGAAAAGAGTGTAAGTCAGAAAAATGAAAGACAAACAATGCTGGATCAAATTAAAAGCAGGCAGTAAAGCCATACTGTTTCAAATACACACGGAAATGCTATGAAGAAATAAGGATTAAAAATACTGGGATGGAATAAAAGCTAATTAAAATAATTAAGAGAGTCTGTTTCCTAGCTTTGCTTTTCTTTCTCTTTCTGGCTATTTCTTTCTCCTTATGCTTTCCTTTTCTTTTCTTTCTCTCTCCGTATAAAATGCATTTATAATACATACAGTTTGTAGTTTGCAGGAGAACCGAAGAAAACATGTTCACCAATTCATCTGTCACTGTGAGTGAACAAGTTAAGGAGAGTTTGATTTCTGTAGCGTGAATTCAAAACATACCAGACTATTTGTTCCTCATCTGGTAAAGTATTTCGGATTATGCTCATCCCTAAGACCATGATCAGTTCCATTAACTAATATGGCAATTAGTTCCATGATTAGGATGGAAATGACATTATAGGGTTTAAAGAATTCACATGGTTTTATTCAGAATTTTCTTCGTCATCCTCCTCACTGTTGTTTGTTTGTGCTATACAGTTTCCTCTTCCTTGTTCTACAGCTGGTGACCACCCAAGCTAAATGCCCAATCCATCTGATTTCCACAGATGGACATAACACTGCTGTCCTCACGCTGTTCACTCATCTCATGTGTTACAACCTATTCTGCTACTCTGTGCTACCCTTAAGATAGAAATATTGGAATCATTCAGCAACAGTGCTGATTGTTAAGGCAGAAGGCTCCTCTGTTAACTAAAGCTTGTTGTTCCTTTCTGTGAATGCATCTAGGTACCAAAACATCCAGCGAACCATCGCAACAGAGAGGACTGAAGATGATGCTCTGGTAAACAGCAGGGTGGAGAGAGTTCCCACTGGAGGAGGAAGTGACTCTGAGGCAGAGCCCTCCCAGCCAAGCCCAGGTAAGGGGAAACAAAGCTTCTGAGTGCCACGTTCAGTGCCATTCAGTTCTGGGGAAATCTGCATTTGCAGGGGAGACTGGAATTTTCTTATACCAGGTTGCAAAGCTTAATTAAAAAAAAAACAAAAGATAATTAGACCTGAAGATACAGTTTGTAGGTGTGAAGCTACAGGTACAAAGCTGGATACAACTGTATCAGTTCTTTTTTAACAACTGCTGAGACGGGCAAAGCATTTTTACCTTAGTAAAGGGCCATTTGAAATTAAAATGGAAAAGGCATTTTGCAACTACTAGGTGAATACTATTCAACTAAGTAGTTGCAAAAATGGTGCTGTTATTTTTGTTGCTGTGTGGTTTTTAGCTTTGGGCATTTGCAGTTTATTCTCTCTAGGCTTGGCTTCTGCACTACCACATTTGCCCATGTGATTGCACCTGCAGTGGCCCTGGCAACACGTATGAAATACTTGTGATTTTTAAAGCTGCGGTTTTGTGATAGCTGTGAGCTGACCTAAGTGTGGGCTGTGACCAAAGAAGGCACGGCTGTCTTTTTGCTCTCCACTAATTTATGTGACAGGAGCCCATACCAGAGTAGAGAACTGACCTGCCTGAAAAATAGCCTGGCTTCTTGTCCTTCCAATTTACAGCCAGACTGGATCTTTCATCTGGCTTCTTAGATGAGGAGACAAGAATGAGTGTCACTACAAAGCAGAAAAGGAAAATGTGTACCCAAGGCAGGATGGGATGGCAGGGGTCTCTTCTACTCTTTTTGGTGGTAGTCACACTCTTATTTTCTCAAAACATTTGGGGAACCATAGTCTTAATTGTTTGTTTCAGCTAGGAAGTATCAGCAATCAGTGTAGTGCCCACTATGCAACTTGAGGCCATGCAAAAATAACTCCTTGCTTTGTTAGCACCAGCGAAATGATTAACCAGTTCTCTTCCTTTGGATCACTCTTACCTCTGCCTAACTTTGTGTTCTGTATTGTCTGCCATGAGTAAATCCAACTTCTTGCTATCCTTTTGCCACCCCTCTGTAAATAGCATTGGTAATGGGAAAGAACCAACACAGTATCTGCTTGAATTTTCTTAGTTTTCCATGTTGAATAGGAAAAGTTACACAGAGAAATAATAAACTTGTTAAAAAAAGTTTGGAAAAAATACTCGATTTTGTTTGTTTTCCTGATCCATTAGGTGTTTTTAGCTTGAAAATCAATTTTGGCCAAGGATGTTTAACATTTGATGCTCAAAGTTTCCTAGCCATCTTTTGTATTGCAGTTAAAGGGAGACTTTTACCTACAGTGGATCTTATAAGGAGATCCCAGTTCCCTATATTAGAGAAGTGGAAATGAGGTACACATTGTATTATTAGTATTTATAAGTAATGTAGCCATTACTTGTAATATGTACAATCATTTAGTATCTTGGACGACATAACAAAATAGTAATTTAATAGGAGTTGCCAAAACTAAGTGTTGAGTTAAGTTTATTATTTAACATGCACTCTTTTGTTTTAAGCCCAAAGAGCTAATGAGTGTGATAAATGTTATCACAAGTTATTAGGAAATGTTTTTTGCTATACATAATTGCTTTTCTTTTAGAAGAAAGCATCAATATTGTATAAAATGCCAAGAATTAGAAGGTCAGTGATGGTGTAAACACATTAGGGAAAGAAAAAGCTGCAGTATTATACATTTGTTATTTGTCTTTTAATTTAAATGAAAAATGTCAGAAGGAATACAATTTAGGCAGATTAATCCAGGTTCTAATCTAGTATAAATCAATTTAACTCCAGCAACTGGTCCAGTCTGCAGTTTTAAATGGATAAAATAATATGATGTGTGCAGCAGGAAGAAAAAAGAAGTTATAATTAATAAGAAAAAAACGGGAAACTGTATTTATTCTGTTGATTACGTCTGCATCCAATTTTCATGGACTGCAAATAAAATTTGGCTTTATTTAAAAATGCCAGAACACTCAAGCCATAATTCCACAGTAGGAAGAATTTTCTGGTAGCTACAGAATATTAGGAATTTCTGCCTCTACAGAGTTACATTCTCAGTGCTCAGTTCTGCTCCTGTGCTTCGTTAATTGATACAGATTAAAAATAATCCAATTGTGTCTGATTTTGTTTTCTTTACCATACAAGTCTCCAAAACCTTGGATTTGTCAAAAACAATGCAAGTAAAATAGAGAGCGATGATGGATTGGGAGATCAGATTTCTCTAAAATCAGCAGTGGGGCGAACCAGAATGGACCTGAGTGGCTGAACCAAACCATCAGCTGGTGAAAACTGTTGTGGTCACATATTTAGGGACAGCAGCAGACTTGACACAGAGTTTCATAAGTTACGGTTCAGGAAACCATCCCACTCGTGCCCTGCTGTGGTAAACACTGCACTACTAACCATAAGGACATCCATCAGTTTGCCAGCAGGCTTGTCTTGGGAATGCCAAGGTAGGTGCATTGGGCAGGTGGTGACTTCTTTATATCATCACTTTAGCAGCTGTTCCTGAAAGGTTAAATAATAGACTCTGCTTGCCACTATATTAATAAGATTCTGTGCACTGTTTTTTTTGTCCAGAGATTAGGAGGGAAGGTTCCCTTTCTCCTGTGAATTCTCAGAAAATCACCTTGTTGCTGCAGTCTCCAGCTGTGAAGTTCATCACCAATCCCGAGTTCTTCACTGTGCTGCATGCAAACTATGTGAGTAATTATTATTTGCTCTCTCGCACTACTGATTTTTGAGTCCCAGAGCTTCAGGGAGAATGCACAGTGGATCTGAATTGTGTGGCTTGGGACTCAGTTGTCCTTTCTGAGTACCAGACCAGGTTGGGGACACACCAGCCCGGCTGCTCCAAGGAGGCTCTTGCTGGGATTCTGCCTCACACAAGAGATTCCATGGTACAGAGGAGCTCTTTAATGTTATCCTCCCAGAACAAGCAGGAACCCTTGGTTTCAGCTCAGTTGATTCTTTATCTGCTGCTGCAGGGAGTGAAGTTGTTGCCATTTGATCCAACATCTTGAGAAATCTTATTCAGATACCACCAAGTCTAAGTGAAATAGAGGGAAAAAAATTAACTCTTGCAATTTGCATTCCCAAAAAGGGGGCAGGTATAACTGAGTGAAAGAAATACTGACCTGAGTCACTGTAGCTATTTTGGAAAAAGCACAAATAAAAACAATTTTCAAAATTCAAATAACTTTTTTTTTCCATTAGTGCAGTAAAACTACGCATATTAATGCAAACCTGGTGTGGAGTGGAAAAAATGTGGCATCAGGACAAAGCAGATAGAGAAGTCCCACAAGGAGATGCAGTCCTAGTTTGCCCTATCTGGAATGTAGTTCAATAAGGCATCTACACTTGGCTTCTGAATATTTGGAAAGTCATCCATTTGGGGGTAGCAATGACCTTTCTTTACCAAAGGAAAAAAAGTAAAACACTTTGAGAGTTGCCTCAGCACAGCCTTTTAGCTAACTGCAGACATCAGGTTTTGGCTGTGGCACTTCATGGACTGAAGCCAGCCGTCCATCTCCAAGCATCTGCCAGAGATTATCACCCATGAGATCCTGCTGAGGAAGGGATGTATTAACTCATCTGACATTCCCTGAACTAGGTTATGGAGTGCAGATAATTTCTTCCATTGGCAGGGTGATATATGATGATTTATAGCTGGGAGCAATATAATTTTTGACCAGCATAGTTGTTGGAAAAACGAGCAACTGATTCCATAGTTGTGTAAAGAGCGGCTCACAAGAGACTAAATCCCAATTTTATTACTCACTGAAATAAAAAAGAAGCAAAAAGAGGCCTTCAATTTTATCTTGAAAACTTGTCTCTAATGTGAGAACCAGAATAATCTATGGAAACATATGTCAAATGGTCATACAGATACCACTTGTACAGGAATAATGGTCCACATAACTTTTGCCTTAACACAAGTGGAATATTTTAACCACAAGCCCCTATTAAAATTTCAAGCTATTAATTATGCCAGTGAAGTTGGGGTTGGAAAATATTATCCAGCAGTTCGAATTAAAAGGGAAAGGCTCTCATTTTTCAGATAGTTTATTTCCACGAAGAGATAAAACTATGTTACACTCCTTATTTCCCTAATACAGTTTAGAGATATTCAAGACAGTCATTGATCATACATTAGATCAAAATACAGCTTTTGTTGTGTAGTAGGCTGGGATCTTAAAAATCTGTGACCACGGAGCTTTCCTAGGTTATAAGCAGGTCATATCTTCAGGGCAGAGATCATATCTCCGTGATTTCATAACATTTACCAACCCTTGCCATAATTAGGGACCCTGTGCTACAGGGAGTGTTCTCAGGGGTGCCACCACAATAAATCCTTACCTAATAAAGATAATACTTGTAGATGTTTCATTGCATTTTAGTGGTTAAAATGCACTAAATGTACACAGACATTGAGAATTCAAAGCTGTTGGGTCAGATTCTCTGGACATATTCCAGGTCTGCACACTGGAGCTCACTTCACGGGAGACAGGAGTCTTCCAGTGATCCTTTATTACTCTAAGGAGTAATTCAATCCTTTGGGGTGACCAGCAAACCAAAGCACTCATTTTCTCTCTAGTGAAAGGCTCAGGAGATTTTTGTAAAGTTTCCTACCCTGTCTTGAGGAGCTTGTTCCCTGAAGTGAAAGATTCCAAGAGTAGCCTGTGTATGGGCCTATATGTTGTCAGCACAAGTATTATTTTGTGGTGCTCTGTCATTGAACACACGGTAACAACAAAGTTCACTGGGCCCCTATTCTGCAATCAGATCAGTTCACTCCCTTGAACTGCATCAGGCCACATTCCCCTGAGAGGTGTATTTAATGCCCATTGGGAGATACAACTTGCTGCCTGAGGGGTGGCATTCATTTGACTCATGGAAATGTCTCCATCTGACAGGCTTTGTAGTCATCACAGAAACAAACACTCAGTTCCAGGAAACAATTCACATCTTCCAAATATAGACAATTAAAAGTGTCTGTTCCTGTCCTGTGGCTGTATAGTCACCATAAAAAAGGTGGCAAGCTCATATGGAGACATCTGCACTGGGGTCCTCTTAAGTTCCTGGCTCCTGTCACATGCATCTTGATTTCAGTTATAGTATAAATACATGCTCACAGCTGTCTTTGCATCTCTCTGGCACTGCCCAGGCACACGAGCAGTGTTTCAGTTGACCAATAAAAGCAATGAAAGGGGCACAATTTCATGCACCTTGAGTGGGTGATGTTTCAGCTGACCATCTTTTTGAAGTGCATTAAAAAGGCAGTTCTTGCACATGCTAACTGCAGATAATGCATGGGATGTTTCACGATCCAGATTGTATTTCTTTATTCTGCCTAGGCATGTAAAGTAGTCATTCAAATCAAAACAATGAGATGGAAGTGTTTCTTGATTCTAACAGGATTTGTTACAGTTCTTTGGGCATATGTCCCATGAAATAACCAAACACATTTTGACATCAAAACTGGTTTTCTTCACTTCTGTTACCCGTCTCATAGAGTGCCTATCGAGTCTTCACCAACAGTACCTGCTTGAAGCATATGATTCTGAAGATTCGTAGAGATGCTCGTAATTTTGAGCGGTATCAGCACAACAGAGACCTGGTAAATTTTATCAACATGTTTGCTGATACCCGACTGGAGCTTCCTCGTGGCTGGGAGATAAAAACTGATCAGCAGGGCAAGGTAAGAGTGCCAGCAAAACTAATCACTTGTTTAAGACAGCACGTCAGGCTTCATTATTATTAAAAGTTCCTTTCTTCTTGACTAGGAATCTGTGAAGGTTTGGTTTAAACAACACAAGCAGCAAGTAGAGTTATTTTAGAAGCAGAAAAAATGCTTCAAAGTTTCAAAGCATTTCTAGCTTTCTGTACAATATTGTGCCAAAGCCAAGGCAGCATTGGACTGACAACAAAGTTTGAGCCAGAGTAGATCTGTTGTGACTGCAAAATTTGACTCAGTGTCTCTACCTCGAATGAAGCTTTGCTGACTGACTTCTGGAACCATTAGATAGATTAAAGCAGCATTTCCAGAAAATGTTATTCTCTCCTGTCTTGTTTGCATCATGGCCATTGCACATGATTTTGGCCTACACAGCTTCAGGTGTTTTCCAAGAGCTATTCTAGCTTCAAGTAGGCCAGTCCTGTCATGTGCAGGTACCTTCCATGGACTGTACTTAGCCAAGGTATTTCCGACATGCAATTGCCAGTGGTTTTCCTGCTGTGTTCCTGCAATACCATCACAGGGTTGGCAGCCTTCTTATTAAATGAAACCGTTGTTCCTTTGTGTTTCAGTCTTTCTTCGTTGACCACAATAGCCGTGCTACCACCTTCATAGATCCCAGGATCCCACTGCAGAATGGGCGTCTCCCAAATCACCTGACCCACCGGCAACATCTGCAGCGACTTCGTAGCTACAGCGCTGGAGAGGTAACTGTGCCCATATCAACTCAGGAACTTTTGAAAGCAGTCTTCTCTAGAGTTATAAGAACTTCTTATATTTGGAAAGCATTGAAACAGACTGCCATGTGAATATTTATCTTCCAAAGACAATAAGGGATTTTTTTGTCTTTCTGAAAGGTTTATTTCAGAGTTTGCTGGTTTATATTTTGATGGTTTTCAGAACAAATTAATAAGCAAGTAAAGCATAACTGAAGTGAAGTGATGACAAAACAGATTTTAAAAGAAGAATCCGTATTTGACATCCTGGTCTTGCTTTACTCAAGTCATTCATTAATTTTTTTATAGCCTGATACCTCAGCCTGAAATCTCATGTGTTTCTTCATTCCCTGCTGTGACACTGTGCTCTGAAAAGATAGACTCCCTAGAAGCAGTGCAGTAATGTATGTTGAGGTTTGCTTTCCTAGCTTTCAGTCACATTAAATATCTTTCCTGTGTATCATGGGGATGATTTTTATCACTGAGGGCCAGGGACAGCATTGAAAGAAGCATAAATACTGTGTTTGTATTGTGGATTTAAGTAGGAAAACGTACCAGCAGTCAGATTCTTCCTATAGCAAATCCATACAGTTAAAGATTTGTGAAGGTTGTTGCTGAATAGAACCAGAGATGAACTATGGCAAAAGGATCTTTCTCTTCCACAAAAATATCCAGAGAAATGCTTGTGAAATTAGCATTGAAATTTATTGCAGCAGGACCAGTCTGAACACCTCTCACTGCCAGGTGGGGTTGGGATCAGGAGCTGACCAGGGTGTGAGATCAGTTTCTTCAGGACCAAAGGCAGACCAGGCATGAGTATCTTGGGCATGTTTTCTCCATCTTGGGTGAATAGAGCGCCATATTTTCTGAAGACAGAAGTGTATCAATGGATCTGTTTCAATCGTATCTTCCCACCAGCTTAGCAACTTCCCTCTGCCAGCAGCCGTCAGTTTAGTGTTGCTGCTGTGATTGCATTCCTGGCACGACTGTGATAGCCACCTGCACCATGATTCATGCTTGAGCCCATGCTTGCCTGAGGCTTGCTTACAAATTCACCGTGTCAGGGACAGAAACACCACTGGGCAACTCAGATGACCTAGCCCAAAAAATACGGTTGGTTTTGCAAGCAGTGACAAGGCTGGCAAGGAGCAATATGCAATAAACCCCAAAAAAGCAAGTACAGGGTAGGGAGTCAAAAGCATTGAATACTTGTGAGTAATGATTCTCCGGGGAAATCATGAACTGTTCTTTGAGGCCATTCATGTTTTGGCATGATCAGCCACTGAAATAGTCACCTCTCAGTCTTGGTGGCCCAGGTGCCACAGTGCTTCTACACCCTTTTCATAGTCGAACTTCTTTGTTGTAGTCAAGTAGCTTCCCATTTGGAAGTGTCTGCTGCTCCACTGGAAGGACTCCCACTGATTTCCAAGGACTTTGGATTGGTGCCTAAAAGTCCCTCATTTACGAGGAAAATATTCAACCCTTTGCAGCTCAGTCCATTTATTAAAAGCCTCGTGTTCCATGCCATTTTCTCCAAGCACATTTGGATGTTCTTTGGCCTATAAATCATGTCTGTAGGCTCACACGTGGGGCTTTGTCCTGGCCATGTGTCAGCTGTCTGCAGTCTTGCTGGTTGCTTTGCTGAGCAGATGGTGTGGCCTCTGGACACTGTCACCAGGACAGTATGAAGGACCACAAAGGACAGCCCACCAGTTTTCAGTGTTATGTGCATATGTCAAAGGAGCCTGAAGGACGTCAGAACAGTGAAGCTGTTGGTACCAGAGAGGGCATAGAAAAGAGCCAGGGTCATGAAATAAAGGACCTCTGCAAAAACTTCCATTGTTCTGTGTAGATTACTGATACTAAGTGGTATTATATATATATTTGACAAAAATGCTACAGATTCTTTAGTAAGCACTTCTTTAAGAGTTATCAGTCTTTTACAGGAGAAAGGGGGTTGTTGCTGCTCTTAGTTACCTGGTTTTTGGAAGAAAAGTTCAGGTAGCTGTAGTGGCCATCAGTAACTAAAGTATAGATCGCTAAATGATTCATTTCCTTCTGCCACTGCTATAAACAGAACAGCTCATAAGCACTTTCCATTCCCTCTAAGGCACTTCCCATCTGCAGTGAAAATCAACATACATGATTACAGGGTAGAGATTTTAAAGACAGCAAGAGGAAGGAAGCAAGCATCCACAATGGAGAGGCAAGAAGAGCAGAGAAGGTACTAGAATATGGCAGTATGTAAGTCTCCTTACCAACCCAAACCACAATGAGCAAGTACGGGGATTCAAATGGGCCTCTGAAACCCAGCAGTGATATAAAACCCACGTACAGGTATTACATCTTGAAAGGCTCCTCTAGTAGTTTGGACTCTCCACTCTGGTTGCAACATCCCAGTATCAATTTCAAAGCTGTTAAACCCTGATAAGTCTGTCAGATTACTCTGCGCTGCATGAACCAGGTCACTAAATCATTAGAGGGGTCACTCTTTATTTTTTATTAGAGAATAATGTGCTAATCAAAATTAAATTATTCAATTAGAAAGTCAAAGTAGACAAGACGATTGTGACTGAACACTGAATTGGAGCAATCAATTGTACTCTATTAGCTAAAAGAGTGGAACGAGAATTGTTAGCAAAATTAAAGTTAATTAGACAGCTGGGAATTTTCCTGTTGTGTTGCCAGAGAAAAATTGTTTAGAGGTGTAAATGTACAAAGACCAAACACAGCATTGGCAATGCCTAGGGATGGTGATGAAGAGAAGCCCATCACCAGTTTATTATATTGAGGTGCGTACAGAACTGGATTCTTACAATCTAGATGACTTTAGCTGTTAAACCAGAACTGGGAAGATGGGAAGAAGGGAATGAAGGTTTCTTTTCACAGGCACTAGACATATTTCCTTCCAGAATTCTTGCTTCAGGAGGAATATGTCCAGGCACTAGAGAGCTAACCAAAAGAAATGGCAACATGAGCAAGAGGAAGATCCAGGCCCAGGCTGGGCAGAAGTACCTTGCAGTCTCCAACTGATGAGCAAATACCACCTGGTGCAAATTTTTATGGGATATATATATTTAACTCCTCTGTTACTCCTCCCTTTTTTCCTTTCTATCTTCTGGTCAGTAAATCTAAGTGTAGCAACAAAGGCATAGGATTTGTCTTTGTCAAGGATGAGTCAGCCATCACCCTTAAAAACAGGCTCACCCACCATCCACATTCCCCTGCAAGTCTGTTCTACAAGGACCTGAGGAACAGGCATCCTCACCTGAACTCCAGGGCTCCCTGGAAGTGAAGAAGCTGAGCCCAATAATGCCTTAGCACCCTCCCACACATCCTCACTAGTACAGCCGGGCACAGGCCAGTGTGTGATCCTGGCTGTGCTGCCCAGAGACAGCCCAAGAAATGGCTGCTCCCACAAGGGCCTTGTGCCCGCTGTGGCAAGGGATCATAGGGCACCTCTTGCACCTTAGCGTCCTCCCTGTGCCAGAGCATGGAGTGAGTGCCATAAAGGCCACATAGTGCTTGCTGGGGTGCATGCCTGGCTCACAGGGGAAAAGCTGCCTAAACCTGAGCTAAACTTTCATTGTGAGCTGGCCTGCGAGGGTGTGAGGAGGAGACAAAGGCAGAAGATGGGTGCAAGTGAAATCGTAAGTGAATGATGGAGTGAAACATTCACCATGCACTTTCACAGCAGGTTTGTGTTTTAAATTACAGTGTGTTTGATTAGAATAGTTACGATTTTTCATTGTTTAACCTGTGTGTTGACACGTATCAAGTGCATTGACTGGTATCTTGTTACATATAAACATTTTAAGCTTTACAGGTTCCAAAAGGCAGCTTGCCAGTCACATTTAGCTTCTCGGTTTTTGTGTATATCCAGCTGGAAGACCTGGCGTTTGGCCGTACCACTGAAAATGGGTTGGCACTGTTTGCTTGGATACAGAGCTAAGCATTTAAAATATTGGAGTAGGGGTGATTTCTTCCTGAAGTGGTTGCCATATGCTGTAATTGTGCGGTGAGAAAGGAGCAGCTATTAGCGCAGTAGAGTGGCAGTTGGAATTCCTAATGCATCTTGTCCTGACACAGACTGTCCTCACACTGTAGTGACAAGACAAGGGGGAGTGCCTTTAAACTGAAAGAGGGTAAGCTGAGATCAGATACTAGGAAAACATTCTTTACCATGAGGGTGGTGGAGCACTGGAACAGATTGCCCAGAGAAGCTGTGGATGCTCCATCCCTGGAAGTGTTTTAAGACCAGGTTGGAGGGGGCCCTGAGAAACCTGCTCTAGCGGAAGGTGTCCCTGCCTGTTGCAGGGGTGTTGCAAGTAGATGATCTTTAAGGTTCCTTCCAACCCAAACCATTCACTTGGCCTCACTGTGGCCATACTCTGGAGGAAAACATGAGAGATGGGTGGGTTCCCCTCAACTTGCACAAGTCCCTGAAAAGTTACCCAGCAAGTAATGCCTTAATGCAAACATTGCCAGATTTCATTGTTCGGCTTTTAATATCCTCATCCTGAAATGTTTTCCCACCTTTTAAGGTATCTTCCTTCCTGACATGATTCCCTTCACTAGGTAGAGTATTTAGAACAATGCCTTTCTTTAAGTGCCCCACTTAAGGGGCAGTGATAAATTTCCTTCTTACTACTCCCTTTATCAGCCCTTTGGATTATGTTCTTCTTTTTAATGTATACAATTCAAATTCTATTTCTGGTTATGCAAGTTAGGCAGCCTTCTGGGACGATACAGCCTTTTTCTGTGTTGTGATCTACATACATGTACCTTCCTTGTTATTTCCACTATTAAATTTCCCTTCAACAATGCTGAGTGAACATATTGCACTGTTATGGGTTTTTTCTCTTTTCAAAAACATTGCTGTAAAAACCTTGACATAATGCAGTTATGCTAAAACAAGACACTGAGTGATACTACAGAGATTTTATTTTTGTTGAACCATAGAAGTCCATCACTGCAATACCTATATTAACATGCATTTACTTTTGGATTCTGGTGCCTTCGCTGCAGCACTGAGGAGGTGTGATAGCTATGGATAATGGTGTACCTTCATTTGGAAGCACAGAATTACTTGCCTTTTTTAAGTTGACTGGAGTATAAAGCTATAATTTTCATGCATGCTTTCTGTCCTTCAGTCAGCATCATGGACCATTCTGAAGGTTACAGAACTAAAGATGACAAATCTTTTAACTGACTGATGAGCTACTGGTAGTCAGTTTTGATCATTCTTTTCCTTTCCTCTGATACTGTAGGCCTCTGAAGTCTCTCGAAACAGAGGAGTTACTCTGTTGGCCAGACCAGGCAATAGTCTCGTAACAGCTATTCGGAACCAGCACCATCACGAGGCATTACCTCTGGGTAAGCCAAGGTTTTTTTCTTCTCAAAACAGTGGTCACAAAGGTGGGTTTTAGGACTTCTCATCAGCTGCATGCACTGCTTTGTGTTGCCCTGTGCCTCACTGGCAGTGCAGTCAGTGTGCCCCTGCAGAGTCATGGTGACATGGCAAAAAAGCCTCTGGTTTGTTTTTACCTTTTCCAGCTTACAATGACAAGATTGTTGCATTTCTACGCCAACCCAACATTTTCGAGATGCTGCAGGAGCGTCAGCCCAGCTTGGCCAGAAACCACGCACTCAGGTACTGCTTTTTTCCAGACTGCTGAACCCTACTTCCAGGAAGCGCTTTTTGTAGTGGGGAAAACCAAATTCTAGTAACTGTGGTACAAAAGATGAACTCGGACCCCCTATGGAACTGTTGCCATTAAAGCGTAGATGAGAACTACCAGGATCCATGTGGTTACTCTAGTTGTTTTCCACAGACATCCTGGAAGTAAGAAGAACCAAAATAAGTATGGGCAAATAGTGACATGTCTAATTTCTATTCTAAGTATTACTGAATAACAGAAACTCCGTCTTCACCTGCAATTATCACTTTGTTTTTCAGAAGATAGAGTTAAAAGAGTGTTTGGATGGAAGTCAGTAGTAAAACCCCAATAACTCCAGCAGAACCAGGATTTTACTTCGTGGTTAGATTTACACCCCTGTCTGGATATAGTCACCCTAGATTTTATAAAGAAATAGGAGCATTATTATGAAGTGGATTGTACTCTTGTCTTTAATCTTTATCACTTGACTTAAAAGGTAGTCATTTCCAAAATAGTTAAATTGTATCTTTATTTTTCTTAAGACCATTCCTTTCCTATTAGATTTTTTAAAAACAGAAAAAACCAGAACCAATCACCAGTACAACTGAAACTCATTCGAATTCCAAAGTTTGAATTAACTGGTTTTGGCCAAGAACTTAAGTTGGTGTTAATCAATGTCGTCAATGCCCATATGCACCAGCTGAGAGTTTGCTCAAGAGTTTAGGTTGTACTGTGCAGTCAGAGGTATGGCTGCAGGACTGCTGAAGGAGGAAAGGACCTCCAAATTCCTGCAGTGTACTTTCTGCTGGTAGCCTTACTGACTTGTTATTTACCTCTGAGGGCCAGACAAAGAATTCTTTGGGTGTAAGGATTAGACTTCCCTTCTGGAGGAATTGATACATGCAAATAAAATGAGAGAGATAGAATGAAAACCACTCTCAGTATTCAATATGTACATTTCTGTAACTGAGAATTTTTTATCTTCACCATCAAATTATTCCATACTATTTCTTTTTCCTCAGCTGTAACATGAATTGTCATTTCCCGGAGAACAGATAATGCTTTTATCTCCTTTTGAGCAGAGAACAAAATTGACCAGTGATAGGGACTAGACAGCTTAGCCAGTGCATAATGAGATTTGTAACAGGATATTGAGCCTTTTGCCTCCAGGTCAGTGCCGATTATACCTTGGGCCAGGAGTGATCCAAACTACTGTCTAATGCTCATGCAGCAGGTATTAAGCAAACTCCTGGGATGCAACTGTCCATCTTTTATGGACCTTGATTGCAAGGTTCTAAAGCACATCCTTGACTTGAGGTAGAATATTTTGACTTAATACTAGAATAAAAATATTTGGGCACTGCAATGCTTTAGAAACACACTGATAGGCTGGGTGTAGATGTGTATCTTCCATGACCTAATCTGCTGATAGGATCCTATCCTATGTTTCCCAGTCCTTATTAACAAAATGTATGATTTTACACATGTAACACATACTTACACTGTATAACCTCTATGTGATTAATTCATATCAAGTCTATATTAGAGTGTTATTTGCCAGATGGAACTGACAGAGGGAAAGGAAGTGATATTAACTGGAAATTCTGTTAACAAAAGGTGCTATGTTAGTTGTAGACTTACACAAAAATCTGCAGTCAGTGACCTGACATGTACACATGAAACTGGAGGACTGAGAATCATTCTGTTTTCTAAAAGAGGGAATAAAATCTCTTCCTTTTGGATCAGTAAACTGAGTGATAGAGATAGAAGTGTTTTTGCAAGTTTGTTAGGGAGATTAGAAAATGAATCAGGCATATAGGATGTTTGCCATTTTTATAAGGAGATAAACAGGAACTGGCAAAATACCGAAGAAAAACAACTTTGTGCGTGTTTCGTGCCATGATAATGGTATTTTTTTCTGGTTTTGTTTTTGTTTTTTTTTTTTTTTCTTCTCTTCTCCATAATATCACTTATGTTTCAGGGAGAAGATCCATTACATTCGGACAGAGGGTACACATGGGCTTGAAAAGTTGTCGTGTGATGCAGATTTAGTAATTCTGCTGAGGTAATCAATTTGATCAATAGCATAATGTCATTACTTACAGTACCAGAGAAACTATCTGGCTCTTTCTCAGCATAATTGAAAAGATTTTGTTAAATCAGGTCATACTGATAGCCATCCAAAATGATTCAGCCAGAGAGTATCTGTCAATTTGTACTTCCTGGAAGGCAGCCTCCATCAGTGCAGTAAATCCAGGCAGCTCAGTCAGTATGGCTGTTACCATCAAGTTGCAGATAAGAAAGAATCAGGTCAAAACACTTCCTTTTAATGGAAAAAAAAAATCTTGTTTTATAAAGAAAGAAAAAGCAAAGAAGAGAGAAAAAAAATCCTTGTCTTTCTCAGTACGATAATGTACCTGCTCGTGAAATTGATATTTTTACTGCAGCAGTGCTGCCACACATGCATGAAACCTCAATGTCCAGTGCAGTGAGAATCGTTTGGGTAATGAAGATAAGGCCTCCATTTTTGCTGGAACCAGGGAGCTCGGTCTTTAGGTCCTGCTTCTCCTCAGCACAGAGAGGGACTTATTTTATTGTCTTGGTCTGAGATGGGAAATGTTGCATTACCCAGGTGGGGTCGGTGTGCTGTAATAGCACTGCCTGATGCAAGAAGTTTACAACTTACTCCCATCATTTTAATTCAAGCAGTCAAAGCACCGAGCTACTTGAAAATGACCCGAGAAAAACAGCCTGGGAGACAGAGTGTGCATCTTTACTTCTCTGTGCTAATATGTTGAAGGTGTTCCTGTTTACTCATGTCTTTGCTCTCTGTCAGTGGGCTGAACCATCGTGTTAGCATGAAACATCTATTAAAATTCATTTTATTCTTCATTACTAGTGACCAGGCTGTCTTTAGGAAACATATGGATTTTTGAACCCATGAGTTCAGAGATGCACCCAAATATCTGACACAGTGAACTTGCACCATACTGCACATTTACAATGCTTCATGTGATGAAAGTGAACTAAATTTCTCCCTATGACTTTTTTCCATGCAGCCTTTTTGAAGAGGATATTATGTCCTACATACCACTGCAGGCTGCCTTCCATCCGGGTTACAGTTTTTCTCCTCGCTGTTCACCCTGTTCATCACCCCAAAACTCTCCAGGTAAGGAGATGGAGAAATTAAGACAAAATCATGCGTTTGTGGTATTTCTCCGAATAAATAGAAAGGGGCAGATTCAGAGCCAGTATCAGCTGTCAGCCTCCTAATTCCAGTGCCCACTCCGAATTGATCCCAGCTGCTTTTTTTGCTGGATCAGTTTCCAGTGCTGCTGTGTATCTGTTGAAGTGTTAGCAGTAGCTGAAACACAGATCAGAAATTGCCCATATGGAGGAAGGTATTTTCCTGCTTTTTATATCATTGGAAAGGATTAGGATAAGAGAATGGTGTACTTCAAGCTTAAATCACTGCCATAGAAGCACATTCATGTTATGTGACAGCAGCAAAGAGCACCTTCCAAATTGAAGGTGTATTGCAGTACTTCCAGTACCCCTGTAAAGTTCAGTCCCCTCCACTCGATGTTCCAAAAACTTCTCTTCTTCCCAAGGCACATCTATTTTAAGACCTGAGGGGATCATCTTCATCATCTAGCCTGACCTCCCGTGTTGAGCCCATTAACTTAGGTTTGACAGGAAACATTTTTTCCAGAAAGACATGCTGTCTGAGAAGGTTATTTCCAGCTGTGCTATGTCTCTGTAGTTATTGTTTATGCTATAGAAATTTGAGGAGCTAGTGTCTCCCTTTTGCCAAGATACACAGCCCCCACCGCAGTCTCACTGCGTGGCTGTGTCCAGTGGCCATTTTGAGAGAATCAACAGAAATGTGATCTGAAGAAATCCATTTTTGGCTGCACTTTTTGAACATTCATTTAAATTATCTGATTTCAAACAAAATTAATGGACGAGAGAAATTCAAATCTTGGATGTGGCTGTGGAAAATGGAAAGGTTTTTGATGTGAAGAAGTGACATGCTAAAACCTTTTTTACAGGAGGACAGTGTTTTGTCAGAATGTCCTATTTGCATTAATGAGTTTAACACCATTGTTAATACAGTTCCCTTCACCTGCATCAGAATAGGTCAGAAGCAAGTCTCTCCTACGGGACAAAAATCCAAGTATTTGGCACAAATGTGACTTATGAGACTGTTCTTGTGAAAACACAAGAAGGGCAAATACTCAATTTCCAGCAACACACTGTCTTCTTGCTGGTTTCTGTCCTGGTTATAGAGCTCACGAGAGCATCCCTTCTCTTATGTCCTGGGGGAAAACATTAGGCTAACAGAAGAAAGAAGTGTTGGAAGGGATTCTCTTTGCGCTGCATGTAAATATGCCTTTCTGTGTTACCAGCAGAGACAGTAATGTCCTTCCCTCATGGCAGCCACAATACTTTGGGCTCCCATTAGATGTGATGGGGTTTTTTTTCTTTCCTGTGGAGCACTTGCTGCCAGATTTCTCATAAAAGGGCTTATTTTTATTGTCTTTTGTAATGAGATAGGGAAATGGGATTTCATGAATCCATTCTTTGGCCCTTTATGGCATGTCACTTGTTTATACAAAAAAGAATAATCAGCTACTTTGAGAATGCAGCCTTCAAAACAAAACAGGTTCCAAATTGCTAAAAAATCTGCTGTATGTGTGAATCACAACAGAGAAATGTAGCATTTCTTGCTGACAGAAGTCCTTTTTGATGCCACAAAGGGGTTTTGTGTTGGTAGCTGGAAGTGTTTGATATACAGTCAGATTAACCCGGGGAAACCCGACTCCCAGCTTGGCTGGGGTGCCAGGCTCCAGTGAGAAGCATTGCTCTGAGTTTCAGAGGTTTAATCCTGCCAAGTAAGATCTCCTATACAATGCAGAGGAGAGAGATCTCGTAAAAGTGCAAAAGGGAAAGAAAACCTAAATGCCACTGAGCATGAGGCAGATACGCATGTCAGTCTTTCTCATGCCTTTCTGATCCTTCAGTTTCCATTCAGATCAGTCACAGCTAAAGGCTGAGGCAACACGAGCACACACACAAGGTGAGCTTAACAGTACTTTTAGTGAAGAGGATACAGTCCCTGAAAGTTCATTTTAGGAACTTACAACTCTATTGATGCCGGATAGAACAAAAATAACACTGAGTGCACTGTGTACCTATAAAAAGTTCCTAATACATTTATTAATCAGTTCTGTCTGGGCACATAAGCTGCATGATTTGGAAGAATGTCAAGCCCCTTACAGCTTAGGATGCTGTTCATTTTCCCTCCAGGGCTGCAGCGAGCAAGCGCAAGAGCACCTTCTCCATACAGGAGGGACTTTGAAGCCAAGCTGCGCAATTTCTATCGAAAACTTGAAGCCAAAGGGTATGGGCAAGGTCCAGGGAAAATTAAGTGAGTATTAGTCTCTCAGTTAGTCTAACATGGCATAGCTTTGTCTTTTGTCATTCATTATCCATGATGACAGTGATAGGGAGTGTGAAACACCCTGGAGATTGCATTTTTTACATAACTATCAGAGCAAGATACGATCTTCATATACCCTGCGAAAGAGTGACCTTCAAGAGGCTTTTGTGTGGAAGTTTTACTTCTTAAAGATTTGTATTCTCTTACACTCCCATTTCCTACCTATTTAACAGGGATGTTCACATTCCTACCTATAATTTGCCAGTAGGAGAATTATCCTTCCAGGCAAACATCCATCAGATATTAACGACAACTGTATCATTGTAATGACGGGATGACTCCAAATTCTTTGGATCTACATGTCAGTGTAACTCAGGCCCAGAACATGATCCTACAGAAGTTAGTCTGTACATGCAGGTTTAACTTTCCCTAGTTCTTTGTGTTGGTAGCCCTCCTGGATTTGAACTGGAGAGATTTCTTCGGTGCCAGTCTTCATATATTGTGGGGTTCTCTCTCGTTTGGTTGTGGAGTTTCCATCCATACATCTTGTTAGTTGGCTTTTGAGTCTGTACCTATTTGTGCTCAATCTAGTTATCCAACTTTGCCAAAGGGCTGTGTGTTTCTAAGGTATTTCCTGGGCATCCGGTTGAATTTATGCCTCAGGTTGGCTTCCTACCAAAGGACATCTGTTGTGGGAAAAAAAAAAAATATGAAGCCAAGCAATTTATTCCAGGCAAACATCATCAGCAAAGTAATCTTACAGAGCTGAGGAGTCCTAACTGGTGGTTACCCATTTTGGTGTCCTGCTACATGGGTCCAAGGCAGATATGAAATATATTTTAGAAGGTCTGTCTTAAAATGTCCATGAACATATGAACAAGAAGGATTTCTTGCACAGATGGTGTGTAAAAGTACTGTTCATTAAGTTGTTTTAGAGATTAGTAAGGGAGGGAGAGATGTGTGGTATAAACAGAGGCTGATACCCTCTTTCCTTCCCCTGATACAGAAGCAGTATTTCCATGGACATTCACTGGATTAAATCCAGGGAGTGTTTGAGGCCAATTCCAGAAAGCTGTGACTTCATATACACAGGAAGCTCACAGCCCCCTCTACCATATAAATTTGTACATATGGTTTGTTGCAGAGAGTCTTAGCAGTAGAGCAGCACTTTGAACCTAATCATGACATTGTGAGGAAATTTACCTTCGAGGCACATAAAAAAGCCTGATGGAACAACTCCTGAAAACCCGTAATGGTCAAGTAGCACGTGCACCAGCAGATGCCATTTTATTAAGTTCTCTGAGAGCCAATGTCTCTCTTTACAGCTGCTGTTTACCTTCAGCCTCACAAGCTCAAACAAGACTTAATCATCAGATCTTTATTTCTGCTGCCCTTTGCAGGTTAATTATACGGCGTGACCACTTGCTGGAAGGCACCTTTAACCAGGTAATGGCATATTCACGCAAGGAGCTCCAGCGGAACAAACTCTACGTCACGTTTGTCGGCGAGGAAGGGTAGGGAACCACAGAATGCTCTCGGTTCTGAAGTAGCTGTCGTGTTGCAAAACAAGTTGACTAAGGCTGAGCCTCTCTTGTTATGTCATGTTTCTTTGGTTTTGTTTTGTTTTACCTTTGAGTAAGTGATTCATCTTAATCAACTCAAACATTTGTTAAAAATAACAGTAACAATAATGCTTCATTTTCCCATAACACCTTCCATCTAGATGTCTCGAAGTGACAATTTAAGTGGTTAAATCTGATGTCATCTTGTTTGCCATAGATATTTTGACAGGTTGGAAGGGAAAACTCAGCTGCAGGCCAATGTTTACACACTGAATTAGTCTCAGGACTATAACTAGAGACCAGACCTTTATCCACTTTGTTACTCTAACTCTTCACAATGGATCTGGTTTTGCTTTAAAAATTTTTGCTTTGCATGCCATCTAATGATCATTTGTTACCCATGTGCAGGTTTCTTGTTTCCATCTGAAGTGAGAAACATGAATGCTGTTCAGTCCTTAAAATTTAATTCATCCAGTTGGAATCTGAAAGCAATAGAAGTCTCTTGAGAAGGCCTTTTCTCAGGAAACTTTCTACCACTCTTACAATCCATGAGCCATTCTTGTATGATGAAAGCCAGCCCCTGACCTTTTGTTTCCAAATGTAAACACAACCTTTCAAAGCCACCCTGGCTCACCTCAACAGCTTTGTTGTAATTGAGACTTGATCCACAGGCTTTTATAATGGAAAGACCATTAATGTGCATGTTTCCAGTGTGCCGTATAACAAAGGTGTGAAATTATATTTCAGTAGCTTTGCATGTAAAGTTTCTTTTTTTCAAAAACCACATGGGTAGGATTTCAGTTCCAAAGGTGCCAGACAGTACCTGAGGCAATTCTCAGTGTGTCCAGCAACTGCTGACACTCTCAGCTCTGAGATGTCACGGCAAGTGAAGGGCTTCTGCCAAGCTGAGCTTGTGTCGGGACAGGTTACGTCCAGTGGAAAACAGAAGTTGCCAGTCTCAAAGAGTCACTCAGTGACCTCAGTATCAGGGGGTTTTTCACTCTTACTTCTTATTCTCTATGGATTTAATACTCTGTAACAGAGATGATCTTTCACAGCTGGTTTTGCCTCTGGGCTGCAAGTAAAGCATAAACATGTAGCACAGTGCAGTTTGTGTTTTTGGAATAGCATTCTGGAATGCTAAAACTGGCCGAAGTCATATTGTTTTCTGTGTGGCATGCTGTCCTCAAGAGAAATTACAAACCAATTTGATGTGCAAATTCATTCATTCTTCTCTGATTCATTTACATCTGAAGATACATTCCTCCAGGGTTTCTGCTGCTTAATGCTAATATACATTCTGCTGGAGGGACTCCAAGATGCCAGTTCCCTAGGGAAGAGTTGATGCTGTATGGCCACGTGATGCTGTATGGGCGCAGCTTCCCACATTTCAAAGAAAAAGGACATTGAAAATTAACTATAAAGGCTTTATGATGAGTTAGTGTGCTGCCCAGAAATGCAATAGCTAGTCTCCTGTTGGACATTTTTGAATACAGACACATGTTGTTTGTAGTTCTTTACTCCAGCCATTATCAGGCTTTACCCAGTACTTTAATGTCCATAGAACCAGACCTGTTCCATGGCTGGCACTAGTGGGTCATGTGGGCTTGTTACTATCCTCTTTTGCAGGTGTGTCTTTGGTGTCATCACATGATCCTAGAGCTAAAGCCCCTCAAAAAGAGAAGTACTGAATCTCCAGACATAAAATACAGGAGGATGGGCTCATCTGCCCTGTCATCTTCCTAGTTGCACAATTCAATCATTCAACCCCTTTCACTTATGCTTCTGTAACTTCGTAGTACAGAGCATTCTGATCCAGTTGCAGAGCTTTCCACTTACTTGACATTTATTAAGTAGTAGTGCCACCTCAGAAAATCTTTTGGCATACATGATATATGGCTACAGATCATCTCTTCATATTGCTACATGTAGGTTTATTTTAGATTGAAAAACCTACCTACCATTATTAGAGAATGATCTGTTTTTAATAAATCCACCACAGTTTTCATTTAATGCATTCAGGAAAAATTTTTGGTCTCTTTTTCCTTTTTTTTCCCAAGTTGAGTTAAAAAAATTAAAGGAAAAAAAAGAGGCTCTCTACAGAGCAAATGCATTCAACAGCAAAGCACAGCTTAAGGTGTAACACATGAAAGTACCAGAAAAGTAGAAGGGCTTGGATGGAACAAGCAAGGAATCATCATTCTGTGTTAAGAGACACCGTTCTGCTAGGACTTGGTCTTGTTCAGCATAAACCTTCAGGTTATACCTATAGCTAAGAAAGCGTCCTCGGGGCTAGGTTTGGGTACATCTCGGTGTAGGAGAGTCACAGCAATTTCTGCTTTAGGCCAGGCTGTCTGGTCTGTGAACCCAAGTGTTCATAGGCAGTTCAAACCCACTCACTAAAAAGCTACCCTTCTTCTAGCCAGCCAGCTGAGGCAAGGCTGAACCATGCACCTCCAGTTTGCTAAGCTTTTGGAACAAAGGAAAATAAACTACTTAAAGGGATGTGTCCCAGGTATGATTCCTCCCACATCAGGTTGGGTATTGGCGAAGTTTTGGCATCGCAACTTGTTCAGGTCTCAGAATCAAGTTTTGAGAGGAGAGATAAATCATGTCAGAAACACTTGACTGCACAGGCCGCTGTGTTAAGACAGCAGCCAACATAGGCAAACCCAGGAAACCCACTGAAATGATAAGGAGCCTCATTTTATCTTTTCTACCTTTTTCCTTCCAGGTTGGACTACAGTGGCCCCTCCCGAGAATTCTTTTTCCTTCTGTCTCAGGAGCTCTTCAATCCCTATTATGGGCTGTTTGAGTATTCAGCCAATGACACTTACACTGTACAGATCAGCCCCATGTCTGCCTTTGTTGAAAATCACCTAGAATGGTAAGAACACTTTATGCAGAACTGAACAATTGTTTCAGAGCAATAAAAAAAATGGAAAAGTGAAACAAAAGCTGCCAGTTTAGACTAGCGTACATACAAATATTTCTAATTCTGGGAAGAGGTGAGGAAGGAGGTTGTGAAAAAGAGGGGAGGTAAACATAAACACAAGAGCAAACTCTGAAAAAGCAGTTGTGATGAAGTACTACTATTAAAATGTCCTGGTGGCATTACATGGGACTTGATGTTTGTGTACTTTTGTGTGACTGTGAGAGGGACAAGGATAAGAGCTCTGGTCAATCCAGTCCTCATCTCCTTGGTCCCTTTCTAAGAAGAGCAAGTGTGGCCTTTCTGTACATCCCACAGCATTGTGCTTGGAAGCTGTACAGTGTTCTTTGAGAGCCACTCTGCTGCTCTGTTCCTACTACAGGCCTTAAAAAAGGCCCAGTGAAAGCAGTTTCCCTTTTCTTCCCTGACAGAATGTCCCTGTTTGTCTGGGGCAAGGCCAGCAGAGTGAGCAGGTATTTTAGCTTACTAAGTATGTGTGCAAACAGACAAATTGCTGATCTTGTTTCTGTATCAAAAATTCTGAAAGCATATTGTGATGTCCTCATTTTCTCTTTCTGCCTCCAGATCTGTCTGTCTTTGGGAGTTGTTTTCACTTTGGTAGTTTCAGATGTGGTTCAGCGAAGCATGGGCTGGAAGCCCTGGGCATCGCTTGGTCCCTTGTGGGATTTCATTGTGTCAAAGAAGTGCTGCCACATGGGTTTGTTCCTATGATGGTTTTCTTTGTCAATCTCACTGGCTCCTCTCAGAGATCCTTTTTTTTTTTAAATGGGAGGCAGTTCAGGCCGCTTTTAAATTGCAAATAATACACATTTCTCTGTTCTTGTAAACAGATCCTGCTTTGCTTGGCTTGCAGCAGGCAGGAGATCAAGAGCACTTGTGTCACCTCTGTTAAAGTTGCCAGGGAAAAATGGGATGTTGCTTGGGAGTAGCATGGTTTCTGAATTGTTGGAATTTTTTTTGTATTATCACTTCCAGCAGTGGAGCTAACAATGATCCTTGCTTTACAGTGTTTCTCTACTGAGCAGGAAGAGAGCAGCTTAGTTCTTACAGCTTGTTCACCTCCCACTGCAAACGTGTTCATTAGACATTATGTGATGCCTTCCTAGTTTTCAAGAAGAAATACAATCTGTCCTATGTCTTATCTTAACAGACAGCATGGATAAACTTCTGATTTAGGAGGCTGTTGTTTGTGGAGATGTAGTTTCACTTCCAGGCAGTGGACCAGCTAGGCAGGTGCAAACCCATGATCATTCTGCCCACATGGTGACAAAGCTGAACACAGACCTCTGTGTCCAGAGATGGCGAAATAGGCCCTTGCTCTTATGTGTTACAAACAGTGTTGTTGCAAAGAGTTGGAATTTTCTTAAGTGATAAATTCTACTGCAAAACATATATGCTGTGTTTGATCCCTTTATTTTGTACTTCTGTGCCTTGAGAGATTTCAGCATGAAAGAAGCAGGTTTTTGAAGGTATCCTGGGCATATAGAACTGCAGAAAGACACCTAATATGATTACTGTAGCAGTTAGCATTTAAGTCAGAAATCAGCAGCAATTAGACACTTAGGATATTTCTCCAGCTACACATATCAATCCAGCTTCTTGCATGCAGAATGTTATTTGGCCTTTGGACATTTCTGTTTTCCTGTTTTTAAGAAAGATAAATTGGGTCTCTTGGCCTGCAGAAGGAAATAAATGTTATGAATGACGAGGTTTGCACATGCAGTATTGTAAATAGGGCAAGATTGCAGGACCCAAGGGAAAGATAAACAATGCAGTCAGTGCTTGGAAATACTTCTTGAACCTGTTATGGAAATAATTGCCTGAGACCAGCAGTTTATAATTAGCCTGATAGGTTTCATGATTGGCTTGTAGATATGTAGACATTCTGAATGTTTTTATGCTGTCTGTGTGACTGATCTCAGCTATTCATGTGTAACCTTAGAGTCCTGTGTTCAGAAGTCTGTGCAGCCAGCGAAGATAGAATTTGGACCAACCTTCTTGACACTCAGAGTTTGATTCTCCCATTAAGGCTTTCCAAGCTAACTTCTGCGAGGACAGTGTACTAACCGCCTTGTCATTATTTGTTCCTGAGGAACAGGCTTTTCTGATGTTCCCAGGCTTTCTTCATTTTCCTCAAAGTCAGTGCTGGAACTTCTGTTTCTCAGATTTACTTGTTGATAAGATTCCAACAGAGCCTCCTCCCTGCAACATGCTGGAAATAAATATTACTTTCCTGTTCTCCAATCTGTTATGAAGCACCAGCTAACACAGATGAATCAGTTTGAGAGTTCCAGGGTCACAGATAATTAATATTCATAGTCTTTTCAAAGCTTGAAGTCTGATGTCAGTCATGAAAACCACACAACCACAATTGGGTTAGATTTGCAGATTTCTTCAGCTGTATGCTTTCTGGTGCTGTAGGGCTTATTACTTACGTGAAATCTACCCTGGGCATGTTTTTCTCTATAGTACTTCTGCAAGACCTCTCCAGACACAGCTATATTAAGAAACAGGGCTAGCAAAAAAATACACTCAAATTTATTTTACATTTTCTCTTTCTTAAGCCAATAGTGGTGAATTTGAGATAAATACAACAAAATGTAAAGATGTGAAGTTTCATTCATATTGGCAGAATTGAGAAATACACTGCTCTTTTTCCCCAGCCTAAAAGTTACTGTTCTGCCCCTTTTAGTGGCTTATTTCATGCTTTGCTCTTTGTACAAACAGCATTCTGGGTCCAAAATGAGCACATCAAAGCACAGACTAGTTGTATGTATGCCAAGTTAAGAAAGAGACATAATGACTGGAAAATATTTCTCATTTATGGAGAAACTGAGATTTAACACCTTTCCTGCAAGCTTCCATTGAATAAGACTTTTTCCTTCAGTTAACATATGTGCATGCTGAACACATGAAATATAACATTTTTATTTTTAAAGTTAAAATATTTTAAATCCCCCTGTATCTGAAAGGACAGTTACAACTCTCTAGACCAAAGAAGTTTGATGATACATATTTTTATCTGCATGCTACAGTTTATACCAGAAGCTCTCAGCCAGAAACGCTGCTTTTAATCCATGCCAGTAATGAGCCATTCTGTCTGATCTAGGTAAATGTGTCTAGCTTTTTGCCCAGATATTTGAAAACATTTTCTGAAATACATCCCCACTTGAGGTAGTTCACCCTTTTCCACATAAGTGGGCAAAATGTGGAACCAAAAAAAGAAATGTGAAAACAAGCCCAGTCGCTGCATAAAAGGCCAAATGGCCTAGAGAGAAAAAATCATTCACAGACATTCATTTGGAGATCTGAGGGATCTTAACTTGAAACATCTTTTTTCTGTGTTTTCGCTGTGAATTAGTGACAGCATGGGTTTTTGTAATAGTTAGGCATTTGTGGACCTTGCCGTGACATTTATCCAGCCGGGGAGCAGTGCTTCAGTTATCTTAGAGGTATTTACAGCTTGCTAATCATACTTAGCATTTTATATCCATGTCAGAGAAGCCCTGTTGTGTTTTGTTTGTTTTTCTCTATTTGAAAATTAATGCATTTATTTAGCAGGACCTTGTTAGAAAGTTGAAGACCTGTGAGTAAAATGTTTTTGCACAAAATCCTACTGAAGACCACAGACGTGATGATATAGTCAGACCCAATGCCCAGAAGCTGTAGATTTATTCCTTGCCACATTGCCCTAATGAACTCCACTTAACTTAATGCTTTAGAACTGCTTTGAGGCAGGACTTTCTTCATTCATTTCCCATAGTTAACTTTTCTTTCTTCCCTCCAATACCCCTCCTCATATTCTAGTCTGTGCCACTGAGCAGAGTCAGACAGAAGATGTCCATGTATTTCTACATCTCATTCTGCAGACAGATGGAAGCCTGGTGCACCCCACTCTCCATGCAGACCAGAACTTGCTTTCCCTGTGCTCCAGGCCAGCTGACATGGTCACTGCAACACTGAGCGGAGCAAATACATGCTGTGTCCCATCAGGGCTGATTGCTTCAGGCATGACACTGCCAGGGTTGCTTTCACATGCTCTGGCAAGTGTAGCACATGGGCAGAGGCAGCTTTGCCTGCACGGTGCTGTGGGGGCATAGCCCCAGCCAACCTCTGAGTGGCCCTTTTATTTATTTCGTGTAAACGAGAAACCACATAACCAGCACTATCCATCTCTAGTGTGCCAGAGAATGCAGGGTGTTGTTTTTCCCTTTTTTTTTGTTAAAATAAACCCAAGGAGAACCGAGAATGTTGCAACCTCAGCTGTCTTTTCTCCTTAGAGAGCTTAGTTGGTTTTCTTACCCCAGTGTCCTTAGGAGTTGTGTCTTGTGCAATTGCCCTGCCTATCCATCAGACAGATTCCTAATCAGTTTGAGACCTGTCTGATGGGAAGGTAAACATCTCGAAGATACTAATTTCCTAAAAGCTTTGTGAAACTTGTGTCTGGGTAAAGGACAGATCTGCGGAAGAGTGGCTCAGTGAGGCGGTCTGGAGGGCTCAGCACGGATCTGTTCTGTCTGTCCTCTCAGCTGGCCAGGCAGCACGAGTGAGCCGACTGCTCCATCACAGGCACAGGCTGCAAAGAGGCCACATCCTCTTGCTCAGTAGCTTGGGGATGTGAGGCAGAGCTGTGCTAGCTCAGGGGAGACAGAGGGGAGAAACTGGAGATACTCCAAAGTCTGGGAAGTGCTAGCAGAAATGTGTAGGAGGAACTGGGAGCTATTGCAGTGTGGTAATGTGCAACCATCAGAGGCAGATCTATAGGAATCAAAGTTCCATTAATCCTTCCATGGAGAGATTGACTTATTTCAATTGAAGAGTTTTTAAAGAAAGTGACACATTGCCTCATGACCTAATGGGTTGTGTTCAGATGCTGACCAGCTCGTGGGATGGATCTAGGCACACTCTGTGGCTCTTTATAGAAACAGTGGAGAAATGTAGTCACAGCATCTAAGCAGGAGGTCTGCAAACAGCCATTACTCCTCTCCACTGACTGAAAGGAGCTCTGGGGAATATGTGGTCTGAATTACTCATGAATCTCTCTGGCTTTTCAACTGTTGTGGCAGGCAACCTACATATGGCCCAATACCTGTTTAGTCAGGGAGTCAGAAACACTGAGTTTGGTTTTGTTCTCAGAAGGGCCACTTGTGTGGGTCTGCATTTGGGGGAGGAATGTACTTAGAGGACCAATTTTGCAGTTGTCTTGAAAGGGTCTGTTTATGCTAAACACTGAAAAATCATCCTCTTAAAATCCAGTAAAGCACCCCAGAGTGAGGCATCAAGCTACATCCAGTTGTTTTTGAAATTAGATGACTGCCTCTTTGCCTCAGTTTCCATCTGAAGAGATTTTCTAGTATGTAATCAACTTGAATTCCATTTGATGTACAGTACTGCTCTGAACTGCTTTGAAATTCTCAGATGAAAGGCACCATAGAAAACCAAAGCATTTAATGTTATGTTACACTATAAATTTTAATTACTAGCAATATCTTATTTTAAATAAATTATGTTTGCATGAAAAATTTTCAAGCACTATTGTAAATCTTCTGGACAAGAATGATATTAAAATAAATGTGCAGCTGAAATAATTTATAAGACCTTTTCACTGTGTGAAAAGGGTATGTTACTGAAATGCCTTCTTGCTGCTGTACTGTGATCTCTCTCAATGCCTCCTGTACTTAAGTAAACTTTGATTTTCCTATTAAGTTTGATATATGACTGTATCACATACAGCCTGCCTCAACAGCTGGCTAATTATTTATTAAGGGTCAGGAGGAATTGGAAGATTAAAGGCAAACCAAAACTGAAGGAGAAAAAAAACATTCTTCCTAAATTAGCTTGTACAGCAACCATTTTTTCTTTTAAAAAAGATTCTGCTTTATATTTACCTTATTCTTGACTTTCTGTCTCTTACATGAGAATTTTTTTCCAAGCTCTTTTGAGGATCTGAATGGTGTTGCTTTATGAGTTGAAAGAAGAAAGGTCTCGCACAGTCTCTACCCCTTTTCCCTTCTCTGAATCTTGTAGTCTCTCTAGCACTGCTCCCAAATTAGAGTTTGGTTTGAGGGAAAGGCGGGTGTTCTGTTTTGTTCTGTGTTTACAAAAGTCATATTTATGGTTTTTACCCATGCTTAGGGCCATTTAGTCTTTTGCAACATTGCGGATTAAATTTGCTCAGGGATGGGAGGCTTCACATGAAAATCTCTGTAGTGTCTGCACCTTGCATGTGGCAGAGTAGAAAAGGGTAAAATCCACACTGTCCCATGCTGTCCCCAAGCACGTGGGCCTGCAGGGAAGTAGCAGGATGGGCAGTGATCGTGTGTGTATTGCTAGTGGCAAAAAACCCCCAGGGAGTGATGAATGTTGTCCTATCTCTTGTTCCAGCCACACTGGAATGGCAAGGCTGAGCTGTCACTATGAAATATTGCTCAGTCATCATTCCCCTCCTTATTTCTCACTACATTTTACTCAGACTTCGGTAAGGTAAAGAAAATTCAGTTAGAGCAGGTGTAGAAATTCCCAAGATAACCTTTTTTTGTTAGTAATATGATTCATACATCAAAAGAAAGACTGCTGTAGAGCAGTATTGTTTTCAGTAAATCACCTAAATTCATTTTGGGTATTTCTGAGTAGCAAAGACATTTCTCTTTCTGTAGGCCTCTCCCTGGGATGTTTTGAAAGTTAGAAGTTTCATTTGTCCATTGAAAATTATTTATAGTTTCAGTATGTTGCCTTAGTGTTATATTAAATTCCAGAAAAAGGGAATATTAAAGATTTAATTCGATCTGATATGTGTTTTTAAATGGAGAAAGGAAAATTTGTCAGTTTGCCCCAACCTGAGATAGCAGTATTTTTCAAAATCTCAATAAACTTATGGAGGATGAGACAAATCCTAACCTGTCCACCCTCTATGAGAAAAACTTCGTGTAACAGCAAGAATGCGGGACTGTACATTCAGTATCTTGTGGCTCATTGAAGGAAGCTTTTTACACCGTGACTTACGACTTCTGTTCTAGAAAATGACAGACTGGAAACTGGAATTATTTAATTGTGTCGGAAAAATTTGTAAAGAAAAAGTAAGAAATTTACTTAGACTTCAGAACACAAATGCAAAGGTTCTGCTATTCTGCATGTTCCCAGAAGAGGATCAGAGCAGTCAGTTTGCAGTGGCATTAATAAAAGTTGGAGGTATTCAATGATTTGCAAAACAAGACCTAAAATAGACTGCCAAGCAGTTAATAGCATGTCTGAATATCAGCACACAGATTTCTGACTTTACTCAATTGAGGATCCTCATCCTGAGAGACAGGGATCATTAGCTGAGTTGCAGCATGATGCAAACCCAAGTGTGTGGCTTCTGGACAGGGGTGGTAAGTCCAGAGGGCTCTGCACTGCCCATGACCTGTTTGCAGTTAGCTCAGGGATATCTGCATCAACCCTCATCACGTGGGGTAAACATTCCTGGGTGCTTACCAGGACTTTATGATGAGCAATCTCTCTCATGTTTAAATACCCCAGACAGGCTGGAAAGGATGTGCCTCCTTTGACTGAGAATAAGTCAGTTTTTGTGGCTGCAGTGTTTGTAGTTAGCCACTGAAGGAAAATGTGCAGTCATTCAGCCTGTGTTTTTATGACCCTCTTGTCTGGCAGATGACTAAATCTGTGGATTTTTCCCTGTAGCTTGACTAGTTTGTTTCAACACATGGCAAAGCTATGGAAAGCAAACATAAGTCATGCAATGTTTGAAACTTCACCAATCCATAAGTTTGCAGAGTGCCCACCAACAACTTTTCCAAAATTCTTAACTGATAAATCAAAGTCTTTTGATGAAAATGTTCTTTTTCTTGTTTGAAATAAAACAGCATATAAGCATCAGACTGAACTGATCTATAAGGAACTGATGATAAACTGGAGCTGATTGCTTGACAAAATTATATATTGTTTTATAGAAGGTGAGGAAGTAAAAAAATGTCAAATAGACTAAACAACTGAAATGGAGCAGGGACTCAGAGGACTGTGATTCCATTGCTGTCTCTAGCACTTGTTTTCAGGATAGCTTCAGATAAGTTATTTTACTTCTGTACTTAAATTTTGTCGGTTTTCAAATGAAATATTAGTGCTGATCTCCTCTGTAAGCTGATCTCTCTGCTCTGAGATTTGTCAATCAGCGATAGAGTCTAGGATCTGAGACTCACAAAATTATTGTTGTCTGCTCTCCAGTAGTTCATACCTCAGTCTGCATCTCCTCTGTAGCTGCTGGGCAGAGGAGTGTTTGCCAAGTCTCCTAGGCCCGTGTGTCTTATTCTTTGTACCAGCAAGAGAAGCTAAAGCCTGCAGGCAGCCTGGTTTCTGATGGAGGTTAGTCATGCTTGTGTGGATGCTGAAAAGCTGCTAAGTGGAGAAATTTTCCATCTCCTCGCACTGATTCTGTGGGAATTTTCCTTTGCTGTGCAAGCTATGTAAACAGTAAGATAGGGTTGTTGTAAATAGTTCTCACACCTGCTGTTTTTCCACTTACGTTTTTGGTACAGTAACGTAATATTTTTAAATGGCCGTCTGGTGCTTCAGCCTATCACCTCAGGACAGGTGTGGACACTGTCCAGTTGTCTTTTGGAACTAGGATATATAAATGATATTGTAAAATTAATAAATAATTCATTCTTTCACTGGACTCACTTGCTGCTGCATCTCTGAATTCCTGATAAGCCTGCCACAATGCTTGTGCTGCCATGTTCTGGCAGGGCTTCTCCCAGAGGAGGATGACTGTACATTATGGTCCATGAGGCTGAGATGGCTCTGCAAGCAGAGATGGCCACTTCAGCACTTGCCACACTCCTCATCTCCTCCTCCAGACCCCTGCATTCATGGATTGTTACTGGTAAAATGATACCTAGCATAGATTTCTTATTACAGAGAGAGACCATGTTCATTTTTTAATCTCCTTATTAGTTTAAAGGCAGACCTGGAAGTCAGCTCTCCATTTCCATTGCATGAAGTCTCTGGTGCTCAGATAGCCTGTGACACAGAGCCTGGTGTGCCTGCAAGGGCCCCAGGCAGAGGAACACCCAGAGCTGGATTAGCTTAGTTCTGTACCTGCAGTAAGAACTTCTGGCACAGTTCAGCTGATGTGCAAGAGACCAGTGCCAGCCACTTCAGCATGGAGCTTCCTGACTTGGCTGCAGTGCTGAGCAAATGCAGCTGTAACCCTTTTCCTGTGTGAGCATTTATCTGGAGCTACTCTGTGGAGGAAAGGAACCATTTGATAGATTGTGTTGAAGAGAAACCCAAAGGGATTTTATGAATTTCCCTTATCTGCATTATCTTTGCCTCTCATTCTTCTGGATAAAGCAGAATAGCCTGCAGCTTTTGCCATGAATTCACACTTTCTTCTCTGTGACCCAATTAGTCTTTTAACCTTTCCTGGCAGTTCTTTCATGGTGGATATAGCCAGGATATAAGGAAGATGAAAAAACATTTTGAGTGAATACATGTCTAGGTTAAAGACAAGGAGAACACTTGAAGGATCTGATTAGGTTAAATAAAGAAGCAGTAAGGTTTGGATTATCTCTTTGTTTTTCTGTTGCTGGTAAATTAGGATTCAGGAATGGTTTGAGGTTTAGTTGCTAATTTGGGATGCATGAGCTCTGGAGATTTAGAAGGACATGGATAGTTCACATTTCCATCACATGTAAGCAGTAGTTCTTTTTCATGTGGTTACTCCTTGGTGCTGAGAAACAGAAACGTGTTCCACTTGCAAATAGATCCAGAAAATAAAAGTAGGACAATCACTTACTGAAGTGCCAGTATTGTACTGACCTTTTGCAGCAGAAATGTATGCACAAATTAAAAATAAACTGAGAGACTGGCTCTCATAAAGTTACTCATCATATGAAACTCCAGTGCCCAGCAAAAGTAAAAATATCTTAAGAAAGGCTTATTTTCACCTGCAGAAAATTACCTGTTCAGATTTGAAATGTAAAGGAAATGTATTTGTACCAAGTTGCTTTTCTTTCTGAAAGTCATTTTTCATCCTGGTTTTTTTCTTGTTCAATTTCAGTTCTTGGGTGATGCATTTATATTTCCCACCCTCTCTGAGCACTCTTTTTGTCTTTTATGACAATGCACAAGCAGGCCTGCTGGACTGTTCCACTTTACAGTTGGGGCTGCTTAAGAAAGGCTAGTGCTTTCTTAAATGAGTGTAACAAATTTCCTTGAAAATATCATTAAAAGTCCTAAGTTTTATAGGCAAAATAAGCAGACAGGATTATCAAAGAGAGGCTCATAGAATATGCTCCTTGATCTTTTGATGCCAGAATGAAATGCCTTGGCTGTGAGTAGAATGTATCCTCATAAAATCCCAGTCACATTTGCTGGGGCGGCAGGAATCAATCCCTATAGGCTCTTAACTATTTAAAGTTCATCAGTTTCCAGACTGGAAATCCGCATACACAGTTCCTCCATGTCAGTACTCCTAAATGTTTTCTTTAAATTTTAATTGAAAAATGGATTGAAAATGAAGCTTACCTGACAGAATTCTCTATGGTTTCATAGTGAGGACGTATGAGGTTTCCCCTTAAAAACTCAGTAACTGCCTGAAAACCCGGAATGAATCTTGACCATATATGAGATAAGATCCATTTCAGTATTTAGAACATAATGCACAGGAGGTAAAACCAAAACCTGGTTGGGTGAGTCATTACCATTCCTTCAAAAGGAGCGTGTGGGGATCTGGAGTAAGTTCTCACATGGGATGCCAGTGTGGTTAGATATCAGAGTCAGCGCGGCATTGGAAGATGCTGTGCAGAGGTGACCCAACATTGTGTCTTTGTCCCTCTAAGGATTCTTCATATTAGAGGTGGATATAAGAAAAGAAAATGAGCCAACAGTACTCTTGTTACTCCTTATATTGGAATTCTCCTCTGTGACTAATTTAGGAATTATTTTCCATTTTCTCTTTAATGTGCTGAGACTTCATGAACTTCTGTCTCCAGCCTTTGTAAGAACCATTCCTTTCATAGTAATGAGACATGAGGTCATCAGATTCCTGAACTGAAGAGGCATGGTGCTGGAATGCCACAGCGTCCACCTCTGAGCCTGTAGATACGCAGAGCACATTTGCCACGAGGCCAAATGACACGGTGGCAAAGAGGAGTCTGCCGAGTTTGCAGATGCAAGTCAGATAAAGAGAACACGTGAGCTGTCCCAGCCTGCGTGGCTCAACCTTCCTGACAAAAGAATGCTTCATGTTAGCCCATTAGTCCCTTCAAATGTTCTGTCATTTGAGTGGGTAGGGGTTAAATATGCACGCCAAATTAAAGAAAGGCATTTGTTAATAAAGGCTGATAGATAGAGGTGTGGATTTGATCCACTGACAAGGTTTTGTAGAGGTGACCTGATCTTCTGCTAGATCATTTCTCTGTAGGTGTAGCTCATGTAGGATATGTCCTGCATTGAGCCAACACAGGGATGTGTACTACCAGCATCTAGACACAGACCTCTGGAGCATATGCCTGACACACTGCCAGTATTGCTTAAAATTCATTATGTATGAGTCCAGGCGGAGTTGGTGTAACCATCTCCCTGGTCAACTCTTTTTGCCAAATACACATTCTTAGAACATTCTTGCATTAAAAAAAGAAGTTCTTCGTTTATAGAGTGCTAGTGCTGGTGATAACACCAAAATTCAGAAATGATGGACTCAGTACATTTTCTTCCACATGTTGTGTCCCCCCCCGGCTCATATCAAAAGATTGCAAATGACAAAATTTTAGGCTATAAGAATTGATTTTTAGTTCCTTTAATCAGCGGTTTCTGGCCTTCAGGTTGTTCACCAGTATCTTTATAACAATGACAGTTTTAACTGTCCTTTAAAACAAGCTGTGCCACAGCCTCTTGAATCCATGATGCCTGGTTTCCTACAAATCTGTGTTTCATGACTGAATTCTCTGCTCTCTAATAAGATGCATGTTCAAAGTGAAGTCTTTCCCACGATTGTGCCTTTCTAAATATTTTCCTCTTGTTAGATTCTCTGGTATCTCGTAACAATCGAGATTAGCTCCAGTCTCTCCCACTGTGAAAGGACTAATAAGCTCTCCAGCTGCATCCACCTGACAAATACCATTTGCCCTCAGAAGGGCTGTCAAGGACAGAAACTCTGGACCACAGTGTAGCCTCATTTGTTCAGCTTGTCTTTCAGGTGGCCAAAAGTTCATCTGCATGATTAAAAACTCAAGAGCTTTAAAACTGATGCAACAGAAATTTCCCTTACAGATGAAAGCAAGTCTTGTGAGAGGAAAGTTACATTTTCAAATTTGATATGAACCACACTATATTTATCTCTCTTGAGCCCTACTTTGAATATTTTTTCACAAGCTACTGCATCAAGGAGGGCATACTTAAATGCAGCTGATGTGTTTGAGTGAGATAAGGTTTGCAGGATTTTCAATCCTTTTAATCTCATCAGGTGCTTCCTCTATTTAGGATTTGAAGTTTCTTATACCATAGCAAATTTAGCCCACAAGTCATTGTTCCCAAAGCATTCCCAATAGAATGATAAAGACCGTTCTTTCTCTGTACACACAGATTACAATCTTTTCAAGGTACAAGATTATCCATCTGAATCCAAGGAAAAACTGTCATATAAAGTAGTGCTCCATTCGTTGAACCAGTTAAGAGAGAGCCCTTTGCCAAAGGGTCATGGTGGGTCCAGCCTTGCTGTGGTGCTGTATGATATAAGGACCAGAGTAAATTAAATCTCCTGTGACTCAGCTGCAGTCAGAGGAAAATTTATTGCCTGGTTGCTGCTACAGCACGTGGATTTGTCTCTCCCTGACTACACAGATGTGCAGTAAGTATGCAGAGAGTCCCATTGAGAGGAATGAGCCTGGTGTTTTGCAGCGGGCTGTTGTGGCTGTTTCAGGGGCACCTGAATCCTCCAGAAGGAAAAGGAATTAGCTGGGTACCGTGGAAATTTCTGCAAATGGGTCAAAGAGTATTGCTGTTAAAAGCCAGAAAGCAGGTGCACACAATGTCCTTTTTGAGTGGACAAACAGTGCCAATAGGCAGTCAAACCAGAGCAGCTCCACTGCTCATTAATTCTGTCTCTCGTTCCACTATTTCCTGTTCATTAACTCCCTCCTGCATTTCCCCTGTATGCCGGAGCACATTACTCAGACTCAATCATTGTCTCCAAAAGGGAAGGGTGTTGAAAGAAAAGGCCAGAGCAAGACTCTGCATTCCCTACCTCTCCCAAACTAGATTTTCTGCTAGAAAGAAACCAAACAAGCATTTTACACTTCCTTGGAAAGATAAATGTAATTCAGGCTTAAGGAAGGTATGTGCCCTCCAGCCAGGATTTACCTTTGCGCTGCTTATACTGTCAAGAAAACTTGTTTTGTTCTGAAAGGACTGTCTTACCCACCTCTAAATCTCACCCGTGCTCTAAATTCTTCATGAAGAAATAAACACAAGAGTCTGGCTTTGTTTTAACTGGCTTTTGTAAGGAGGGCAATTTGTTTCTTCTCACTTTTTTGTAAGTTTTGATATATTTTAAGTGGGACTGCTATGCTTGTCTGAGTGTAGTGGCAGCTTGATGAACTCTATGGACCCACGCACAGAGAAATTGTATATTTGTTCTCTGAGAACGGCAGCAAATGCCTCCTGTTGATAGGTATCTGTTGGCTTACCGTGGTCCGTGTTTCTCAGTGCTGGACCAGAGAAGTGTCATCTCTGGTCCCAGGCTCTGTCCAGCATGGACAAGGGGCCAGAGAACCTTCTCCTACACCAGTCTTCAGAAGAGAGTCAAGTATAGCAAGTCTCTGCAGAGATACCAAAGCTCTGTGCGAGGGCAGAAGGGTCTGTGGCTGGAGAGCTCACATGCTTTGGCCACACAGTACCGTGTCTTCTTGAATGATACAGAGCTGCCAGGGAATACGGTCTGCAGCATAGCTTTTTTGTCTATTAATAGGCACCACCAGTTTTGTTAATTATTTCATCTCATTTATCCCAATCAGTGAGTACTGGACTTCTGCTGCTGAGTGCCACTGCAAGGGCTGGAACTGTGGAACTATAGTCAGACTCCCAGTTCGAGCAAGCTCTGGTGTGTCCCTGAGGGCTGCAAGTGTGAGGCCAGGCTGATGAACCACACAGCCCAGAGTTGTTCTGGCCACATGTTCTTAGGCTGATGTGCCATACTTGGACATTTCATACAGAAATGCTTCCCATGGCTTTGGGATAGTTTGGTGCCTGCTCACAAGGCACTGATTCAAAATAAACTCTCCATTAATGGCCCATGGAACATGTGCCCATAGCTGTAAACACCTTGGTGTAGGTGCATGACCCTTTCATGTCAGCTTTGCAGGAATGCCCTCAAAGCCTGGCAGAAGTGATACAATCACGGAGAAAAGGGACGCTGTTCACACATTCAAGCAGTTTCTTAGGAGGAGCAGTGTTCCCAAATCTTTCCTGGCAGTTCATTTTCAGCTTTATTCCGAGTGGCTCCTGCCTGCCTGGTCTCGCACAGTTGAGTAGCTGTGGGGTGAGCACTGTGGTGAGGAACACCCCCCAGCATTTCCATTCAGTGCTCGCTTTCAAAACGTATGGGGATGGATGGGGGTGAAGAACAAAACCAAAGAAGCCGACACGCGTTATTTAGGACAAACGGACTTGATTATGGATCCTGAAGGTGCTATAAAACTGACGGATTACAGGTTCAGCATTTCTGGGATTTGAGCTGTCTGGCTTCCACTGTGCTTTCATTGTATCAGCTCCCCCTCGTTTCCTTGCTTTTTGCTGGAAGCATTGCACTGGAGCACAAGTGAAGTGAAGCAGGCCCTAACTAGAGCCAACAGCTGCCTTTTGTTGCTGCCGTGGAAACAGCTGTAAGGGGGTAATATAATCGCTCTTCTGTGGCCAGTCAGCTGCATATCATAAGCACCTTTCTCAGATACAGGGGACCCGGAGGCAGCTCCTGTGGTGATGTAAATGCTAATTGGGCCCACAGCCGGCTATTTTGTGCCCCATTTGACATACTAAGCACTTGTTGTTCTGTCTCATGAGCATAAAGTTGACTGAACAGATATTCTTTGCCACCTTTATTATAATCAGACTCATGTTTCATTCATGTACAGGAGAGGTCTTTGCACTCGCTCCTGTAAGTGGAAGGAATGGTTTCTACACTTTTTGATATGTCTCTCATCTTTTGTGCAATAAAACTTTTATGTGTTATCAGTCAGCTCAAACTTGGAGTGCTCACATTTGGGGTGCTGGATTTTTTTTCCTTTCCTTTTTTACAAATAAGCAAGTTCTGAATGGGTGTTGGGGGTTGTTTTTACAAAAATCATACCCACCTGGACTAACACTAGTTTTGTGTTTTTCTGTCTGAGATGACTGATTTAAAAACAGGTTTGATGGAAAAATATAGAATAAGTCATAGAAGAATTCATAGGAAGAAAATTTTAACAGTTTATCATCACAAGTCACAGATTATAATGGGCAGGGCACTATTTGAGTGTACTTGTAGTGGGACTGGGGGTTGTTGTTCTTAGAAACAAACACAGGAGTGTGTGAGTACTGAAAACAGCTGAGCAGCAGAATTAAGAAAGTTGTCTGGGAACAGCATGCCTGAGCTTTAGATGCTGTTTTTAATGTGTCCTTGGTCACAACAGTTAGCTTGATAGGGGAACTTCAGTGTTCCCTTATCAAGTCAGCTCACTACTCTTTTGAAGTACTTTAAAGCCCCACCTTGGACAGGGTTGTAGCTAGTCAGAAACTGGATATACTGAGTCTCCAAATATCCTTTGCAGCTCTTTTGAGATAGCATTTGTTTGGCTGAGGTGGAGTATTACAGTATTTCCCTGGCCAAATACTGTGTTGGATGTAGTCAGTCTGTATCAGAACACTGAACTAGAGATCACAGAAGGCTAGTGTTCATTGGCTTGGCACAGGAGAGCACATAACATGCCAGCTGCAAGTACGGGTACAGTAGGAGGTGGATCAAGGACATCCATTATTGATCAGACATGGATGAGTGGCATTAAGTATCTGCTCAGAAAAAAAAAAAATCAGGGAATAAATGTAAAAAACTAATTCAGAAACAAACAAACAAACCCCAGGTGCTACCTGTGTAAGTTTCTATACCAGAAGTCTTGAGTTACACTTCATTTACTCTGCATTTTTATTTCACAGGTTCAGGTTCAGCGGTCGTATTCTTGGCCTTGCTCTCATTCATCAGTACCTTCTTGATGCTTTCTTCACAAGGCCATTCTACAAAGCACTGCTAAGGCTGTGAGTATAACCATGCAACCGTGCAGAAACAGTGATCCCACAGTGAGTCCTGCAGAGACACAGACCCTCAGGGAGCTGCTTCAAGTGCACTGACCTGCGAGCTCTTTCTGCTGCTGGTTTGTTGGTCTGCGACAGAAAATTGACACATTTTTCTTTACTTTCTCCAAGAATTTACCATTCATAAATACTATGTTGACAAAAATAAACAAGTATGACATTTAGAAACACACATTAGAAAGTACTGACACATAATTCCAGAGTTTACTACTGATGAAAAGTTATAAAGATTCAACCAGGTGGAAGACTGAAAAACATCTTTGATGGAATGAAACAAAATAATAACGAAAGATGGAGGCAGGTTATATTAAGCAAAAATGCATCATTTGTCATGCCTCACTGGTGGAATAGGTTTTCATTCTAAAACACAACTTGGGTTAATTAAGAATGTTAATGTAGGTATAACCAGTGAATGGTTTTTTTGGTCTTCTCCTGTCTTTTATTTTAGAAAACGACAGCTACCAATAATACATTACTTTCAATTTGAAGTTTATAACATTAATTTGGATTGACAATCAGTCTCTCTTTAATTAATAGACTGAAGTAAGACAAGGTACATAAAATTTGCAACAATAAAAAAAGCCATAAGTATTAACTCAAGACTGCAATTAAATGCTAAAGAGCAGAATAAAGCTTAGCTGGATAGTTCATCAATTAAGATGATTCCAAATCAGCAAAGATACCTATCTTAACAGTCTTTTAAATTCTTTATCGTATTGGGGTTTTTTAACTATGATTATTGCTGGGATACAAACACTCATATCTCTATTGTACCTGATCTAGTCTGAAAATAGGGTGAAACGTAGGCTTCTCCCTGCATCCTTACTGCCCCTTTAGGGAATTTGAAACCAGGCTGCTCATAACATCCACCTGTCCTTTCAGCAGACAAGGATGGCTCCTTATTAGCAGAAATTAGGCTGCCTGACCTGCTCTGTGTCAGTCCTGTGTGCTCACCTGGCAGATGATAGGTAATGGAAGCAGCCAGACACAGCATGGTGGGGCTGAAGGGACATGAATGCTGTGAAGGACACCTTGAAGATCCACGTAAAATCAAGCCCCAGGGGCATCTTCTGACAGCAAATAATGCAGGCAGCCAACAGATTTGGCCTTGAACTGCTTCAAGAGGGTCTGTGAAACAGGCTTTGATGTTAGCAAAACTAAATGTACTTAAGTTTTATGTTGGATCTTCAGTAAATTTGTTCACATACTTAGTAGGAAATAATCCTGCCAGTAGTCACAGGGTCATATATTTTTTCTTGTCTCGCAATCAGGCCCTGTGATTTGAGTGACTTAGAGTATCTGGATGAAGAGTTCCATCAGAGCTTGCAGTGGATGAAGGATAACAATATCACAGATATCCTGGATCTAACCTTCACAGTGAACGAGGAGGTGTTTGGACAGGTGAGCACAGCTATGCAAAACATCTGAAAAGCAAATTTGAAGCTGACCAAGTTGTGCAAGATGAACATCTTTCTGTCAGAACAGATCCTTTAGCCTTTCAATAACAATTTCTTCTCCTACCTTCTGTTTCTTTCAAGCCACCTGTTCCAAGGCAGATGTTTATTCTTAGGGTGTATAATATACAATACCAGCCCCCCTACAGGCCTATTGAGCCACACACTGATGAGCATGAGGAATTCTCTGGAGTGCAGCTCTTCTCTCCAGGGTGTAGTTCACACAGATGTGGCATTTGGGGAATGCAAGCAATGTAACTTAAAGCTGATGTGACTGAAAGGATGGGTTTGGGGGGATGAAAAACATTTGACAGGTGGTGTAGGACCTGGCAACCCTCACCATCATTTTGTCTAATATCTCCCTGTTAGTTTCTGTGTCTCTTACTTACCTTGCCCCTACTTAACAACTTGGTATGTACATCCATTTATTGTGCTTTCTACAGCTCAGCTCTGCCTTAGACAGACAATTCTCTGTAACCTGGCCAATCTAGGTCACTATAGCCTTAAATAGACTTCAGCACTGGCTTAAGTGCAGTCTGGAAACCAGAACAAGTGTCTCCTGTGGGACTCTTTGGGTTGCACTGAAGTCCTGGTGTTCTTTGCTGTTGTAAACCGTTCCGGATTATCACCGTCTCTGGAAAGCCTTGGAGGGATTCAAAGCCGTATTCAGACCATGATTAAGGATCTCCAAGGAGATACTGAAAACTAGAGAGGCTCAAGAACCAAGCTCACCAAACACTGCAGAAACTCAGAGGATGGAGATAACTTGTAAGGAACAGACACACAGTGTCAAAGGGAGCAGAGAGATCAGGTGGAATATACAGAGAATGGCTCTCGGCACTTGACAATAAAGTTTCCAGGAGGGGTTTGCACAATGTGAGCTAAGGAAAAGTTAGACTAGTTTCTGAGGGGAGGAAGTCCAGCCCTGTGAGTTAAAGGGCTGCTCAGCTATGAGCTTGAAAGTAACGGAAAGCAAGCAAGGCTTCAGAGAGTATATTAAAAACTGAATTTAGCCTGCATATAGCAAAAGGTTACAAAGATGAGCAGAGTTAACGGTAGATGAAAAGGATGGGGCAGAAGAATTGAACTAGGAAGCCTCTGTGGGAACCGTAACACTGTTTTTCCACAGACTCAAATGCAGGAGTTTTTCATGGACTTGGAACTGAGAGCTTGCATGACATTGAACTGACAGTACAGTGGTTTCCCTGGAAGGTATGGCTACGTAAGACTAATACACAAAGGCAGACAGAAACATATAGACATAATCACAAAGGCAGATGAGAAAAGTTTCCCTATTTACAAGAGAAGACTTCAAAGCTGAACAAGAACTGAGTTGCTGTGATGCATCTGAAGGTAACATTTGGCACGCTAATTTATACTCTCCTCAAAGGAAAGAGCAAAACAGTTGCATAGGAGTCTGTTGTGGAAGATAAGAGTTGGCTCCAAAGAGAATAGAAAAAAATCACGATCTGTTGGAGATACTGTGGTACGAAAGCAAAAGAACACTAAAAGCCAGATTTTGAGGCTGTTGTCTAGTACATTATTTCCTATATACTGGACACTAACCTTGCTAAAACTAAAGATAGGGGGAAAAGTTGGTTCTCACTGTGAATTACAACCATCAGAATTCAAGAGTCCTAAGTGAAATCAAGATTTTCCTCCTGAAATTTGCTAAGTGCTGACAGCAAAATAACAAAGAAATTGCGGTCACATTTTATGCTCAAAAATGGATTCTAGCTGGAAATTCTTCCATGCCAGGAGTATCTGACCACTTAAATGCCATCTGAGCATTGCTTTGCTTGGTCCATGTGCAAGTGTAGTGGGAGCTCTGCTAATACTTGGGAAGCTTGATTTCAAGGGCTGGCTAAGGGAAACAAGAAAGATACTGACTCCTTGAGAAGCTGTGTAGTAGATGGTTACAGCTCTTTTGTCCTGCTTCCACAATTACTTTATTATGGACCAGTCACTGCTGCTTTCATATTTTCTTTCTTGTCTCATCTCTGATGTGTATTGAACTTCTAAGGTTTTTAGGCCAAATCCTCTTTCTTGGTACTTTCTTAATTAGAATTTACTCCAGATCAGTTCCAGCCTTCTTGCATGCTGGAACCCGGAGCACTCCTGTAACAGCAGTGACACAGTGTCAAATCGAGCATTACACATTTTTAGCAGTGGGGACTGATTGACAGTTTGAGAATTTAACTTATAAGACAGAGACATGTCAGTTGCTCAAGACCCAAAGTACTTACTCATGCTTTTACCCAGTAGAAAAAATTCTTCCAGGCCTTACTCTAAGCTCTCTTTGTGGATACAGCCTGTATCTGAGCCCTGGCAATTGTTCCCATCAGGTAAAAGGAATGAGCTAGATTGGTTGAAATGTCTTCTTGCTACTCTGAAACCTGATTCTGAATTGTAGCTCACAGCTGCGGTTAATGCCTCCAAGAACAAAAGCCCCAAAATAAGGACACGTTGCTATTAATTGCTAGCCTCCAATTACAGATAACTAATAGTATTTGAATTTATATGGATAATGAGAAGTTGAAAAAATCAGTAGTTTTCTAGGTGTTTGTGGGAAGTCTTGCAGGAGACTTTGATCCTGTAGACTTATGGTCATGCTTAAAGCTAGATAACATTTAGTCTTTGGTTTTGCAGATGTATCTTAATGCCTGACAGCCTTCAAGAATACAGCATGGCAGCTGGGCCAGAGCCTTGCTTTCTGGGCAATGCAACGTTACGTGTGTAATGGTGATGCAATGATTTATGTTTGGGAATTTAACCTGAACCAGCTAAGGATTCCTAACTCCTTCCATCCAGCTTTACTTGTTCTTGCTGTTTCTCAACAAAGCTACAGATTAGATGACTCAGTCAATGTTTCTTAATTCATAATATTGCAATTGGTCCCTCAAGTAAAGTGACCTAAATACTGCCTATGCAGTATGCTGTCTGTTGGACTAATAAATAGATAATAAAATAAATAATACTAGTAATGAATATGTATTCATACAGTTCATTTACTGTTGGTGGTGGACATCATTGTTATAGCAGCAGAAAACTGAAGAGGCGATCAAAATATTCTTCCTTTTAAATCCACTAAATTGAACATGAAAATAACTGCAAGACAAATAAAATTTTCTGTCACATGGGAGGAGGAGTATGTGCTTGCTGGATAGGATCCAGAATGATTCCTTAAATCGCTTCTCAATCTCAAGCCTTAGTAACCCAAGCCAACTAAATTAACTATTAAAATGCAAAGAAATGCTGCAACTCTTGCTTAAAATAAAGAAAAGTTATTTACAGTACAAACTCTTCTCAGGTTTGGATGGCTGATACAAAACTCTGAATCCCACAGTGACTATTTGTTATCTGTGCAAGGTTGCTGTACAGGGCTTGTTTTAGGTAGTGTATTGGGAGTATTAATTTTATGATACTTTCTTTAGCTGTTGGCATTTCTGAGTAAACACTTTTACTAGCACTTGGGGAAGGGTAACACTTGTTGCCTAAGAGACAAGTAGATATCCCTTCCAGTTGGCAGTTCCCAAAAAGCAGTCTGCCTACTCCAATACTGTGATTGCCTCCCCATTCTGTTGCTTCCTGTACTGTTGCTTGGATAATCTCATGTTTGAAACACAACATGATCCATACATTGCTACACCGCTGTTTATCTTTGTTCGGTAGGTGACCGAAAGAGAGTTGAAATCTGGAGGGGCAAATACAGCGGTGACAGAAAAGAACAAAAAAGAGTACATCGAGAGAATGGTTAAGTGGCGAGTGGAACGAGGAGTGGTTCAACAAACAGAGGCCCTGGTCCGTGGCTTCTACGAAGTGAGTAACAAAGTGATGCTTCCACAGTCATCCCTTTTTCATGTGAATGAGAGTGGCACTCTGGTTAAAATGTGCTTCATTGGTACCCTAGAGAATCGCTAAACAGACACAAACAGCAGGGAATTGGAGTTCTTGTATCTCTAGAGACAGAGACCTTGGATATGGCATGTTTAAGATTAAAGGAGAAAGGAAAGAAATTTATCTTCTGAATATGATAAAGCATTATTTATGATCTAGAGTTAAGAAGGACACTACTTTCCATTCACACAGTAAGAGAAGTAGACATTTGCAAATTTTATTCTACCTTGTTGTGGTTTTGGGTTAGGGTTAGGGGTCCCTGACAAAGGAAGATTGTGAAGAACTGTATACTTTGATGAGAAGCTGATGAAACACACTGTATTTTTAGGGATTCCTTCCAGTAAAGTCAGTCCTTGGGTGCAGTACAAGCTGTTATCTTGCTGATGGTATTCCTGGATGCTGCTCCATTGTTTTCCCCGGATTTTGCAATTTATCTTTGCTGAAGACCTGGATCTGAGAACATCTTTCTGGCAGAGCTGCTACAAGGACTGGGTGAAAACCTGTGGCTTTGCTGACCAACCCATGTAGTCACCTGCAGTATTCACGCATGGGCAAGGACTCTGCACACATGGAGGAAAAGTGCAAAAGCCTTTATTGCGTATCTGAAATTCCCTTAAATACCAGTAGCTAACAGGATATCACATCATATAAACAGGAAAGATGTTCACTTCAATGTCTCCCAATTACCTGGAGTATTTCCCAGACATTGCCTATTATGGTAAAAGGTAAACAATACCTTACAAGGTCAGAAACTGCAATTATCACATCTCATAGGGCTGACACTGTCCAGAAACCCACAATGCTCTCTCAGCCCTTCCCCAGTGACCTGGCTGTAATCCCAGGATCACCTCCGGGTCTGAGAACGAGGCTCTTTCTTTGGCCGACAAGGCCTAAACTCTCTTCCAGCACACAGTGTAGCCCAACCGTCACCTATTCTTGCCCCTCCCTAATCATACACAAACATGTGAATGCAAACATTCAAACTTTGTCACCGGAACCATAGGTTTATAAGACTTTCCTTCATTTCCAGTCTGAACTGTGCTTATAAGTGCTTTTTGTTCCAGGTTGTAGACTCCAGGCTTGTCTCTGTTTTTGATGCCAGAGAGCTGGAGCTAGTTATAGCTGGCACTGCAGAAATAGATCTCAATGACTGGCGGAACAACACAGAATATCGTGGAGGTAAACTGCCTGCTCATGTTTACTACTGTCTTGACTGTTACATGGAAGTCTTCCTCCTTCTTTTCCTTCTGTCTTTCCTAAGGGAAATGCCCCATTTTGTCCAGGAAGTTATTGTGAAGAATAACTCCTGAAATACAAAAAGTAAGATCTCAGGTTTGGATCAACAGGTGTTGTGGTGTTAAACTACTGAAATTGCTTCTGCTATTTCTATCCAGATTTTATCTATTCAATTGCTGCAGACTTAGCAGGAGTTTTGACTATCAAGGACTGAAAAGGATTTGCAGAATTAGATCTAAAAGTTAAAAGTCATATAAGATGACTGTGAGTGAACTCTTGGCCTCACAGAAAGTAGTTCCACAAGTCCTCCTGGCTTCAGCAGGGAGCTGAAATCAGGAGCTGAATTTCACAGTTCCCAATTACATTTCAAAAACGTACACATCTTGCTTAACTGTCCCCTCAGCCTAAACGATGTCAAGTTGGAATTTTTTCCCTTCTCTACTGCTTGGCCTGGTTTTGCTTTAAACAATGATTTATCCAGGCTGTCTTGGCTGATGGAAAAATGTGAAATCCACCAGTTCTGCACCACAAGTGGAAAGTCCCTGAGGTTCCCATATCCTCCCCTGAAATACAGGGTTTCAGTCTTTGCTGGTCACTGCCCAGCCTTTGGGTTACCTTGAAATATGCAGCTTACCACAAGCACAGCTGGTCCCCAAAGTTATTCTCCTCCTACATTTTTCTTTAACTTTGGAAACAGATTCAGTCTGGTATATGCTGGCTTTCACTAGCACAAACCAAGACACAGAGCCCCTCAGGTGGGAAGTTTGCCAGGGAAGGGCAAACTCCTCTCCATATGTCAAACGCTATTGCAATCCAAAAGAGAATTTACTTGGGAACCAGAAATTGTTAAGTTGTTAAGACTCACACTGTGTGGCATATTGCAGATGGTCTTTAATATCTCATGCATGTAACCCCAATTCGTGCCAAGAGATTTGTGAGAGACCAGTGTACCTCAAGTATATATTTGAGTTTCAGGGTCTGAAATGAGTTAGTGATATTATAGTATCCACAGCCAGGACAAAATGGAAGCTGGGACCTACTGCTCATGAAGAACAAGTTATATTGTTAGGCCAGGATCTTTCCAGCAGGAGATCTACTGCCCCATGCTAATGGGAACATATTTCAGTGTTGAGTTTCCGAGTTAGGAGGAAGTGATGTTAATTTCTCTTGCTTGGTGTAGGTTACCATGATGGACACATAGTGATACGGTGGTTCTGGGCAGCCGTGGAGAGGTTTAACAACGAGCAGAGGCTGCGGTTGTTGCAGTTCGTCACAGGAACGTCGAGTGTGCCATACGAGGGTTTTGCCGCTCTCCGAGGGAGCAACGGCCTGCGGCGCTTCTGTATAGAGAAATGGGGCAAAATAACCTCCCTCCCAAGGTATGTCCCAGCCAGGACTTGGTACCAGAATTGCTGTGAGAAACATAGGCCTGGTACTTTGTTGCATCTCTCTGCCAGTTAATGAATACACTTAGGACACTTAAAAAATAACAACAAAGAAACAATTATCAGTTTGTTGTTCTGTAATTGCATTCAGAGAAAAGTGTTTTCTTTTGCTGTCTTTTTGATTTGCAGGCTCAATTTAAACTACTTGGAATCCTTGGAAATGGTTAAGATAAAGGTTTCCATGGGTTCAAATGCAGTTCTCTTACTTTGCTTCTAGAACAGATTCAGACCAACACGGGCTTGTCAACTGATTCTGTTCCCTTTACTGCCAAAGTGCTAATAAAAATACTTATGAATTTACAGAGGCATGAAAGCCAAAATCTGTCTCTGAATTTTGGCTAGAGACCTGAGTGTAATCCCTTCATTTAGTCTGATGGTTCCCCTTTTTTGTAATGAAGAAGCTTAGTGACGAACTTCGGACCACGTGGTGATAATACCCAATTTGTTGCATCTAGTTAAGTCAGCCAGCTAGGAGCAAATGAGCTATAATGTCATACAGAATCAACAGACTTGGCAGTGCTTCCCAAAGAAGGGGTCATCTTCCTTTTCAGAACAAAGGGACAGGGGCACAAAGGGGTGGACTTGCCTCAGGCCACCCAAGAGAGCCATGGCACAGCCAGTGACGGATTCAGCTTTGAGTTCTGCTTTACCACTTTATGGGTGACCAGCACTCATCCTCCCTTATTGAAGTGAGTCACCTTTTCTTGAATGTCCTGACAGTTGCCTGAGGCTCTGCCCCATTTGGATTACAGAGCATTTCAGTGCCTCTCAGATACTTTTGCCACAGTGGCCCTTTTACATCGCATGTGCCCTCCAAAGGATACTTTCTTCCTGCTCTTATCATTTGCTTTCAGCTACACTCCAAAGGAGGCCACTTTTATGGCACAGAGCAAAACTTTCATCTCACAGACCTTGCAAATATAGTCAGACAATCAATTAACAAAGGGTCTGGTCCAGTTTTCTCATTACTTGCTCTCCATGTTGTTTACCCAGAAACATACTATAAGACATGGATTTGAGCAAACCTCTGGAGTCCTCTGGAGAGGGAAGGTCCAAGTCTGGTCACCCTCTCAGTCCGAGTCTGCTCAAGCCCATGCTTTTGCAGTGGGGAGATGCAGAAACTGGACCCAGGGCACTGTGTCAGAAGGCATTCAGAGCTGACATCTTATGTGGACTCCCTCTAAAGTCAGGAAATGGGAGTAAGTGTTTTTAAGGAACAATTGATCTCACCTGAACACAGACTTCTGAAACAGCTCAGCTGAGTCACAGCTGGAATGTTTTGATTTATGTCCATCTACCATGAAGACTCTACAGACATTATATGGAGAGCTAGAGCCTACATGAAGCTAGATGTGGGCACTGAGATTTAAAACCAGATGAAAACATGTAAGGTCAGTGAGATGACTCACACCGTCTGAGCTTCAGCCAGCAATGTGGTAAGAAAGCCTGAGAGCAACAGTTTGCTATTTGTAGTCCAGATCCTCCTTTTGCAGTATATATATATAGTCAGGTTCTATGTAAGGGTTTCAGAGCTTACCAAGGACATTCCTGCCTGTAGACAGTCAGCAACCAGCAGTCACAGACTCTGCAGCATTTCTGTAGAGCTCTCTTTGCACTCCTTCTGGGGTGGAAAGGGGCGAGAGGGGAGGGTGGACCTTGGTGCATGCACAGAAAATGCCCTGGGCTGACCCAGCCAGCTCTGAAAAGGTAATTGGCCCCTTTCTGCTCTGCTTAGCTTTCTTTGTGAACCTAGGCATTACTTCTGACCCAAATTCAGTTAGCCCCGAGATATTCACATTAAGGATTTTATGTTTGTCTACTGATCTCTGAACGAGTTGCTCTCCCTGAAAGAGGCCTCCTTTCCAGGTGAAAGTTGGTAGCACTTTTTAGAAGTCTTAGAGCTCTGCATTCATTTTAGCCTGGGGAAAAAGAAACACCACTTGCTCATGAGGAATAAACACAGCTTGATCACCATGAGTTATTGCCTGCATTTTTATAAAATTATGGGATGCTGCCAAGTATACACAGTGCTAAGAAATGCAAAAATCACACAGGCTAAACCTGGAGGTTCCCTGAATCCTTAGTTAAGCAACTAAATTAGTATTATTTAAACCTTGTTTTTTAAATACCTGATTATGGTTTGCCCATGTTTATTTAGATTTATTTATTTATGTACTTAAGACTTACAGGCTAAAAAAAAAGTCATATGTCATATCCTGTGAGCCTTTTAGTCCTGTGACATGAGTATAACTAACTTTAGCTGTTTACAATAAACCACAACAAATTCCCTCTTCACTCTAACCTGCTGTACAAAGTGTTGAGAACTTTTAGCTCTATCATGACTCTTTCTCTGTTTCCTTACTTCTGCTCCAGATGGCTGAAATAGTTAGGCAAATCTCCCTTAAATCCTGTCCTTACACTTTGGCAATGGAGCATGCACCTACCATTTGCTTATAGTGAGCAAAGACGTGCTAACACCTAAACTAGATAGTTCGGTTCTGTTTGCACTTGCAACAGCAACATGGTATGCCCAGAAAAAAGGCATGGTGTAAATTTCTAAAATTAAACACTTTTCAAAGAATAACCACTGATACATGACACTTGGAGTGCTTCTTGAAAGCACTGAGGATAAGGAAGATTTTTTCAGGAAGGTTAAATATCCAGTAACTTCATTCTAAATTGGTGGATTTGTTCATTAGCACCAGTTCCCTGCAAGAACAGGGTAATTGCGGTGTAATATGTTCATTTAAGACAAAGAAGAGTAAGATTACACCAGTATTTTATTTCTGGAGTGTGCACATGTGCCAGACACATTATTCCTATCTATATTTACTTTTGAGATCACATATGTTAGAAAATTGAGGCACCATACAGCTCAGAGGTGCTGCTCTAATCCCAGATCTTCAGATGACAACCCTAAAGCAGGTTCCAGAGAGACTGCCAGCTTTGCAGATCTGTCAGTGTAAATCTGCATCATGGGTTCTTCCAAACTGGTGTAGCTTGTCATATAAAATAGCAGGTTCAATCACTTGTTCATCAAGGTTGAGTTTTACTCTTCCTATATAATATGCAAAGCTTTGCCCCAAAATGAAGGCATTACACATTTAACTGGTTGCCTGAGTAGAGATGGTTGGAGACTTCTTGCAGCTGTAGCCTCTTCTGAAGCAGGAAGCCTCTCTTCACCTCTTCTGGGTCATGCAGGTCTTTAAATTGAATCAGTTTTAGTAGTAGTTCATCACAAATAGATTCTTGTTCCCTGCCAAACACTATGTGAAAAGCCACTGGTTTTCTAGCTGGAACAACATAGCTTCATCTGGTACCATGGGAGCAGAACTCCTGGCCCAAAACAGACCTGTGCTAAGGACTAGCAGTGCTTACTACTATAGCTATAGGAGGCAAAAATTCAATTTTTTTAAATCCTCGGTTGGCAAGTGTTCAGTGCCTACAAATGCCACTGTCCCACCTTGTGGTTACACTCCTCACCTGGCAAAAACTCCTGCCAGCTCCAAGATTATGTCTGTTTGAGTATCAAGTAAGTAAGGACTTCTGTATGCATCCCAGGGATTCAAATAATCCGATTTGACGCAATGAGGTCACTTTTCCCAACAGTGCTGAGCTACAACTACCCTTTCATCAGAAGAGATTTTCATTCAGCAGTGTAATGTGTGTTATGTATGATACAGATTACAGTGCCAGTAAATATCTGATCTTTTGTAAGAGAATTCTGTTCTTCTCTATTGGATGATCAAGTATTTAGTCACCATGGAATCCTGTATAATAATTTAAAAAAAGATTGTGTCCGACTACAAAGAACTTTATTCTCATAATTTCCGTCTTTCCCAATGGACTGAATGCGTGGCTTTGCTGTCTCTTACCTTTCCTTGTATCCTATCCCTCTTCTCCTTCCTCTTTTTTCAAGTACAACAGTAATATCAGCTACAAATCTACATTCATCTATTAAACACTGATTCCCAGACAGCATATAAGTGTTCCTTCTTACAGGCAAAAGGAACAAAAGCTGCTACCTGTGGGTTCTGAGACTGATGAAGAGGGGTTTGTGGGTTCATTTAACGAAAGCAAGGTGAAAAGGAGAACTGCCCAGTTTCTGCTTGACAGGTGCGTTTATGTTAGGATGCAAGCCTTACCTCAGTAGATAGTTTCAAGTTATAATTAGGATAGGGTGGGGTTCTGTGCCCACTTTTACTGCCTTTGGACTCTCACCTTTATGGGGAATAAAGGAACTGATAAAGAAAAGAAGAATGCAAAAATCTTAAAAGCTTATACTCACAATTTTTAGAAAGAATTCTTAGAAGAAAAGAAATAGCATAGCACTGGGAATAATGAGCAAGATTAAAGGTTCAAGCCCACCAAAACTATATTAAGCAATAAAGACAGACTGCCAGGAAGAATGAAATTTTAAGTGGTCCATTTACTGCTTAACTTACTGGAGGATGAGGGCATATGAGGGTCAGAGTTGGTTTACATTACTTTATCTTGCATTTTCTTCCAGAGAGCAAGAATCCTTCCCATAAAAGCTCTTACCAATGTAATTCTTATTCCAGGCCTCACATTCCCTGAACACCCTCTCAAATGTCAGCAGGCTTATGTGGTAGGAGGCTTAAATCAAAGGAAGAAATATTTTCTCATTGCTGTGACTACTTCTTGCACTACTGATGTAATGTTTTCACCCCCATATGTGTGGCAAGTGTTCCCTGTATTATGCTTACTGTAGTCACTCTCACTGGGATCAGTAGTAGGAGACCAGCATGATTCAGGAAGAATTTACCCCTTTGGAGGGTGAGGCACAGTTAGACAACAGTGGGTATTATGGAAAGTATCACTGACTCTTGATTGCCCTGTGTACTGCAGTATCACACAATATATGATATAAACCAGACAATTTTGAACATAATTATCTTTATGTAAGATTGAGTGGGCTTCACAGGCATCATTGGAGTTGCAGTAGATCCACACTAGTTTCACAAACCGGAATATGAACTCAGATTTTGCCCTTAGCAATGCATTGTGGTTTGCACCGTAAGTAGGTAGAAGTGTAAACCTAACCTGGATAGTGCTCCTGAAATGCTGTTTCTATTTCAAATTTTATTACCTTTCTTTGAAGTGCGAGTATTTTTTCTGTAAAGTTCTTGAACTGGAGAACACAAGAGTGTTGCTTGGCAAAATGTTTCAATGTTTCTGCCACGTTAACTTTTTTCCTCTCTTCGCTCCCCACAATAAATTCCTTGAGACCTTCTATAGAAGACCCCACAAATGTCAACCTCATAGTAAGAAAAGGAATTGATCTTTTTTTCTGAGTTTGAGTAGGTCAAGGATTACTAGAAGTCAACAGCGTGGCAAGGTTTTATCATAACCAGTGTGAAATCAGATGGATAATGATCAGCCAAGATAAATGTCTGCAAGAAAGTAGACACCAGAGTCAGTGGCTGTGGATGCATCTGTACCACACAATAGGATGTGCAACAGCAATGTCTGAGATGCTGTTGTCTCGAACAGTTGAATGTGCCACAGTTGAGCACCATACAGAGGTTCTGCAAAACTACATTAGCAGAATCCACACCTGAGCCACCATGGCTGTGCTTCTTCCAGTTCTGGAGCCCAGCAGCTGAGCTCCTCAAGACTGGCTGTCTCTGCATGGGGCTGTCTTGCCTGTGGTAAACATGTACTGAATGGACTACAAGAATCCTTCTGTTCATTAACTCCCAGTGGTTGATACGTATTGCCAATGGCTTGTAGCAGCAACTTACATTGCAAAAGATTGCTGAGATAAACAATAAACAGTGCAGGGCTACTCATGGATAATACACATGAGCTGCCATGCTTAATTCAAGAGATGAATCAAATAATGGCTTTATTAATGTTCCTTTTTCACTAACTCAAGCGTTCCCAGCTCATTTCCACAAATTCTGTTGTTTATTGTACTCTCTTCTGAGACTGACCAGCTAACAAATATTCATTCAGAAGGGGAAAAAGGATGGTAAAAGCTCTCCTAATTGAAATTCTGTAATGCAGTGAAGATTACGTGCCTCTGGCTATTTCAGTTGCCTGGTTGCTTTTAATGATTCACCACTGGTGCTTGATAAAACTCTCCCTCTGAATCTACAAGTCTCAGGCCATCCCATCTACTAGCATTATGTCTTTTCCACTTTGTGGGTAGCCTAAAAGATGACTAGCATGACTTCATGTAGTTTTCTCCAAAATAGCTCTGCTGCTTCTGTTTAACAGAAATAGCATTGAGTTAAAGTATGAGATGGAAGAGCTAGAGGTAAAACAACTCCATGGCTTCTAAAAATACTAGGGGCCAGAAGCTTGAGACATTGTTAGCCATTGAGGCTACATTTCCTTCCATACAGTTTTGTCAATTCACATTTATCAGAGTGAGGAAGAGGAAATAGAAATATTGCTAGCATCATGCAAAACTCTAAGCTGACTGAAAAAACCTGAAACTATTTTACTGAAAATGTGCCCCTCCCACGTCCATTTGTTGAACGAGCTGTGCAGCTTCTCAGTCAGTTGAACTGGCTGAACTGTTGGGGCAGGGACTGTTTCTTTACTCCACATTTGTATAGCACCTCACACAGTGAAGTGCTGTCTGCCTCTGGGTCTAAATGCTGCTGCCAGAAAAGCTGCAACAAGGTGAAGGCACGCATGCAACCCATTCCATGGCTTCTTTTGAAGGTGCTGCCAATGTAAATATAATGGCAGGTAAATATAATGGTAAAACTGGGGGAAGAGATGGTCATCAAGTTTGCAGCTTGCTCTGCACAGAGTATTTTGCTTTTGTCTTGGGTACTGCAAATAAATAACGTTTAAAGGCCAGACTTGCAGCAGATGGCCAACAGCTGACTTGCAGGAATGTTCTCAACAGCCTTCCTTCCTCAGTTAGCAGATCCCTGAATGGTCTTTTAGCAGTCAGGCCTGCCTCACTGCAAAAACATGCTGAGCCCATTCTGTCACTATAGTCCATCACATTGTGTTTGTCCACTGGTGCAAAACTTATTGGCAGCTCATGTTGGATGTACAGATGAGTGCCATTTTTTCAAAAAATCTTGAGGCAACCAAAATTATAGTAGTGAACTTCTCTATCAGGCCCTAAAACCCCAACTCCTCGGTGACCTCCAGCATTCTTCTCCCTCGAGATCTATACAAGATCCCTGCAACATCTGAAGCAGGGATATCAGATGTTATGTTGATACTTAGCTTTCTGTCTTCTGTATGAAGTATTCATGTGTATGTGCACATACATTTCAGTGCCTCATATTTTGGTAGAATTCAAGAGTTTTACTTTGAGTGAACTTGAATGTCTTGAGTCTCAGCAGGAACTAGTTTTCTCAATTCTTATTTGTTCAAGCTTTTTAGATTAAGCTTAACATGTAGCGTATTTTCCTTTTGCAGGGCACACACGTGTTTCAACCGTTTGGATCTTCCACCGTACCCCTCATATTCTATGCTGTATGAAAAGCTGCTGACAGCTGTTGAAGAAACTAGCACCTTTGGACTTGAATGAGGGGGTTCAGGCACTTCTGGTGTTTTTATGGCTGATGATGTCACCTTTCCTGTCCACCATCATGTGATCTTGGTTTCCCATGTTTTTATTTTTGAAAACAAAACAAAAATCAAGATTAACAAAAGCTGTGCATGAAGAACAGCCACCCTCTACGATCTAACCTTCATGCTTTCATCCTCTGTTTCCAATGGACTGCTAGTCTGTATGCAATAGAAAAACAACTGTCTCAAGGTTTCTGTATATCTCTACATACCTCCATTAATAACAATGAAAATACAAATGCAAGTTACACTACACTTGACCAAATGTTAATAAATGTTTACTTCCACCTACGTTGATTAAAAAATAAAAAAAAAAACCTCATCAAGCATTCCAAGCTTTTATATACCCATATCTTCTAAATCAAATCACAGCCCATCTTACTTCTTAATCGTTGAATCCAGTACTAGGAGCTGGTCAAATATATCATCATCCATCCTTATTTTCCCTGTATGTATTGTCCATCTGAAAGACACCTATGAGCAAAACTGAAATTTTTATATATGAACTCATGATCCACATCAGTTGCATCAGCTGGAACTGGCCCAGATACATGGTGCAGATAAGACCTTCAAAAACTAAAAAAAAAAACAAAAAAAAACCACCAACCTGTAATGCAATGCAAAGCATAACGGCGATTGTTATGATTGTTGCTTGCCAGTACTGGAGAGAACTTGCACTTCAGAGCTTTTGGGAGGGGCATCTCCATTGTAATGTTTACCACACAAGAAGCACAAGGTTGTGCGCACTCAAGAAGGATGTTTTATTATGTAGCAAAAAGGACAAGGCTCCCTTACCTTAGTAAGGAAAAGGGGAAGTAAGAAGAATGTTCTACTCTTATGAATACCCTTGGATTCTGTTGACCAGATCTTTGTTTTCTGATGTTTAGAATGTTCCTTTCCAAATGACAAGTCTAGACAATCCCATCCCCTGTGTCAGAAGCCATTTATTTTCTGTTAGGGTGGACTAATCTATGGTTGCTGGGGGCGGTTTTCAGTTCTGTTGTTTCTCTTTTCTTGTTCAGTGGAATAGTCCATATTCTCAAGTGTGGTTTGTTGTAGACAGAATGTTTTCATCTGGGGTCTGTCAAATGAGAAGCTGCAGTGAATGAGGGTGTTTGTCAGGTATGAAGGGAACTATAACTCTCTGGGGGTTAAGATTTTTTTGCACAAAATCTTAAGGAAGATTGGAGGAAGCCTAAAGGCACTCCAGTCATACTAGGTACCACTGAACTAAAGATCTTGCTCTTGTTACTGCAGACATAACCCTCTTCAGTTTGGTGTTCTTTCCAACTCTGAATCCAGGGGGAAAAAAAGGAAAACAGCAGTAGGCTTGTCTTCAGATGGATTTTGCTGAGGCTGTTACAGTCACCCTCACTACTCTGATTACATTCTAGTTATTAATCTTTGCTGCCCTTGTTTTCCAAGACTAATCTCAGATTGAAAGTGTTTGTCTTAACTGGGAAACGGAAATACAAAGTATCTTCTGACACTAAGTGTGTTAAAGGATGCACGAAATGCGAAGTGAGATTTGTGAAGGTAAGTGAGAAGGTAACATCATAGTGTCTAGCAACTTGCATGAAATATGACAGCCCCTTGAGGGCTGGTTACTGGTAGTTTTGTGTTAGTTATGCTTCAGATCACTGTAAAATCAGGAGACCAGTTCAAGATCTAACACATCTAATTCATCTTAAGTTTTCTCTCCAGAGAAAAAAATTGGACTCTGCTTTCTCACATATTTTTATGGTGGTTGTACAGAACCTCATCAAACTTGAAAAACTGCATTCTGAGAGTTGTAGATCATTCTCCTGCTTTTATTCTTAGGTCAGTAGGTATTTGAAAGGTGATGGACCCAAAAATATATTTCTAAGCAAAAAAATTTTTTTTTCTTTTTTGTTAATGGTACATAAAAAATTTGAAATACTTAAATTGCCCCATTCATTCAATTTCTGTGACATTTCAGCCACTTTTATACTAATTTACTGTATGGCTTTTACTGACACTCTGTTTTATAGTATGTTGTTGTTATATTACAATTGCAAACAGAGACTGCAGCTACAGGCCAGCTTCATTGTACCACACACCGAAAACGATGTTTAGTGTTTCCATAGATGAGCTCTCAGGCATCTATTCCATGTGACCAGCCCCACTGCACAGGAGAGATGGAAAAAGTAATGTTTTTCTCAGAGCATCTGTCATGTGCACATGAATTCCATCAGAAAAAGTCACACCAGGAGAGACTGAACATGAAATCTTCCAGTGTATGTAATTCCTGCCTCTTCACCTCTGGGCCCCCAAATCCGGTGATTCTTGTATGGTTCTTAATTTATTCTTGGTGATGTTATAAAGTTACCTGTACTATGTCAAATGTTGGATGTCTTCCAACATTACAAGAAAAGAAAGAGAAGCATCCAGCTGGTTGGTCCATATTTGGCCAAGGAAAATCAAGAGCTGTCTCATTAACATAGTAAAAAAGTGAAAAAAAAATCCAATCTTTACAATGCTGTATAGTTAAATTTTTTTAAGTATTTTAAAACTATATTTTATTATGAAAAATGAAGCTATTTTTTGTAGCATAATAAAAGATGTTTGTATTTCAGAGACAGCATCAAGCTCCACTAAATGAAACACAGAAGGCTTTCTCCTGAAATTCTTCTTCACAACATTTTCTGGCACTCGTCACACACTAAACTAGATTATGTTTGGCAGATGCCGTCTCGAGCACCTTGTGTGTTCCTCCTCTGGGAAACACAGAGCATAGCCAGCTACTTCCCATCAAAATCCTTGATCCAAGTTGTCTTTCAAGCACACAGCCTAATATTTTTTAAAAGTTACTTTCTAAGTTGGCAAAGTCATGCAGATTTCCTTGCAAGTGTTTTGGATCTAAGGCCAGGAATAGAGACAGTTGAGTGTTTTCATAAAACAAAGAGAAAGAAAATGCCACATGTGGCTTTTCTTGCATTCTGGCCTTCCAGCCCTATCCCTCTTTCTTCCCAAATGTCCTACCCCAATAAGTTTTCAAACTGCAACATCATCTTTAGGAAATCTGGATCAACACTTCACAGTGTTTCTCCATTCCTTGCATCATGCCATGGGCAGAATCCAGTCCCAGCCTGGAGCGAAGGGGAAGCCATGCATCTGAAGTGGCATTGCAGTGTCGGAGTGAGGCAGTGAATGGTGCTAACAGGAGAGAGGGAGGAACCTACCTCCCTTGGCCTGTTATTTAACCTGCCCATTATGCAGTTAATTGACTTTGTTGTTGTTCTGCTTATGCAAGACATACCCTTCCTTGTTCATCTTTTGATTCAAGTGCTGTTACTCCCCAGGTCTGCATCTTCATTTGTAAAACACTGACTGTTGATTTCAGAAATTCTGGTGTCATTGTTTCCCCACAGGAAAGACTAGAAGATATTCCATAGGGCAGATTTACAGTGAAATAATCTTTTCAGCTCTTTCACCTCAGTTCCCTTTAAACCTGATGGTGGCTAGATATGGTGGTGGCTAGATTAAGATACATTATCAGCATCAATAGATTTTTAAAATGCAAGTGAAAAATGGAAGAGGCAATCTGACAGCTTTCATGAATTCTAGTTTTCAGTTGGAGCAATGAGTACTGTAAACGGTTTCAGAGGGTCCATATCTTTCTCAAAATGATTGTCATGATGGTATTAATGGTAGAGAGAGGGAAGGGTGTATTTCTGGTTTTGAAATCATGCTGCCCTACTAGCTTTAATGTGAAGATAAGAGAATGGAAATAGGTATTTTAAATCATCAGTAGGTCTTCCACCTTGAAGTAGTCTCACTGACTGTTCAACCACATCAGCTATGCAGGATTTGATCCAGTATAAACATCTGTATCTTAGGGTTAACAGCTCAGGTCTAAACCTTACAAATGCTGTCACTTCAGTCTGCAATAAGTTACATGAGCGTTCAGTTTCAGTCTGTGCGTATTCAGAGCTTAACTTTTATGTTCCAGAGAGATCCATGGCTATCACAATGCAAGAAGCGAGTGGTCCAAACTACATCTAACATCTAATGGAGAAATCATGAGTTTTGTACAGGTCTGACACAGGGGACTTTTTACACCCAGTTTGCTCAAGTGCCCGTGAACTTTTGAATGAACTGTAGCTAAGGTTTGAGTTTGTAGTCTAGTATGAGAGATGGCCTGTGGGGAGGGGAGTGTTTGTTGGGATTGTGTTTTGTTGTTCTAGTTTCACTGTAACAAATAGTTGACATACCTCTAGTTGGAAACATTAGAATACTGAATTTGAACATGAAAATTGAATCTGAAATAAGCTGAAATATAAACGCACAGGTTTATACAAGTTAAACTTGTCCTTCACTGTTAATCCTTTGACAGTCTATGGAATTTCAGAAGGACAAATTTGACTGGAGATCTGTTTAATTTCTGTTGAAATGATATTTGCCCTGTCTCCATAGTAATATTAATAGGGCTTCCCAGTCAAGATTAAACACTTTCAGTCAAATGCAGACCAACAGATCTTTCTACAACAAATGCGGTGCTTTTTTATTATTCTTGCTGTACCTCAGTGTTCATTATTAAACGATAAAACTACTGCAATATACTAAATCTGGGACAGGTTTTTGTTACCAAGGTCCAAAAGATTGGATTGTTACTTTCTCACTAGTGAGTCATGTAGTTCTTTTGTTCCAGTAGAAAAACAGATGCCTGTAGATAGTAGACACTAGGTATAGTAAATATTGTACCATTAGCCAAATTCCCTGCAGCTTCCAATTTATCTAACAGAAATGTCTGTTTCGGTTTTTGTTAAAGACTACATAAAGTCAATGGCAGGAAAGGTCCTCATTATTGGACTGATTTTGCTTATATTGACAGAAAAATGTCACATGATACTCAGGCTGTGCTTTCTATTCAACCATATCACTATAGAGGAATGTCAATAAAATCACTTTGTTATGGCATTGTGTGGACTGTCTATTACAAATAAATTATTTCTTAGAGGACGTATGTAAGAGTGGGTAGAAACTGGCGTTGTCAAAGCCCACTAATTTCAGATATTGCGGTTCAGGATCGTGTCCTTTCCTACTGCTGCATTCAGGCCCTTCCACTGCTTTTATTCAATTTTTCAGGGTTAAAACTTGAGGTTCTCCATGTAGGTGTGCATGACCAGAGCCCGCACGCTCTCCTGCCTTGAAAGCATGTGAGCTTATTCCTCACTATAGGAAATGTCTGGTCAAACAGAGGGACAAAAGCAGTGTGTGTGCTACTTATACATACCTTGCTTCTAGGTATAATTACTGCATTATAGGGATGAAATGCAACTGTAAGGATGATTTCTTAATAGCATATGCTGGGTCTGCACTGTATTGACAGCACACACGTAGCAAGATGCTCTGGCATCTCAGTATGTCACACCCATTTCTCTCCTGCTCATCACTGTAATATCTCTGGCGTGTTTCATTAACACATTCCAGGATAGATTAAGACGCCTCAGATACAACGTCAGCAGACACCTTCCTGACCATACCTGTTTTCTTACATGAACAGCACCCCAGGAGGGATCATGGTACAATGGGAAGGATGGGACAGCTTAAATATGAGGCACGGTTCCTGTAAGGAAAAATACAAATCCATGGAAGATAGTCCAGCAGAAGTGGTGAGCATATCTTTCACAAGACAAATCAGTAACAAATGTGAACCTGTGTGACTGTGAGAACTCTTGAGAGCCCCTCTGGAGCTGGCACTGCATTTCATTCCATGTGGAGGAGCACAGGTCCATGAGCCCCAGCGCTGGCTCTCCTTCTGCAGGGATGGTGGTGCTGGTGGCAAGAGTAGCACCCACCCATGCACATGCTCAAAAAATCCAGATCTCACAGCTCAGCCTTTATTCATATCCTGTGTGTGTTTGATTGTGCACCCTGTGAGGAAGAAGTGAGCGAGAGGGCATTTTGTCACTAAGCTGGATTTCTCTGCATTGTTCACATGTAAAGGAAGGGAAAATCTATATTGACTAAAATGCAGTGGGATGAGCTGCTGATCGTTAGGGTGCATCAGAGGTGTCAGTTTCTGCAGCAGTGATATGTGTGTGTGGCTGAAACTATGCCTTTTACTAGAACCCATTTGATGATTCCATTCAAATTCTATGAACCCATGGGTTCTATGAACCCATTCAGAGCCAAATTGGATACAATCTTAAGCAACCTGCTCTAGTGAGAGGTGTCCCTGCCAGTGGCAGAGAGAGTTGGGACCCGTTGTCTTTAAGATCCTTTCCAACCCCTTAACATTCTATGATTCTATGACAATTACTGAATTTCTGTTAAAATAGAGCAGCAATCCACGTGAAGCCTCCATGGGTAGATCAGGTGTCTTTCTTGGCATGCTAACAGAACTCCATAATTCTGTAGGATATTAACAAATCATTAACAATCTCTTCCTGCCCTGTGGCAGCAGCGTCACAGTTTTTTTCTGCAAAGGACAATAAATCCACATGCGGCCTGATGTTCATCCTTGTACAAGAGGCCAGGCTGGACAATAACTGTCATGTCTGGACAACAAGGGCACAAAGGATCTGCTGTGTTTCCTCTAATCACAAATCCTCCTTGAACTGCAAAGACACACTCTTTTACTAATTTTTGATTTAATTCTGGTAAACTTGAAAATCATTTTTGACTGAAAATACCTTTCATGGATCAATCAAGATGAAGAGTGTGTGGCTGTATTTAGTTCCTACTCTCTTGACACTAAATTTAGAGGAAAAATACCCAATATATTATTCTACCTGAAATACAAGCCCTGATTCTTATTTCTATATTTCTTATCAAAGCCTAATGGCTTTGATATAAAGCAGATTTATATTGTTTTAACTGTGGCATAAATGAAGCTCATCCCCACAATGCCGTGTTACAGCTCTTTGAGATTGGATAGAAGTCACTGGAACGCAACTAATGGGGTATTTTTCCTGAACTTCTGGCATGTAGGATTTCATATAATTAATTAACTGCTGTGGTACAAGAAGATAGTGGAGCTGCCTGGAGGAGTTTTCTGTGCCAATGATAAGCAATAGTAACATTGAGGTCACTTGCTTTTCCTTTTGTGAAGAGTAATACACTTCAGGAACATTTTACTTTTTAATTTTTTCAGTATGAAAATAGAAGACTGGTTTGGGTTATCTTTGTTTCCCACTTACAAAATAAACCAGTTCTAAGGAAAAAGTAATTCTGTGAATACTCTGAAATGTGACACTGAAAATGTGTCCAGTTTGTTTCAAAATGGACCACAGACAGCAACTGAAATAGTGTTGTTTGATGTGATTTTCTAATGCTGGTTTTCCAAGATCAAAACAGCATACAAAAATAAACTGCATATGCTCCAATTTTTTTGTTTTCAGCACTTCATATGCTTCAGTCTGTAGACAAAGCAGTACAGGTACCCAATCAGCATGCCACATGGAGTCATCATGTTTAGGTAACAGCTTTTCAGGAATGCAGCTGGGGCAGCACAGGAATCTGCTTAGGAACTTTGTTACAAGCTGTGATTTGACTTCAGTACCTCTTAGGTATGTCTTAGTACTGAATGCGATCAGTGACTTTTTAAGAATGACTGAAATTAGTAATAGAGATTGCTATATAAGGTTATACTTACAGTGTGTGAGGATATGTTTACTGACAGCTTTGGCATCTTTGGCAATGGAATATAAGCTTCCCTGCTTTAGGCATGTAAATCAACATTAGTGATATGTGCATTGATTAGCAGAACTGGGACCTTAGAGTTTAACCCCTGCTTCTATCGTATGCAAAGCCCACAACATGACTTTTTGAACACCATCTTGTGTTTCAACAATGTCCTCCAAATGTATAGACTGAAATAGTTTATGCTCTGGACACAGCCATAAAATAAGTAGTTATGCATCTTGGATTTTGTAAAATACAGTCTACCTACTTTGTAAAAGGTGAATTAGTGTTTGGGACTGTCTGGGCACTGCAGAGAAGCAGTGAAACTGATCTGAGGGGCATCCAGTGTAGTGCGTGGGGACCCACATGATGTGTCTTTCAACCAGTAAGTTAATATTATATAATATATGTAAAATTCATACTCAAATGAGAATTTCTGCAAAATATGAACCTGTGAGAGTATTTGAAAAGGTACTGGTAGATTCCCTAAGCACAAGTTTATTCATTACTCATTTGATAAAATCAAACCCTGTGAGTAAAAAAGAGGAATAAATCTTATTGTAACATGAGCACCAGTTTATATTTTATATCACAAATATAAAAATAATTCAGCAAGGTGGCAGTAATGATGCCTACTGCTGCCACTTAGGGGAGCCATGCCTTCCTCCCTTAAACTAGAAAAGAGAAGATGAATAACACCTTTTTTTTGTTGCAGCTGGTAAGAAACATCCATTTGTACAGAAGTGTAGGAGGGGGCAGTTTTTCAGTGGTGCTGGCTACTCGGAGTTCTTGTGTAAGTGCTTTTACATGGTGACAAGAGGCATTCGAGGAGGACAGGAAAAAAACCCCTGAGGTGAGGAATGTGTACTCTTCCTGTTGCCTCACAGATAAAACCACCACATCAAGAAATAAGTAGCTTCAATGCAAAATAACTAACTTTGGAATGGAACTTCAGCAGCCTGCAGAAATTCCAGCCACAGAAGATCATGGTTCTCTACCAGTACAGAAGTTGAACGGATGATTTTAGCAATTCAAAATGAAAAACTATCTTAAATTACGTGTGCTAAGCTACAGATGGTAAGATTTCATATTTCTGTAATAAATGGACCGTGATGATGATGATGATGATGATGATGATGATGATGATGATGATGATTACTTCAGGTGTCTCCCCTGTCATGTACAAGCTGCCTGAATACATTTGTATTGGGAAGATAAACATCCTGTGATGATCAAGCTAGAGTAAGATTGATATAACTGAGCAAAGCTTATGTCCCTATGCAACAATTTTGATCCAGCTCTTCAGGGCAGAATAGAAATCACTCTCTGACTGCAGTGCATGCAGACATAAGTTTAAAGGGGCATTGTTTTTAACGGAATACCTGTGGTGGCGTCTTTCACCTCACCTCCTGCTTCTTAGCTTGCAGGCCAAACACAGCTCATGAGAATGAATTCCTTGGATGCGACTGCCAGAAAGAAAAAAATATATATTGACGTTTAGAACAGTTAATGTTATCTGTACCAGCAAAAATTAATATTTCCTATGCCATCTGAGTGCAATTGATACAGCAGCTAATAATATTTGAGTGATTGAAGCCGATTATCCAAACAGCAGAGAAAAAGCATATACATTTTACCAGCAGGTAACACATGAGAGAAACCAGCCTCGATATGTTTGTTGGCTTATCTCTAGATAAATCAAGCATTGTTCATATCCACACATATTTCTCCCCATGTAGATAGTGCATATAAGCTTATGCTGCAGTACTTAAGACAGAGATCAGTGCTGTTTTAGTGCACAAGTGAAACTACAGTGAGTCATGAAGCTTATGTTTATCCTTTCTAGAGGGACAACTGAAATTAATATAGCATGTATCGGCTCCACAATATTCTGGTACTACTAGGCAAAGCATAGCCTGTTCTGTGGCTAGTGCATAGTAAAGTGAGAAAAGATGCTGGACAGCCAACATGGCTTCACCAAGGGCAAGTCCTGTCTGACCAACCCAGTGGCCTTCTATGATGGGGTGATTCCATCAGTGGACAAGGGAAGTCCTATAGATGTCTTTTATCTGGATTTCTGTAATGCCTTTGACATGGTCACCCATAACATCCTTCTCTCCAAACTGGAGAGGGATGGATCTGATGGGTAGACTGTTAGGTGGATAAGGAATTGGCTGGACAGTCATATCCAGAGGGTGATGGTCGATGACTCAGAGTCCTGGACATCAGTGACAAGTGGTGTCATTCAGGAGTCCATACTGGAACCTGTGCTATTTAATACCTTCATTAATGACACAGACAAAGGGATCGAGTGCACCCTCAGCAAATTTGCCAATGTCACCAATCTGAGGGTGCAGTTGCCACACCTGATGGGATGCCATCCAGAGGGACCTGGGCAGGCTCAGCAAGTAGGCCCATGGGAACCCCAAGGGGTTCAACAAGACCAAGTGCAAGGTGCTGCACCTGGGTTGGGATAACCCCCAGTATCAGCACAGGTGGGGGATGAGCAGATCGAGAGCAGCCCTGCCCAGAAGGACTCAGGGATGCTGGTGGATGGGAGGCTGGACATGACCCAGCCGTGTGCACTCACAGCCCAGAGAGCCAAACGTGTCCTGGGCTGCATCCAAAGCAGCGTGGGCAGCAGGGTGAGGGAGGGGATTCTGCCCCTCTGCTCTACTCTAGTGAAACTTCACCTGCAGTGCTGCATCCGGCCTTGGGGTCCTCAGCATGGACCTGCTGGAGTGAGTCCAGAGGAGGCCACAAAGCTGCTCAGAGGGCTGGAGTGCCTCCTCTACAAAGACAGGTTGAGAGAGTGGGGTTGTTCAGCCTGGAGAAGACCTTAGAGCAGCATCCTAGCACTTGAAGGGGGCTAAAAGAGAGATGGGACACAAACAATTTAGCAGGGTTTGTTGTGATAGGACATCGGCTAATGGTTTTAAACTGAATGGGGGTCATTTTAGATTAAATATATGGAAGAAGTTTTCTACAGTGAGGGTGGTAAAAACCTGGCATATGTTGCCCAGAGAGGTAGTAGGTATCCCATCCCTGGAAACACTCAAGGTCAGGTTGGACAGGTTGGTCAACTGATCCAGCTGAAGATGTCCCTGCTCATTGCAGGGCAGTAGGGCTGTTTGTATTCTGTGGATAATTCTTTTTAAGAATGCGAGAAATCTGTCTTCCTAAGCCCAACAGAACCAATTGCTAGATTTTAAAAGGCATTTAAGAATCTAGAAGTTATTTTAAAATACAGCCAGGGAACCTTACATATGCCGAAGTATTCTGAGGAAGGTATGTTCATATTTCAGTAATTACACTGATTTTCATAAATTTTTAGCAGGGTCCCCCCAGAAAAATGTGATTGTGAAAGTAAGTAAAGAAGTAGAAAATGTCACAAGAATTAAGTACCTGAAACCTTCATTTAGGATTAACATATTTTTAAGATCCAATGCATTTGTCAGGCAAAAACCTCTTCTCTCTAGTAAATGCCACTGATACGCACTTTCAGATGTAACAATTATATAATCTCTGTTTAATCCAGATTTTATTGTTCAGCAGGAGTATCCTGCCTCTGCCACAACTTTCAGAAGTTTTTGAGTGGAAAGCACATTGATACCAAAAGTCTTCAACCCCCTCTTACTTGACATACTGGTTCTGCAATTTATTCCTAACCTATAGATGATTAGAAGGATGGACCACCTCTCCTGTGAAGAAAGGTTAAGAGAATTGGGATTGTTCAAGCTGAAAAAGAAAAGGCTCCAGGGTGACATAACTGCAGCCTTCCAATACCTGGAGGGACCCCACGAGAAAGATGAAGAGGGAGTTTTTACAAGGGCATGTAGTGACAGTGATGGGTCAAGAGGGAATAGTTTTAAACTGAAAAGGAGGTTTACATAGGATATTATGAAGAAATTCTTTGCTCTGAGGGTGGTGAGACACTGGAACAGATTGCCCAGAGAAGCTGTGGATGCCCCATCCCTGGCAGTGTTCAAGGCCAGGCTGGATGGGGCTCTGAGCAACCTGATCTAGTGGGAGGTGTCCGTGCCCATGGCAGGGGTTTGGAACTAGATGATCTTTAATGTCCCTTCCAACCAAAACCATTCTATGATTCTATGATTCTACTTTTTTCTGCAAATCAGATTTGGCAGAAAGTGAGTGAGGGAATTCCAGCAAAATGCCTTGTCAGCAATTGTACTCCCATCTCTGATCAATGACCCAGGTTTGGACTGAATCCTTTCCTACATGTTGGCCTGTTTCCTCAATAGTCTTTTCTCCGTGCTCTGGATGTTGGCAGGAGATTCCGTGCCCTTAAAAGAGACAGATGCCACAGAACTGCCTTGATAAACAACAGCCACACAGAGCAGGTCTCTCTAACATGCACGTGAAGTAAGCCAGACAGTGAAGAGCTTGAGAAGTGAGCACATGCTTTTCTCAAGCCTTTTCCAGTTAGGCTCATGCCAAATCCATGAGGCAATTCCCACCGGCCTGCACAAACAGATGACTAGGAGGCGATCCGTGCACACCTCACAGAGACACCTGGATCTCCGGCACGCATGGAGGAGAGGCACTGCACACGCCCCAGCTGTGGGAAAGGCTTAATTGAGGCTTGTGCCTCAGACACCACAGGGACCAAGGCTTCGTCAGGTGGGCCCAGGTGCATTTGCCCCATGCAGAGCTGCTGCTGCCCCTTTTCGCCTCGCCCTCTGTCATCCTTGCTGCCCAGTGTCCCGAGCCCGGATGCCCCACACAGCCATGCCCTCCACCTCCTGCGGGCTCACCCCAGGCTTCACGCTCACTCCCTGCTGCCCCTCAGAGCGCATCTGAGTGCCCACAGAGCGAGGTCCTGGGCTGGGGAATCACAGAATCACAGAATCCTTAGGGTTGGAAGGGATCTCTGGAGATCACTAGGGTCAGCTACAGCAGGTTACACAGGAGCACATCTAGGTTGGTTTTGAATGTCTCCAGAGAAGGAGACTCCACGACTTTCCTGGGCTGCCTGTTCCAGTTCTCTGCCACCCTCAGTGTAAAGAAGTTCTTCCTCATGTTGAGGTGGAACTGGCTGAGTTTTAGTTTATGGCCATTGCTCCTCATCCTGTCACTGGGGACCACTGAAAAGACTCCAGCACTATGCCCTTGACACCTACCTCTGTCATATCTGCATGCATTGATTAGATCCCCTCTCTGTCTTCTCCTCTCTAGATTAAACAGGCCCAGCTCCCGGAGTCTCTCCTCATAAGAGAGATATTCCTGACCCCTGGTCATCTTTGTCACTGTCCACTGGACCCTCTTCTGTAGCATCTCGTCTCTCTTGTACTGAGGAGCCCAGAACTGGACACGGCACTCCAGATGCGGCTGAATAGAGCGGGAGGATCCTCCATCTGCAGTGACACGAAGANGGGGCGGGGTCGCGCGGCTCCGCCCCGCCCCCTCGGCCGGCGCGTGCTGTCCGCAGCCTCCGCGAGCCCGCGGCAAGCGGCAGCGCCCGGAGGGAGCGCGGGCCGGGACGGACAGGGGCACCGGGAGGGAGGGGGAACGGGAAGAGAAAGAGAAGAAGGAGAAGGAGAAGGCGTCCCCCTGCCGAGGGAGAAGCCCTGCGCCATGAGCCCCGACGAGAAGCCGCCGCCCGGTCGCTCCCGCGGTGACCGGCCGCCGCCACCTCAGCCCGCGGCCGGGCGATCCCGGCGGCGGGGCGGGCTCCTGGCGGAGATCCGTACCCCCATCCGCACGGAGCCCTTCCAGGAGCGCTACAGCCTCAGCCCTGGCCGGGAGCTCGGCAGGTGAGCCTGCCTCCGCTGCCCCGGACGGCGGGGGAAGGAGCGGGCCGGGGGGTTGTGGCGTCCCACCCCTGGGGGTCCCTGCCGGGGTAGAGCCGCGTCCGGCGGTGGGCTCTGCCCGCACTGGGTCAGCTCCGAGGGTGTGCCCGTGGCACAGGCTGGGCTGGAAGAGGGTGCTGGGAGGCAGCTGTACCCCGCAGCTGTCTGTCCCTCCTTCTGCTGAAGAGGTAATCCTCCGCTCCCCAGCCTTGCGGATCTGGCTGGGAAGATGCTGTGGTGTTCCCTGGGAGCACGTGTAGAGTAGTGGGTATTGCTCTAGATTTCCATTGGAGAAGGAAACCTGCCCCTTTTTTTAAAGGGAAAAAAAAAGAAAAAAAGAGTATTTATTATTTCCTCGACCATTGTAAGCTGTGACATGCGGAAAAACAACTTTAGAGTCATTTGGGATAGCATATGCTTGAGAATTATCTAATGGTGGAACTTTTAAAGAGTTAAAAAGCTGGTTAAAATCTTATGTTTGGAAATGATTCCCCGTGTAAGGCTTAGTCCATGTATAATTTCAACACCTGATTGATAGAAAGCAAGGTTTAGGGCAAAAAGTCTCATTAAAAGGTTTTTGCATCTTGGGAACTACACATATGGAATTTCAGCACCACTGAACGAATATTTTTGTCTGAAATTCTGTCACTTCTTATTAAAAGAATGATAGTGTTCTTAGAATTACATGTGCTTCATCCAAAGAGTGTTCCGATAGAAAAGATTAGATGGAATACCACGGGATATATGGAAAGATATCCTCCTCAATGTGTGTTCTATTGCAAGTTGTGCTAGCTGTGTAACTCAGTTTATACAGCAGCAAAACCAACCCCTTTGGAGCTAAGGAGGAGTTTCAACGCAAATGTAACTGCTGTAAGTACCTCTAACAAATATTTAGGTTGCCTAGGTGTTATCTTAGTGCTCAGTTAGTAACTCTGATGTACCAGTAGAATAATACCTGTTTAAACATTCACATGGAAAGCATTCACATGGAAAGCAGCGGGGAGAAACATCCCATGGAGAGAGAAGGCTTTTTTTAGCTTGTTGTGACCACAATGTCCAAGGCCTGGAAACTGAAGCTAACTAAATGCAGGCTACAAATCAGCCTAAATTGTAAGAAACAGTCCAAAAGGCATAGGAGCACTGTAGCACAGAATGTCCTGGTATCACTGCTGTTTTGGTTTTGGGGGTATTTTTTATTTGAAGTTCAGATGACTTCAGAAAATATTTTTCAGCTCTTCCATGGAATGAACATTTCTCTCAGAGCTGGCTTATAGTTATTGGCCTAATCAGAACATGGAATAGATGAAGATTACTTCTGGGAAAATAAAGTACAACTGAGATGATTCGCTTTACACTAAGAACAAGAATTAAGTGCTGCTGCAAGTCTTAGTCTGCAGTTTAAACAAGTAACTCTCAGTATGGCTTTTTGTGTGGAATATTTCTTGATCAGAACTATATTTAAAGATGACCTTCACATGAAAGCTGTGATTTTGCACCTGTAGGTAAAATGAGTTAAGTGGTGGTTCTAAGTGTTTGTCTTGGTTTTGTGCAACAGTTGCATGTATTTTTGGTTCAGACTCTCTCCTCAACTTCACAAGTGTTTTCACTATAGTTTCTTTTAGAATATAGAAATCTCTACATTTGAATGCGTGTGTTTGGTTTTTTATTCAACAATTTTGAATGGTTTTTGTACATTTTGATTTTTAAAAAGTGGATGCTTCAGCTCAAATACTCCCATTAAAGACTATTTTTTGCCAATTCTGTGACAAAACGGAGGTGGAAAGTCTCTCTGCCACTTATAACTGTCATTTTATTGATAATTTATTAACACAAATTATTTCACTTTTATATGTTCATAAATTGTGTAATTCTCTATTTATGGGTAGAGTTTATCTTTACAAAGAACAAATTGGCACCCAGGTATGGCAGGCTTTTGTCTCCGATGAAAAGCAGTTCTTGTACACACAACATAATCTATCTTAGAATTAAGATTTGGTAGAAAAAAGTTTATACACTCTGTATTTGTCCATCCCATTTCCCAGAATTATAGAAACAGTTTAAAAGCTGAACTTTACGTAGGATTGAGAATAACAACATTCATATGGATTGTGTTTAAAACTGAGAGCGGGGAGGAAGAAGCAAGTAGGTTTATCACCTTTGCTGAGGTCAGGGCCACCGCATAAGCTCAGCAGGTTTGTGTGGTCGTTGGCCTCTCATTCTGTCAGTCAACACGTGTATGTTGAACTTCCCAGGGCACTTGGAGCCTCTGTTTTCTGTTCTCTGGTCCCTGCGTTTGGAGGAGGTGGGAAGAAAGGGGAACATGGCAAAGTGTTACGGCATTGTAGTTCCAGTCATGCTGGGAGGAGAGGTGCGGGGGCTGTGGCCCCAGGTGGCACGTTAGGGAGCAAAAGTCCGCAGGAAAGCAGTCCTGAAAGGCATGGATGAACCTAGCAGAACTCGATCACAACGTCACCAGAGGGACTTGGGTGCAAACCCATAGGAAGTGAGGCCTCATTAGTTCTGCTCACAGGAGAAAAAACCGCTTTCAGAATGTAGAGCTTTTGTGCTTCAGAAGGAGCTGCCTGTTTCAGTAGCTGAACAGGCATTTGCAAGTCTGTTGAAACACAGCTGTTGGGAAAGCCAGGTTCACTTGGGAAAAATACCAAAAACTTCATTATAATGGCCACTTAGGAAAGGAAGTTATTGCAAGTTCCTTAGGATGACACGGAAATAAAAGATTTTAAATGAAATTATTTAATATATGAAATTTTGGTCCTGTATTCACAGCCTTAATAATTTTACTGTCCTCAAAATCAGGGTATTCTCACACAAATCTTCACTTGCGTGAGGTTTGAAATCAAACTTACCTCTGATGATTATTTTAGGGGTGCCACTTCTCATCACCTCACTGAGATTTTAATGTTTTCAGACAGTGCTAGCTTGAGTTAGGTTAGTTTGAAGAAGTGTAACCTTTGCAGAGGACAAAACACCAATTGCTCAACTTTTCCCCTTAGCATTTGTGCTTAAGCCACAATTACTGTAAAATTGGAAACAATACATTTTTTACTACCAAGAGCTTCCTTAAAGAGTCTACTATAATTATATTTAGTTGCTTTGCTCATTTTCCTCAGGAAAAAAAAACTCGTAATTGCAGACAAAGTATTACTAGGCTATTAATTCTTCATCTTGTTGATGGAATGTTGTACTCCTTTTTTTACGTGAAACAAGCTATGCATATGTTGGAAGTCATAATTTGTGTACAGAAAAGAATACTCTTGAGTCTAGAGCTGGGTTAGAGGAAGGTGTAAGTGACTGGTCTGTCTTTCTTCTAGGAGGTAACAATCACCTTAAATGATTGATCCAAAATAAATTATCTTCTAGCGAAATGTGTGCACGCATGTAAATACGTCCTGTGCATTTCAGTTGTTTCTCCTCATTCCCAGTTTTTTGTTAAAGCATACAAGCTCATTCTCCACCCAAAGGTAAGAATAAGAAATATTGTAATCATCCAAGAAGACTGAAATACTCTTTCTTCCTCACTAGTGACGTGGCTGTAGTTTCATGTGCAGATAATGCATATCTTAGTTTTGGGGTTTTTTTTCCCCAAAAGAACAACTCTGGCATGAACTTTTATTTCTCAGGTAGCTTTCAGTAATGTGTGTCTTAGCAGAACATGACACTTGTACTATTTTGTGCCATCGCACTGCTGTCCTCAGCTGCTCTCTGCAGTAGCGCAGCTGGGGTGAAATAGCTGTGGAAATAGCAAAAGTGGAAAAGAGGTGAAAATGAAGAGTTGCAAGTAGTTGGTTTTACCATTTGAGAATAAATTTATGTGAGTCGATTATTCATGAACATCAGAAATTGAATCCCTGCACTTTGTTGTTTGGAAATCCAAAATCATCAGGGGGAAAAAAACACACTTCAGAAAAAATGTTTGATATGAGTTACGTAATAAACTTACATACAATATTGTGGATCTCAGAAAATTTTTTTTCTGAACTTTATAAAAAGTAAATATCTTCACAGGAAGAAGTTATTCCTGCATTTGTTACAGTGAGAGTGTTTTATAGGTCACTTTAAAAATAAGGTTAGTTATTTAAGGTTAGTTATTTTTATATATTATGAATAAATTAGTAAGGTTAGTTCTCTGTTGTTCTGAACCTAGGACAACAAAAATTAATTGGTGTGACATAAATGTTCCTGCTTATCTGATTTGACATTTGATTTGTGATTTGACAACTTTCCTTTGAGCTATAATGTGTGCCTAATGAAACAGTGCAAATTCTGTTGGCAGTCTGAAAAGGTGACATTGAGCTTCTTTGTAATCAGATTTTATTTATCTTAAATCATAATTCTTGAAGGAGACTCTTGTGAGGACTGAGAATCACTTATAGTTTCCTGTTCTTGTCTGCCTCCAAAGCATTTTTATTTGTGATTGGATGTCTAGTAGTCTGTTTTCAACTTGGGAAATACACATTAAGATTTTTATCTCAACATTATTCTCCCTTCCATGCAATGTTCTCACTGCTAGCTCTTCTCAATACACTAAAGTAGCAATGATGTGATCTAACACTATTTTATAGTAAGTTCTGAAAAGCAGGATTTTAAGAAAAGCATAGATGAAGTATATGCAATGTATACTTTGTAAGAATGCTTGTTTATATGTGTCTTATCTATTCTGTCTCAATCAAAAAGAAATTCTTTAAAATTTATCTTCTGGCTTAACCATATAGTAGATGCTCTCTTTGGATTTTAGCTCTGAAATTTTCTCAGACATGAATCTAGATCGCTGCACAGTAATTAGTTCTACTGGTTATAAACATCAAGTTTGTCAAGTTTGATCTTTTTGGGGATTGTATTCAGAAAAGATGAGCTCTAACAGGCAGTAGTTATAATAGCTCTAATTATAGGCATAACCATAAGGAATCTGGGCAGGATTCTTGGTCTGAAACAATTTAGAATTAGTATTTGTCAGCCGGCTGAACTCCCGTGTAACCTGTCCTTTGAATTACGTCACCTATCAGGCTTCTGGCCAGCTCAGCTAAACAGGACATGCGTGGCCACACACGGTGGTGGCTCTTGCCATTTCTTGCTGCTCCGTGAATGCTGTTTTATTTCCATAGTGACTAATGCACAGTGAATCGGCAACCTTGGTGCTTATTAGGCTAATTAACTTGTTTCCAGATAGATTTTGTATGTAATTCAAAACAGCACAGTACTTGAAAGCTGTATTATAGAGATTTCAAACTTTTCTAAGCCGCTTTCTCTAGGTCCTTCCTGGTGCTAGAATTAAAAGCTTTTGACTGCACTAAGGCAACATTCAAGAGGAAGTACGCAGTGCATTCAGAGACTATATAAGGAAAACAGAGAAGGCTGAACCCAAGCAGGGACCTAGATTTATTGGTGTAATGCTTAGTATCTATCAGGTATTTAAATAACTTGCTGTTAAAGGGTATCTCAGTTTAATTTTTTATGCTGCTTTTTGACAACCTACTCACCAGTTGATTTTTTTCTTGAGATGTTTTTGGTGCTAAGAACTTGAGCGAGTATCTTAACACTTTTGATAAATGCATATCTTTCTACTGTACATGAATTCTGTGCTACAAAATTATCTTCATGCATTTACAAACCTCAATAGTTTTGTCTTCATGTATATATTAGTAATTGAGAACTTTTCCCAAAATGTTAGATTCAAGACATTGAAGGCATATTCTTACTGTTGTCTGCCTTCACCAGACATCTGGACTGTGCTGTGATCTAGTCTTATTACATACTGTGCTGTAGATAATGTGTGCTTATGCAAAATATTATTCCTAGAGGAATAACTGTGGCTGTATCAGTGGTTACAAGTCCAATTATTTTATTGAGATTGCCTAGCAAATACTCACTTTGTGGGTACTTATTTGACTTGATTCATTCAGACTGTGTGATTTTGAAACAAATGCTTATTAAAAGCAAGCCGACCACAACTTTGTTTAGCAGTTATATTTCATGGATAGCAGTCTTCTGCCAATAGGCTGAGAGAGTGAAAACTTTGACACGAGCTGAAGCAGTTAATTCTCTGAACTTCAGCTTGGAGATGGGAGAGGCAAAACGCATTGTAATTGTATTCCAAAATAGATGAGGACTATTATTTTGGTTTCAGCAACCCTACAGTAAGTAAAGAACCAAAATGAAGATCTCCAAGCTATTCCTGCAGCTTTATAAAAAAATGTTTACATATAAATAAAAAAAGGTAGTTTTGATGATTATTACACCTGTATGGAAAGAGCTAAAGTAAGATTACTATACTTCAAAGTGTGATAATTCATCATTGCATTAGTGGCAGGTATTAATTAAAATACCTTTTCAGTCTAAAAATCAGCACTGTGTGAAAGGAACTGAGTGGAGCAGGTGGTGTGGGGCTCTTGCAGAGAAGTTAAGAGCAGCCACTTCTGCCAAAGTGCTGTGGGGGAAGTGGTGTGACGCAAGTGCTGCAGTGTGGTTTGAGCTGGCCTGGTGCATCATCAGGTGTGTGTTCTGCCGAGGTGACGCTCATTAATGTGGGCTAAGCACCGTGCTCAGCTCTCTCTGCTCTCGGTGTTCCTATTCACCTTGGCATCGCTGCAAAAATCGTGCTACAAAGCTTGACGTTAGTCAAGCTGCTTCACTGCATCTAAATTATCTTTGTTCCTTATTCTTAGTCTCACTGTGTAAGTAAGGGATTTTGAGAACTGTTACTCAAAAAATTCTGGCTGTTATCATTTGAGACATGCCATGGTGAAAATACAAAGTGCCATCTTGGAAAATGCAGAGTCTGGATATTGCATGGCAAATGGAGCAGGATGCAGTGAGAGTGGTGTTACCTTGGATATGGTGGGATACTTGAGAAAACAATAAATGGGTTACTGTGAGATAGCCAGAGAAAGCATAAATTGCTTATTTGTACATTTTGGTTTTGCCAGCTTTTTTAATTAAAGTTTTGGGGATGATGTGATCTTGTTTATTCTGTGTTTTTGAAAACCAGGTTGTTTGAATTGATTGGGTTTTTTTTTTTTAATTCCTTATGTTTCAAGGAGGTTATTTACATTCTGGGCTGGGGTGTTTCTAACTTTCGAACACAGGGATCATCACTCAGCAAGGCATCTTTCTGAATTCAGGTTGAATCTTAACTGCACCCATTAACAGTGATTTGGTTCAAGTTTCCTGAAACGTTAATTTATAAAGGCAGTGCTAAAGCTGTCACTCAGGAATGTAAAATTTAATTCTTATTTAATTTCAGGGGAAAATTTGCAGTGGTGAAGAAATGTATCCAGAAAGACACTGAAAGAGAGTTTGCAGCAAAATTCATGAGAAAAAGAAGAAAGGGCCAAGACTGTCGGATGGAAATAATCCACGAAATTGCAGTCCTTGAGCTGGCGCAATGCAACCTTTGGGTCATTAACTTGCATGAAGTTTATGAAACTGCAACAGAGATGATTTTAGTCCTGGAATAGTAAGTATCAGTAATAATTCCTGAATAACTTTCTGCAGTATTTGTTTAAAACTAATAATGTAAAAATATTGTGTATCAATGTGAATAATGTAAAAGTTTTTATTGGTTGCCTGTTACCCTTGCTTAACTTCAAGAAGAATTGCTACAAAAATGACGATTACAAGAAGTTATGTGCAGTCTCATAACTACTTCAGATTATAACAAATTTCTCTAATTATGTAGTATCTTTCAAAGCTGAATTATAATTTATGTTGTTAAAGCCTCTTTAATGAAATATGAACTCTGTACACTCCCTACTTGTAAAAGAGGAAGAGGAAAGAAGCGATGAGTATCTGTTGAAGAACTGAAGTTTATTTCATTGACAGTGGCAAAGATGGGAAGAAATCTGTTGTGGTTTTTTTACCAGTTATAAAAAAGGTATTGAAAGCAATGTCACTGCTAGAAAGAAACTATCAAAACCCCCTACAATAGAAAGCTTGCTAAAACAGTATCCTTTTGGGGAAAGAAAGGAAGAGGATTGAGAATAGTTTATATCAAAGGACACTTGACTCTGCATTTGTCTGTGTGGTTTTCTCCACTTGAGTTTGTCCCGATGGGTATTCCTGCAGCTGTTGTGACTGTTCATCTCATATGCCAATGAATTTAGATACTAAGGCATCTAGCTACCTTCCAAGATGCACCCAAATGTTTGTTGCGACTGAACTCTAAATTCTTGTTAAGCTCTATGGATTTTAAATAATTAGGAGGGGAACAGTGAGGCTCAGTAATTCAGAAGTGATTTTCTGTTAAGATAAATCTAGTTTGTGCAGCTCTTCTCTTACTTGATAGCAACAAGAAATGGTGAGAAATCGTGTCGCAATCACATCTTGTTTAGAAGTCAAAAGAAACTGTGTCTTTAAAATTCAGTGAAATGAAATGAGACCATGCCTCCTAAGGCAAAATTCCTTCTATAATACATTTTTTAAACTTCATTGTGCCCTTAATGAAGTCATGAGGTATGAAATATTCAAGTATCTTTTTTAACACATAGGTGTGACAGAGCTTCTGGGGTTTTAACTGCTGCTGCCGAAGACTCATAAATACCTGCTTTAAACACTAGCAGAAATTTAAAATAAAATACAGTTTAATTTTCTAGATCCCATAGGATTTAATATGAGCAGTGGAATCTAAATGAGCAATGAGTTTTGTGATAATTGCAATGCAAAATTCCTAGTTTTCTCTTAGAACTCAATTTTCTTACAGTTGCAAAACTCTTTTAATCTGAAGTATTAACTAGGTTGTTCAGTAATTAGCAAAATTATTGGGTTTATATGCATCAAACAGTCATACCTTGTTTCAGATAAATAGCTGTGTGCTGGAGTTGTAAATTACAAAAACAGTCTTTCCCTGACTTCAGCAAGTATGTCTGGATGCTTCTTTAATGTCAACATGTTCCAGAGACATGTTGCAACAAAACAGGTATGAATGTTAGTGAATTTCTGACATTCTGTATATGGAGGATTAAAGAACATACCTAGACTGCAAGCTTCTCTAGGGCATTTCAGTTTCTATTAACCTTGATGGTCTTTGTGGCAGATCTTTATCTCCTGAAGAAGTAAAACAAATACTTAATTCTTGGCCACTAAATTCATCTGCTAAGGTTTTAAAGTTTCTTGTCTTGTAGAATCTGTCATAAGGGGTGAGGGTCTTGCCTTCAGGAAGTGTTTTGCTTTCAGGAAGAGAAATATTAATGTTACGTGGAGGCTTGTCTTTCAAGCACTATCAATTTTTGACAGAAAATGAACTTAAAACTGGCCACTGTTAAGTGTTGAGCAGTGGGAAGCAAGGAGGCATTAGAGTGTTGGCTTCAGCTGTAGCAGAGCAAATTGGAGCCGTCTGCATCCACCCTCACAACAGTCTCTGGTTTGTTGTCATAAGACCTCAATCAGGGTATTTATGTCAGAGTTGAAGGGGTAACAAATAAAGCCTGAAATTAATCTGTGAGTGAGTTATGTTTCTGTATTTCACTGAAAATTGAATGAAGGAAAAGAACCTGGAATTTTCCTGGAAAAGGTAGAGTACAGTCTTGGAAACTTGACATATCATATTTAATAAGAAAAAAAGCAAATTTGGTAACTTTTGGGCTTGATACTGTATGCAACTTACCTGTCATCTTCCAATTTCTTTAGAAAGAAAGAGCAGTAGAGCATCTGATGCTTAAGAACTGGTGATTTTTGTAAGTGTTCATCACCATGTTTTTACACATCTATGGAAGGGATATATGACATTAGTGGGTCAGATGTTACAGAAACTTGTAAGTGCAACTTCAAAAATCTTCGTCATTAATATTATGTTGTGAAGAGCCTCTGAACTGAGCCAGGGCCTTGTGTAAATACAAGGGACTTTCCTTGTGCTTGCTTTAAGAGAAGGAAGAAGTTGTCTTTTATCATCTTGGAGACACAGTTAGTATTTATTTGATATGCTGGATGAAGTGTTTTTTCACCTGTAGTTATGTAGACCTGGATAATGTTATGGACTTACATGTCTGTTAATATTAATGGCCTTATATAGGCTTGGACATGATTTATTGTCCTACTTACTAGAGGTGTCACTGGTTAAAGTAAGAGTCTGCTGGCAGGAAATTATCCATTTGGCATGGGATTCAACAGACAGAACTTGAAGCAAACCCACTGTAATCACAAAAAACTGCTGCTCCATTGTTTGCATGTTGTCTATTAGAGTAGCAAGCATAGTTGTTCTAGTTAGCAGTCTCAAATCAAGACTGGAGGTCTTAAAAAAGTTTTAGGGGAAAACTTCTTGAATGGTGTTAGTTACCTTTGCTTGTGTTTCATTCAGTTCTTGGGCTGCCTGATTGGAAAGGTGAAGGCAAAAAAATAAAAGCATATATCTGAAAATTGCGAACTTTTAAGGCCAGTATCTACAACTTAAAGCATTTGGATGCTTCTCTTCCCATGTCCTCTCATCAGATACAGATTTACAGTTTTCTCAGGCTTTGGGGACACTGATATGTTATGGTAGCCTCACACTGGAAAAATTGCCAGTAAGTGCACTTATTATCCAGTGGTATGCCTAGCCAAGGGAAGGAGTTATGGCTGTCAGCAGCAGTGAGCAGGAGCCTTTGCTGGTAGTGTTACAAACACTGTGGTATGAACAGCTTGTATTGTAAGCTCCATGTACAGAAAGTAGATGACTTTCCATTATCTTGCAAAGATAACCCTTTCAAGAAAGACTTCTGACAGAGTTGAAGATTCAGAAGGCAAATTTTTGTCCATTGCAGACTGTATATAACTCAGCATTGAAATCAAGTAGGAATTGGTCTACATGTCTGTACTCTGGTGATTCATACTGCTGGGTCCTTCAGAATACTAACTTAATATCTGATCCATTAAAGCTGGGGGAATGGTTCATTTCTTCAGGTGCCCTGAAATAGGTTTGCTCAATCTTTTTCTAATGATAAGTTAAATGACTGTGTTAGTGTTTCATAAGTGCACTTGAAAGAAGTTTGATGCTGAGTCTCATACAGTTCATTTGTTAAGATACATTTCAAGGAAGATAAGTAGTCTCCATTTAATCTAAAGTCAACATAATTGTAACAAAGATTAGTGCTCCAGACTTCCAAATGACTTTTAGCTCATTTATGCTGCTAAGTAGTAATAAAGAGTTAGCATGCTTTTCATGGATGAAGAGCAGTTGGATTTCACTTGAAACTAGAGAAATTAATAGCACAACAGTACTTTAAAAAATAAATTAAAATAGCTAAAGAATTATGGTTGCCATAGCTTTCAAGTTTGGAAAGACTTCTTATGTCTCACATTTTTTTCACACACTTAGCTAAGGGAGGGTGTACTAGAGAAATGATGCATTTTAAGTAACACTGGATTCAAAATGTTTTGCTATTAAATATGTCCTTATCAGTTTTTTTTTTCCAGATTAAGATGGCTTGTTTTCCTAAAACCTTTGTTGTCCTAAGGATATTTCTTTGCTTGTATCTCCTAAGAACATTTTCTGACTGGGTGGATGGGGGTGTCCAGTCATTTGCTAAGTTATTTCATAATGAGAATTAGAAAAACTACAGTTTAATGAAAAATGGGTAACTGTTATTAACACCAGAGAACTCTTGGTCTGCATATATACAGAAATCATAATAGTGACACACCTATGATACTTTCCTAGCAGGTATTTTGATCCCTTCTATGGTTAGTTTTTTTTCCCCTGAAATCTAGCTGGAAAATACAAAATAGCTGAGTTGAAAGTATTGTTAAGGAGCTTGGCAAAATTTGGCATAGGTGTGCAGCAGAATCTTTTTGGAGTTCATTTTGATATTGTGCATCCAACCACTTGTGACTGGCTTGGCTCACAGCTTCCTGACTGTTTTGCTTAAGGGAATCAATTAAGCTCACTCCACGGCAACAATACACAAAACGGTCTTGCAGTATCAAATTTCCGTGTGTTCTTGTAAAGGGTTGCTGGTTACTTGCTTGAATGTGGTAATTTTTGGACAGAAGGAACTGTCCAGAAAGAGTTGTTCCATCAGCATCCTAAATAGCAAAGTTAAGATCAAAAAACAAAACATTGCATGTGAAGTCGCCTTCCCATGTGAAACTATTTTGCAAAGCCAAGTGTCTATGGTAGCTGGGAATGGCAGTGTCTCGTAAGTCATGAAGTGGGTGTGCATGTGTGAGGGCTGTATTTGCATGTCTCACTCTTAAAAATGCTGATGAATCCAGGCATCTTCAGAAGTATAGGGAGGGACTTGAATACTTTTTTTAAAAATAAAGTTTCTGGATCAAGGGTTTTCTACTCTCATGTTGGTAGCACTGTATCTTGATTTCACTGGTGGGACGTTGCTTCAACTTTATTGCCTTGACTTTTAAACCTATAATTCAGAGTTCTTTAAGTGTAATATTGAAATTCTAGGTGGCTTACATTTTAGCATTGGTGTCTACCTCAGTTTTAATTCAGTTAGACTAATAAACAAATTGTAGCAGATGCCTACCAAGTAGACATACAGCAAACAGGGCTTTATAAGGTTCCCCCACCCTCAGCTTCCACTGGTTTTTCAGCTGGGTCTATTAAACATAAAGTGTGATCCCACGTTTTGGGTATAAATCTGATTTCACAGAATTAAATAGCAGGAGTATTTTTTCCTTATTTGAAGTGGCAGAGCTGTACCAGCGAAATCCCAGGGTTATTGCTATAAAACATATTGTGTTAGTAATTTTGGTAGTGGATCTTATCACTGTATGTGCATTATAATTCAGTGCTACAAGGAATTAAATCACTCTTCAAGTAACATATTATGGCATTCTTTAAGCAGAAAGTTTATTTTATGGGTTGCAGTAGATGTTTTTCTATTCCTTTCTGCAAGATCCAATTGATGTTGCTTTTTCAAGGAATTTGGTTTAGGATATTAGAATACACTAACTGATGTTCATTTTAAAAATGTCATTAATATCTGAATCCTGTTCAAAGCTGAAATATTACTGTATCAATGAATTAAATAAAAATGGACTGAAGAAAGATACAATAGTATCAGGCATATGAAATTTTTCAAAAGGAATTTAAGGATTAATATGCCTTTGAAAAATTCATTTTATTCTTGGGCTCTATCATCTTTGATACAGAATGAAGAAAAATAATTATTTAAGAGAGGGGTTTTTTTGAAAGAAAGTCTTAGGTTAATCAAATTGTACTGCTGTACCAGTTAGCCAGCATATAGAACAGAAGTGTAAAACTCTTTAGAAAAGGTTAAGATTTAACCTTCTTTTAATTTTTTTTTTTTTGGTAAGACAATCTGCAGGGAAAATTTAAAATAATAGCAGTGAGAATACCTTGGAGGGCAAAAACTTTTTTTTAATCCATGAGGCTTTTGAAAGTACTAGGACTGTAGCAGCAAAGTTACTTTAGGCAAAATGAAAATTTGAGTATATTTAAGTGTTCTTTTTCTGGGGGTACACAGTTGAAGTGCACCATTTTTGCAGAACTCTCATTAGCTGTTATATTCATGTTGGATGTGCCTGGCTGTCTTCAGGATAGCCTGGGCAATACAATTCGTTGGAAAAAAGCAAGCAAAGGCAGAGTAGATGGGTATGCATCAATAAAGATTAATGCTTGTGCAAAGTCATTTTTGCATGTCACAGTTTGGTGTAACTGGAGAGGATGCCATCCTCGAGGGTTTCACCACCTTTCCCTAAGGGGTGATTATAGAATTTCATGCAGAACAAAGGGTGTAGGTGCTGATTTCATAGTAGTAGTTCAACAATCCATATGCAAAGTGGCCCCATTCTAATGTTCTTACGCCCATTCTTGGTCCAAGATGGAGCTTCTGTTCAGCTTATTTTCTTTTTGATGCTACCGGGTTGCATTGTAAAACAATTTTAGTTCTCTAGAGCCATTGCTATACAGAGCTGGTACTGCACGTGGCTTCAGAGTACTTTAAAAACATTCATTCATATCTAGTTATTTTTATATTTTTTGTTATTCTGTTATTTGTTTAAACATATGTAAACAAAAGGGGAAGCAAGCTGAGAGCTAAAATTTTCAGAGCTATTTTTAGATGAAAGAAGTTTAAAAACCTAATGCATCCCTGTATATCAGAGACTTCATAAACAATTCAATTGCAGACTTTACATTTATGCTTTTGAGTATATGCAAAGTGTTTTGAGGAGGATGGGAGGTGGGGCTGCTTTGCTCTATGTTTAGAAAGACTTGCCTTGGCCAAATTTCCACGTAGTTTCGTAAGAATGGCAAAAGGCACATCTTCTATGAAAACAATGTCCTCAAACAAATGTGGCGTTCATCTGAAAGCAAAGTCAGTAGTGTTTCAAAAGTAGTCCCCAAAATTTCTGTACTATTCATATTCTCGAACCTAAATTACTAAAATCTTTGCTTCTCTCCAAAGCTCCCACACTACAGAAAACACTTCCAAGGCTGTAAAATCTTGCCAAATGTCTAATAACTGAAAATATCGCAATTGGATTACACCTCCTGCTGATCTTGCCTATGCAAAAAAAAAAAAAAAA
>VXBT01001901.1:153429-212901 GCA_013400235.1 Oriolus oriolus
AAAAAAAAAAAAAAAAAAGTGCAAGTAGGGAAGTAGGGCCAAATGGGTGCTATAATTTAGTCTTTGAACTAACAATATTTATATTATTCCACAGTGCAGCTGGAGGTGAAATCTTTGACCAGTGTGTGGCTGAAAGAGAGGAGGCCTTCAAAGAAAAAGACGTTAAACGACTTATGAAGCAGATATTAGAAGGAGTTTCATTCTTGCACAGAAACAATGTTGTTCATCTTGACTTAAAGGTAAGATTGGTGCTGTATTTTTCTTATTGATTTCTGATCTGTTGACTTTCTTGCTGGTACTATGTCACAATAATGCCAATTTGTAATTAACACAATTTTACCTAATTGTATCTTGAATGATAAAATTAAACTTTTGGTAACCACCAGGTCTGCAAGCCTTTTGAGGGGTTTCTATGATTATGTTAAATATAAACTTCATTTGATTAAGTGAAATGTAATGAATTCAAAAGTCAATTTGCCTTGCACTTTAAATTGCAAATGAGTGCTTTGGGTAAGGCCTGACTCATTTCTACATTGCAGTAAAAATGTCTGGGTACTATATGGCCATTGAAAACCAGGTTTGTGTTTTGTATTGACTTGAGTTTTAATGAAGAAGAAGGGTGGTAGTGATAATGGTGGGATAAAGTGTCATGTTTCAGAATGAAATGTTCAAACAGGACTGGTAAATTAATGTATACATTTATAGCATTTTCTCCCTTTTTTTTTCCCAGTTACTGTAAAACCTAATTTAAATGTCTGTCATTTGCTGCCAAACAGTTGGCTGACACCCTATTGGTATATAAATTATCATGATTTACTGAAATAAGTATTTTTTTTTACTGAAAAATAGCTTTGACCCAAATCAAGTGAAAAGTACCATTGCCCTCACATGAAATCTAATGGTCAAGAAGGGAGTTGTAACAGGGATCCAGAAAACTATCATCTCCTACTGGCAGCAAGCTCCAGTTAATTTTCTTTAGCTTCTATGCATGCACTCATATGGAAGATGCAACTGTACCTCATTATGAGGTTGAACTAGTTTATTAGTAAGCAAGGAGGTATAGAAAGTGACTTGCATTACATTTTTAAAAATTCTTTTTACACATCCTATTCTCACATTTACTAAGTGTATTGTAAGCTGCTGCATGTTTGTTCTGTTGCTGAGATCCTTACTTACACTTAGTTGTATTTTGGCACTATTACAAACCTAGCAGTAGATTCCAGTATCAAGCTGTATGTACTTAATATATAACTTAGCATGTCATGAACCATTCATCAGCTAAAGCAGATGAGCCATATTTGCACACAAATATGTCGCCTGCCTGGTTTTCCAAATATTTATTCAAATTATATGTGGAATTCTTTAAAATTTTGATTGAGTCATACGCACAGAATATTAAAAATTGTACTAAAATAATTAAGGAAAGAATTTTAGCAAGTCATGTGAAAGTGTTCAGAAAGACTAAAAATAAGCAGTTAGAATTTCTCAAAGTTCCACGATACTTAAACAAGATACTCAGTGTCTCTACAATGGTTGGCCATTGAATTTCCTTGAAGCAAAGTGTGTAAAATTAAAATGTCCTTTGTGGATAATATATATTTGTACATGTTTGTAGTTAAAGTTGTGGTGTTCCTTAGCACCATCAGCTGGATATCTGTAACTGGCAATGTGTTGTGTTTTATATGACTTCAGTACTTACTTGCAAAAGTAGACTTGGGATGTTTATTACAGCTTTTGTCCAGAAAAGAAATTCATAAAAAGCTTACTTAAAAACTTTCCAGCTGATCAGAAAACTTATGCTTTAACATCATGGAGCATGTGCAGTTCTCACTGAAAAATCCAGCATTGTTTTGCTGCCTTACGGAAGTTCATTAGCAGAGCAAATTGCCTAGTGATTGAGGTTAACATGTTTATACATTACTGCAATGTGTGTTTAAAAGTGGATCTTAATGGGAGTCCTACTTGCAGTGTGATGACTTTCATGATATATAAAATTATCAGTCTTTTGCAAAATAAGGTTTATGGAAGTCTTCAGAATACTGGCAAATAAAATGATGGAAACAGTAAAATTGACTTGCAAAGATTAATTGATCCACATGCCTTGCAAGATTTTAAAAAAGGGCCCATTTTGGACAGAACTCAAAAAGTTGGGCGCTCACTTTGGCCACATATTTATTAACCTGCTGTCCTCATCTTCTATTGTATTGTGTGTCTCATGCTGCTTTACCTTGCAGCTTAAAGCACTGTGGAATTTAGTAAGTACTTTGTTTGTGATGGCATTTGGGAGACTTCTGTATGTTTACTGCTGTTATGTGTACTGGTGTTTGCCAATAGCAGAGTTTACAAATTCTTGCTAAAATGTGTTTTTTGTGCTATTAGTTTCATCTTTGTGTCTCTGAAGATTTCCATTTCATTTGTCTGTTACAAATTCCTTTGGAAATGTCCATCCAGTTTTCCATATGTTGCACCTTCAAAAAAGTTAAATTCTACACGCGGAAGAACTTAAACCCAAGTGGTTGTCAGTGTGTAATTGTCAGTCCAACATTTATATTATAAATCTTACAAACCAGATGTATGACACTGACAGCCACCTTGCTTTAGCTTCTCTTTGCCCTCTTAATAGATACAAGATTTTTCCTGAGACTAAACACTGCAGAAAGAAATGGGGTATTTTGATGTGGCTTAGCAAGGTTGCCGCCTGATCATTTCTTTCCAAAAGCATAGTTCTACTGAAATATGGTTGAAATATGTCGTGTTTTTAATAGCAAAATACAATTATATAGTCCAGTTTTGACTTGGATGAAGAGCAAATATAATGCTACCAAGTGCAAATTAATTATCACTTGACAGTATTGTGTTGATGCTATTTAATTTGCAGGGTGTGCACAGATCGTAGTCAGGAGTCTTTCATCTCCTCTTAATGGTGCTTAAAAGCTGCAGAGTAAGGGAAGTCTCCTTTCTCTGTGTTCTCATTTGCTGTTTGACTTAATTTTGAATTGGTGTTTGGTAAAAGCTTAAGGTAGTTCAGCATGGAAGGGAATTTAAGAAGGCGTGGGGGCTGAGGAAGAAGATATGGGGGTCCTTTACTTTTTTTTAGAATCAGCCTAGTTTAGTATCTTTAGACATAATGCAGCTGGGGTATCTCAGCTAGTCTGTTTTTCCTGTTTCTGACCATTATTTGTTGGGTAATTCCTGTCTTCTAGGGATCTGAGGTTTTTTGAGTATTATATAATTAGATCACCTGCAACATTAATGAAGTTAGGTAAGGTGAGGCATTGATTAGTTTAAAAACGTGACCTTTATTATGTGTCCTTAGTTCTTATGTATCTTCTTGAAACCAGCTAAAGATACAAGAAATAAGAGGATTTAAATGGAACCTTTAAGCCTTGCTGCAGTATAGGGGGAGGTTTTCAAACATTGCCATTTGATGGTTTTTATTAAAAATTTTGATAGTGCTTGACGGTAAAAGCAAAAGGCCATTTTTAGAACGGCCACCAGGAGAGCCTCCAGCCAGCGTCTCTCCTGCCTTTGTGGGCTGACTGGCATTAGGCAAACCTAGATGTATTCCAGCAGAGTAAAACCAAAAGAGAAACAGTATTACAGATGTGAGAAAATTATCCTCCTTTTCTGAAAGTTTGAGAGTAATGGTGTCAAGCTGAAAACTGTGATGAGTTCAAAGCTATGGCTTCTTTTAGGTTTCATGCTGGTTTTTAGGCTGGCACTTCACATGAATACCATAATGATTCCTTAAAATAAGAAAATGACTGGTATTTCATTAAGAATTGATTTAGAGTTATGACTCAATTCATACTGTAGACAGGGATTTTTTCTGCACAGGTGTGTTTTGCATAATAAGATTTTAAAAAAAAAAGACAATAAAAACTACTTGTGGCAACTGTTTTATTTACTAAAATATTTAAATACAGGGCTGAAGGGTTTCACAAAACTTTTCCATTAAAAAATTCTCCTCATTTAAATATAGAGAACAAATACTTTTCTCATGCTTTTAATTTGACTCTTCACAACATAACTAAATTTATCACTGGGAAGAACATCTGAGAGGCTAATGAAGGAGGCATGGTCAGCTTTTTTGGATGTTTGCTTTTCTAATACAAATAGAGAATAACAAATCTGAACTGTAAAGAATGTGGTAATGTGCAGCTACAAAAGCCTTTGTACAGCCACCAGATCCCAGTTTGTAAAGAAAATTTAAAAAGAGCTATTCTTAATATGTAGGTTTACAAACAGAAAATAGATCGACAACATCATGGACTTAGTTTCAAGTAGCAGAGTTTAACTCTGCAGGAATCAAAAAACTTGACTATATTCAGGTCTTGCAGTGAGGAGAACTGGCCCAAGTTTTTGTAAATGTTCTTGCCCAGGTTTATTTCTGTGTTCAAAAGCAAGGCTGTTCGTGTGAGAGCACGTCTTCATCAGTGACTCTGGGGATGGAGGACAGAGCAGCTCTGTGACTACAGAAGTATAAATTTTGGTGTCACTCCAGCTGGATTGTCAGTGGTTGCTTTTCTGTTCTTACTCTTTTGTCCTCCTCCCTTTTCGACCACCCTGAAAAATGTGGTTGATGATCCAGGCTCCCAATAAAGACTTCTGCACTTTTCATGGAACTTGTGCTCACTAGAAGCACGAATGTAGTGTCAATTGTCAGCACTACCGTTTGGAGAAGTTAATGATAAAACCCAGTGTGATCACTGGCCTGGCGGCAGGGAAGGTCAAACCTTCTTTTTCTTTTTTTTGGCAACTATATGCTTCAGTTGCAAAAAATCTAAGACCTGTTGTCTAAAGTTAGTTTTTATATCTATTTTTTTAATTGAGCTAGCATTTAAAATAGTAAGGAACTTCTTAATGACCACAAAGGTGCTTTGAAGGAAGACAGCCAAGATCTAGTGACGTCAGCGCAAACAAGTTTATCCAAAGGTGATGCTCTTAAAAACCTGTTTTTCAGGCTGCTCTATTTTTTTTAAACTGTTCTTCAGTTAGTGTTCTGTAATACAGCTGTTTGTACTTTGAACAGGATTCAGGTTGGTTGCAACAGACCTTTAAACAGGTGTAGTCAAAATAGTTTTGTGTGTTCAGGGTTTTTTAAATGATTGGGTGTTTTTGGAAACCCTTCAACGGGAGGTATTTTACACCATCTATTGGAAGAATCAAGGAGGGAAGATACAAAAGAGGTGATACAAAGGACTAGAGGTACAAGTGTGGAGGTATTTACATGCTATTGTTAACTGACAGATATTGGCATGTATTTCCAATGTGTTCTAAGCTAACAAAGGTTTGATTCTCAGTTCTAAACTGAAAATCCTGCAACTCCTTTCAGCCTATGTGTCTCTTCAAAATCACCTTGGGGGAAGTACTTACATGATCCAGGATATCATACTTGTTACGGGAGGCACTGTTGCTGCTTGTAGTCTAAAATAGTTATGCAATATGATGTCATAGACATTAGTTTTGGGTGATCTCAAAAGTCTCCTCCTCTTGTTTTTCAGCCCCAAAATATTCTGCTAACCAGTAAGTCTCCTCTGGGAGACATTAAGATAGTAGATTTTGGCCTTTCCAGAATAATGAAGAGCAGTGAGGAACTAAGAGAAATCATGGGAACTCCAGAATATGTAGGTAAGTTGTTACTGTAGGAGTGATGAATAGTCCAGGCTTCTGAGGAGCGAAAAGAGAATTTGGAGCATGCCAGCCTGGCTGTGTAGTTACTGTGTTGCAAGGTCAAGTTATTACTTGGACGTGGTACTGCTGTCAAAGGTAGAACTGGCAAGTCTTGCCAGTCTAATGAACTATGATTGTGTGCTTTTGTTGAAGATGAGGATGCACTTTAGACGATTCTTACCAGCAGTGATAACAAGTGTTACTCGGATTGAAAGTTTAAATTCACATATTCAGTCTCTGAATACAGTATTTTAGCCAGTGTAGGTTTTCTATTTTTTTAAAAAAAGCCCAAATCACTCCAGGCCTTGAAAATATCTTTAAGTTTTGTGGTATATCTTCATAGTTATGGGTTTCAGTGCTGGAATATGTAATGTTGGATATTTCTGTTTTGTCTGCAAGAAACTTGTATACAGATTCCTTAATTGGGAAGGAGACTGGCCTGGCTTCTGAAGATGACAATAAAAGGAAAATATTTTTTATACTTAAAAACAGTGAATGATAGAAACCACTTCAATAACGTGAATAGAAATATCTTGATTTCAAAAGACTGTCATGCTTCAAATGGCTTATCTTAAATTTGACCACATGACCATTATTGCTTTTTTTAACTATAATGTAATGACTGCATATGACAAAACCGATTTTTTTCCTGCCCTGAATAGCTCCTGAAATTCTGAGTTATGACCCGATCAGTACAGCAACTGACATGTGGTAAGTTGAACAAATTAATGGTCATCATAACTTTACTGAAAAGGGTTGTTCTTTGGGGTTTTGTTTGTTTGTTTGCTTTTAAGAAAAAAAGGCAAACTAAAAAACTTTTTTTCTGGTTTTTACTTTTTATTTAGGAGCATTGGAGTACTGGCATATGTTATGCTAACAGGGATATCGCCTTTCTTGGGGGATGATAAACAAGAAACATTCTTAAATATATCTCAGATGAACGTAAGTTACTCTGGAGAGGACTTTGACCTTGTATCAGAGTCTGCTGTGGATTTCATCAAAACTCTGCTGGTTAAGAAACCCGAGTAAGTAAAATACACAATTTTATATGCTAATATGTCAAACTGACCTAATTTTAAATGTAGCAAGTGCTAGTGTTTTCATTTTTAAAGTATAAGGGGACTTAGATTTCATTGTGCTATTACTTTTTATGTATATGAAAAGAGAATTCCTCCATTTCCTTCCAAGCATGAATATTCCAAATGATGTCCAGATGTTAGTAATTAAAACTCAAATTACTTTCAGAAAACTGTATGAACTGTAGCTTGTAGCAGTGAAGAGTACACTCATTCTTCTTGCAGGTACTTTGCTGAAGTCTTTTAAATGAACTCAGCTTTGAGTCCTTAATTTTGGATGGGTTGGTAGAGAACCTTGCCTTTTCTGGTTCATTAGTACACTTTGCGCAATGGGCAGCGAACTGGAAATTCCAGGTTCCCAAATAGAACAGGTGTTTTCTGTGGAACTTCATGGGACATGTCAGCTATTGAAATGGACTACTGCTTGTCTATGGGAATACTTGAAGAATGTAAAGGTTGGATAATTTTTCTATATATAAGAAGAAAATCAATATAAATTTCAAAAGTTGGTTGGCAGCATGGAAGTAGAAACTCATATTTAGGGATCTATGAATTCCTTTATTTTAAAAGCTAGGAGTTCATCTACTTGAACTGCTGTGGTCTTTTTTGGTAAAAGAAAGCTGTCAGTGCCTTTTTTTTTTTTATTTCCAATTCTATCTGTGGTAATATGGTCATATCCTTGAAATAATTCGTGGGGATCGCTTCTGCAAGGTGTACTGGATTTTGTATTCATTTGAAAATTTATTTTAGTGCTTTCTTTCCTCTGCAGGGACCGGGCAACTGCTGAAGAATGTCTTCAACATCCATGGTTAGAACAAAGTGATAATCCCACTTGCAGGGCCTGGAATAAGAGTACAGAAGGGGAGACCAGTGATGCCATCCAGAAAGATGCAGATTCTGCCTCTGAAAAATCAGTAGATGCTGAGAAAACTGGAGAGGAAGAATCAATAGTGACAGAAGAACTAATTGTAGTGGCTTCATATACACTGGGACAATGTAGGCAGTCAGAAAAAGAAAAAGTAACTGAGCAGAAAGCCATTTCCAAACGATTTAAGTTTGAGGAACCATTACTGCAGGAAATACCAGGAGAATTCATTTACTGAACTGTGTCGAGCTTCATAGCTATAACTGGAAGGCAGTTTTTTCTACTAAACAAAAGTATTCTAGCCAAGTGAATTTCTGATATGCAATAAGTGTTCTAGATAAAAGTGTTTATAAATGGCATACAACAAAAATGTGCCAAGCTCTTATTTTCATGGAACAGATAAACAAGATTTCAAGGAATTTAACAAAGATGATAAGCTTATTTTTGTTTTTAATTTTTATTTCTGGTTTTTGTTGTTGTTATTGATTGGTAACAGAGTTTTTGTTAATTGTTCCAGTGTTCTTGAGAAGTCGACACTGGAAGTGTTTCAGTGACAGATGTCAATAGGAGTATTTTAGGATATGTTTTGGCATTTAATGCAAATATATAATGCTGGGTTTTCCTCAAACGCCTCCTGACTTCAGTGGAACTATCTGCTGATCTAAAACTTGTATGAGAGGAGAATTTGATCACCTGGTTTGACATACAGATTTCAAAATCATCCTCTGTGTGTTTTTGTTTACATCAGGTCAAAGACCCAGACTCCACTGGCGTGTAGCTAAACAGTGAGCTGAGCTTCTCTAGACAGAGATGCATGTGCCCCACTGGTAAAGAAATCTGTACTGGAGACATCTGATTTGGGAGCACAGTAAAATCCTGCTCCTGAGGGTGATGTATTTGCTTATTTCAGTCACTTGCAAGCCAGCAGAGATTGTTCCCTTCCACTCCTGTGCTGGGTGAGATGTGCCAATAGAATCCAGCTTAGTGTAGCTGCACAGTGCTGATGAGAGGAAAAATGACAGAGTCTGATGTAGCTCCTCTGAAGTTATTGAAGTTCTCTCCACTGACTTTACCATGTTAGGTTAGACAGTTTGTCCAGCTAATCAGCCCTTGATTCCATCTCCCCCAGAACCAGCTGGGGTGTTACTGGGATCATGAGGTCATTTCTGCCTTCTTTCTGTTCCTCTAACTGCTGCTTTAAGGAAGAAAGGAGCATCCTTAGGCTAAATTGCATTACCTTGTTCAATATAGCTGTCAGATGAGGAAGAAGATACCGCTTCTTCTGAAGCAATGAAGCACAGCTCATGCCTCCTGCTTCCTGATCACTCTCCCTTAGACACTTGGAAAAACAGCATGTTATGTGGCCGGGCAGAGTGGGATTAGGGAGCAGTATGGATGGGTCATAGTTCTCAATGGACGCAGTCCCTCAGAGGACAAAGCTGGCACCAAGTGGGCATCAAAACTGAGTGGTTTTTGCAATGTACCAATCTGAGGATCTTGGACTGAGTCCTAGTTTTCTAAGAAATCTTTCATATTGATGCTGTTCCAAAGTTTAATTTTTATGTAATTGAAGTTTAGTACTATTATATTGCATACTGTTAACTATTCAACTATTTATTTGGTTTCCTTATGCTGTTCCTTTATAATAAACTCTGACAAAAGTTTTCTTGCTATAAAACATTGAATAGAAACTCTTAAGCTAGTTTTTCCCTTTTTTTCCATGTTGGTACACACTTTCCCAATTTCAAATGTATCAAATGTTCTTACTCCCTATAGTGAGTGGGAGTTCAGGGCTCTGTGCTAATGTTACAGTTCCTCCTTCATATGAAAGTTAAATGGCTTATTAATAAGACCAGGAGTACTGAGGTGATCTGATCAGCATGGCTGGAAAGGCGGGGGAAAAGCACAGTGCAGAAGAAAGCTGAACCAAAAGCAGTGGGATAATGAGTGTTTTTCAATAAGGCTGTTATGAATAAGTAACACTGGCTTCATTGCCAGAGGTTGGGTTGCCTTTATTTCAGCCACATCAAGGAAATTGCACCTAAATTAAACTGTTCTATCAGTCTTCTTCCCCTATGGAATTACATATTGAGTATTCATGTAGGTAGGGCAGCTTCTCATTCCTCGAAGACGTTGATATAAGAAAATGGCCAGTAGTGTTCAGAATTGAGTTTGGATGTGTTTTATATTGTAATTCAGAGATACCTTTCATGCTCTGGAGAAAGGAGTCAGTTGCTGGACAGCTCTGGCTGGCTCTCAGCAGGAGAATCTTTGAGCCAACAGCGTATCTGTCTTATCTGGGTGTTTCTGGACACAGACAGGAGCTGACCCTACCTGCAATGCGGATCTGTTTCAGCCTGGTTAGGCAGGACAGTACCTTCATGGGCATCTTTCTTTTACTCTCCAGTCATTTGCCGAAGACAATTTGCTTGGGTGGGGGGATGTTGATTCATGAAATTCTTCTGTGCAAGATTACAGTTTCTCCCATCCTCCATCATTGCCATTTTGACTTCTTTCCCCCCTACATCCACACTTCCTTACTCCACCAAGTTGAGCAGAGCAGTGAGGTTGTAAGTACCCTTACAAAACAATGTTGCCAGTGTTGCACACATAAATGTTTAACAACTCCTGGTTGCCCACAGCAAACTATTTGAGGGATGTATACCCATTTCGCTTCCTCTTTGTAACCACAGATCATGTCTCAGATTGAGACTGGTACTAATGGAAAAGAGTAGGTGCTGAGCAGTATACATTTTGTCCTATATGTATTGTTTTTAATGTAGGACAGTGAAGCTTAACATGTATACATGAAATACATACTTATTACAAGGCCAGCTTCTCTTGAATTGGCTGCTTTGAGATTTCCAGTGGGTTGCATTTCTGTTTAACTCTTCGTGCCTTAAGGTGGTTTTATACAGTGTTTTTAATGTCATTAAGAATTTGTATAAAGTTGTGAAAGTTTAATAGTATAAGTTATAAACAAGGCATCTTACATTCACCCTATAACAGGGAAAATTTTCCATAACATTTAACTGCACGACTGTCAGCCAGACCTACACGCTTGAGGCTGCTTCTCTTCCACTGTGAGTGTGGGTAAAGCTCCAAACGAGGTGTTTTTACCCTGAGCTGTAGGAAGGGGCTGTTGCAGTCAGTGTTCTTGAGGAACTCAGTTACGAGTGAAGTGACGACACATCAGTAAGACTGGGAACCAACCACGATCTGTGAGGAACAGATGGTTTTCTGCAGCTCCATGAATACCGGGGACGCTGTGTACGTACACAGGTCATCTGGAGCAAGCTGCTGTGTCGGTGGGGAAGGGGCTGCTTGTGGAGAAGGAATCAGCTCCTTGGACCTTGTGGGCAATGCTCTCCCAGTCCCCACCCTCCAGACTGAGCACATGCTGGCTGCCTTTGTAGCACAGGGAGTGTGGCTGCTGTTTGCTGGGATGCAGGATGCTGAAGGCATGGAAGGGCAGATGTTCCTAGAGAGTTGTTATCTGTGCTTTTGATGGAAGAGCCGTGAACTGTATCAATAGGAGGGGTAGGTCCAGGCCTAGGCCTCCTTTCAGTTGTTGGAATGAATAGCAAACTCCTAATGAAAAGCACAGCCTTGTCTCCTCTTGTTGCTATATTCACCTCTTTAAGGGAGAGGCTTATAGATTTTATAGTCGCTAAATTAAATGTTCTACAAAATAATATTTTTCTTTTTGTCCAAAGTGGAATTTGCATTGTGATGTGTCTAATTTGTCACATTTTCGTGTGCAGGTCCCTAAATACAAAAGGGTGAATTCTAGTTTGTGATCTACCCCATGAATCTTGAGAGCTGTTAGGTCACAAATGCAAATAAAAGTTCACTGCCCATTCTCCACTGGAGGAGCTCACAAGGGATGGGGAGGGAGGCGGGCCTTGCACTGCATCACTCCGTGGCTTAAGAGCTCTCTTGAATATTTCAGGTGTTGTTCCTGGAACACAGTTCAACATTTTAAAGAAATAGTGCCAGTTCATTGTACTTCTGATAAGGTGTTTACTGTTTCAGGAACTTTACAATAAATGAAATTTTGTTTTCTGAACAGCTGACGGCTCTTTTGTTCTTTGTGCTTTGTGAAACACCCATTAGCAGGATTAATGATATATAACATTTGTTCAATTTGTGCAGCAAATATAAAATGCATCAATAGTCTTTTCCACACTAAAGCAGTATGCTTCCACTGTAGAGTTCTTCACGGTGCTGATGTTGAATTAAGCTGTCATTTGGATTAATAAATACAGTCAGGAAAAAAATAAGTACAGATGGGTGTGATAAAAATCTCTACTAATTAAGAAAAGGTTAGGATTCATCAGAGTGAAGCAGAGCATTAGGACCAGAGTCGTTACTGCAAAATTACGAGAGGAAAGGGAACTACTTGAAGGGATTATCTTTTTTCCTCTAAACACAGAGAACTTAATTACATTGAGTCTTTGCTTGCTTGTACAAGTAGAATCACAGCTAAGCTGGTGATGCATTGAAATCGGTGTACCCCATCTCTTCAATTAATTTGTAATGCCAGCATGCAGACTGAATTACACAGGTGTTTTTTAACTAATCCTCACAGGGAAATCTCCTGAGCTGCCAGGATATCGCTTACCATCTGCCACTTTCCAGTAGCACCTTGTGAGATCCAGCTCGTCTGGCTGCTGGATGGAAGGCATTGTAGGCCTTACCAAGCAAAGAGAGGCAAAGATTGTCTCTCAGAAGTTATTGAATGAAGGTCCTTTTCTCCTAAATCTAGGAAAGCAAATTAATAGAAACTGCCTTAGATTGGTCTAGTATTTTTATACAATTAGTGCTACTTAAAATGAACCAAAGGCTTTTGGCCAAGTGTGATGTCTTCCAAAGTAACACCAAGAGTAGGCAGGTCTCCATTGTTCCTGGTGTTACAGGAATGCCTGGGCCCTGCTGCAGGAAACTTTGTAGTAAATTCTGCAGAAAACTCAGGGAATTTATATGTCTTTGCCAAGTAGGAAAGATGCAGGCACGTGGCAGGAAAGAACTGGATGTATCCTCATTTCTAAATGAGAAATCAATCCAAAAGGCTTGTGTTCCCTGTGCAATGCAAGACATCTGTACAAAATAGGAAGTGAACTGTGTGGCCCAGAGCTCGGACAAAATTCTGTCGCTCCCTGGAGAAACATACGCAAAAGGGAACATGTCAGCCCATTTAGGCTTTCTGAAGGTAGTGGTTTCAAAACACCTGGTTTTACACAGCCCCTGTGTGCTCATCAGCTCCAACTCAAACAGGTGCAAGGGTTGTAACAGTGCTGAGCAGTATCTGCTGTTCCTCAGCTGTAAATTAAGTCCTTGCCCTGAACAGTCTGCCACCTTGGTGGTTTCCTTGAGGGTGATGACTGCCTGGCAGAAATGATTAAAATCAAACTAGAGAATAAGAAACAAACACGCAATCCAGCAAAGGTCATGAAGATGATGTTTGTTTTAACCACAACAACAACTGGAAAAAGAACTGCACAAATTTTCAAGCCAATTAAAAAGAAATTATTTAACATACCGGACATGATTAAGACTGTTAAAGGATTGCAGCACCTGTTAATGAAGCTCAGAGACCTGGAATTGGAGAAGGCTGAGGGAAGGATCAGTGTGGGGGCAGAGTAGAGAATGGAGACAGGTTCTTCTTGGCAGTGTCTAGTGTCAGGACAAGAGGCAGTGAGTACACCCTCAAACATAAAAAATTCTGTTTAAACATAAGAAAAAGCTTTTTTTACTGTGAGAATGGTTGAACACTGGTACAGCTTGTCCAGAGGTTGTGGAGTCTCCATCCTTGGTGATCTTTAAAACCTGACTGGAAATGCTTTCAGGCAATCTGTTCAAGCTGACTCCAGTGGAAGTGAAGCAGTTGGACTAGATGACCTCCCAAGGTTCCTCCCAACCTTAACTGTTTTGTGGGATCCAGGGTCTTTTACCAAAAGATGAGTATTTTCTCAAAAAAAATTTAAAAAAAAGGAAATTGGTGTTGCAGTGACATGATGAAGTTAAAGAGAACCTAATCTTGCTCCAGTGTTCCCTACAGGAAAAGACTGGACGAGGGGTGCCCAGGTGCCTTTTTGAAGTTATTTGGGCTTTCAGCAGCTGCTGGTGGTTCTGAGACCTTTGCTCTCCCTGTTCTCCTGGCATGTTCCAGCTCCCTTGGCTGCTCCTGCTGCACCTGTGTCCTCTGTGAAAGCAGCTGCCTTGGGCTGTGATATATTTAATGGGAGCCACATGGCTAAAGCTGCTTGGCACTGAACACACCAGCCTGATGCTTTTTTCTCCTTTTGAATATGTGCATCCTAAAAGAGCTCAAACACAGAGAGGAAGTGACTTCCGAGGTTCTTCAAGGCCAAGACGTAAGAAATTCTGTGTATGCTGACTATTAGGTAGTAAAACAAAGGCAGGGAATTAATTGTGATTTTACTTTTGTCCCCCTCCACTGATTTGCTGGCTTCCAGCCCCACCCATTGCTTTCTTCCTTCTCTGGGTTTTAAGATTTGATTGAGAGAACTGCTGGTATGATATGATGATACTGCCCATTCTCGCAGCTCTGGGGAGCCAATGGGTTGGTTGAGGTGACTGGGAGCCCTTAAAGTTAATTGGGTGCTCAGGGGAAAAAGTGAGAGATGGAGCCTCTTTGCAAGCTCTGCTTCCCCCAAACAAGGTAATAATTATCTCCAGTGTTACTGGTAAGGTTTGTGTGGGGATAACCCCTCCAGGCCTGTGTCTTAGTTTGAGACAAATTTGGAGGAACATCCAAAATGAACATCCTCTGACAGAAGACAGGTTTCAGCAGCCCGTCCCCCACCAGGTTTGGAAAGAAATTCCTCAGAGGAAAGTGAAAAAACCTATTTATTTCACAAGCAAAGTGCACCTAGGCATGGAAAAAAGAATGAATAATGTTAAACAATAAAGCCTCTTGCTGTGGAGAAAACCTGGGAAGATTTTCAAAGTCCTTTGTGGGTATCGCTCTCTTCTCTCCGAAGCTGGGGTTCAGCGTGGGCCCCCTCCAGGTCACGGTGTCGGACCTCCCGGTGATGTTCTGGTGTTGCTGAACAGTCCAGAAGAGAAGAAGAAGAAGTCAAAGTCCCAGGAAACTCCATGCTTTAGCTAGCAAACAAGAAGCTAGCCAAAAATCAAAGGAATGTAACTCTCTTCCCCGCACAGAAGCCGAGCAGGCAGGCAGAAGAAACCAGAGAGTTATCTCTGTTTTGAACACAAAGCCCCAAAAGAATTCCACCGGCTTCCCCCCCTGCTCTCTCTTAAAGGTACAGAAAAGCACAGGATTCATGTCTGGCACAGGGCAGACGATAGGGAATACAGTATCACACAGTCACCCCAGGACAGCCTGGAAAAGCCAGGATTAGAGCCAGGCCAGGCAGTGGTGTTGTGGTGCAGCAGCTTGTGAAGCCAGCATGAGGACATTGTGCGTGCCAGCTCGAGGGACAGGGAGGTGGTGAGCAAGGCCTGTACTGCACGCTGGGGTGGCTCTGGCAGCTTTCCTGGACACTTGTGCACCTTGCAGCCACTGCAGGTCCCAGGCTTACTCAGCACACAGAGGTGACAAAAGGCAGATGAATCGCAGTGTGTGCCAGATGCTCCCAGTGCAGGCACACGGAGGGACTGAACAGGCTGGGGCTCCTCTCCACAGCCACAGTATCCTTGCAGATTAGCAACAAATCAAAGCTGCAGCCACGGAAGTGGTAATTGATGGATGGGAAGTGGTTGATTTGGCTTTTTCTTGTCAGCTGTTTGATTTCCTACCAAACTTCTTCAGTGACCAAAAGCTAGAGTTGATCAAGCTCTGAGGCACCAGGTGGCCAGCAGATCTCCAGATCCCTGAGGTGTTGTTCTTGCTAGTGGTAGTGCAAGGCTAATGTTTCATATCACATGGTTTGTATTTTGTTTTGTGAAACCAGCAAACAGCTATTTCAATCAAAGCTGGGCAATGCTGTCTTTTTTTGATTAATTCTAATCCTCTCCCTGGTGTGCTGGGCCTTCACGTGGGTTGGATCAGGTCTCAGAAGTGCTGTTCATCCTGACAGCTCTTTGTGGAGTTCAAACTAAAGCACACATGTATTGTTTCATTCTAAAATTGTTTATCCAGGATGCCTTTGCTGTGGCCCTTTAGCATCTCCTTCCTGCTTAGGCATTTGCATTTCAGGTTTGTTCAAAAGCCAGCTTGCCCAGTTTGCTGGGTCATTGTTGAACAAGAAAATGCTCACTGTTCTCTAAAAATTCTTTGCTCTAGCCCTCCCTTCTTTATCTAATACTCACAGTTCTTGAAAACTTTGCAGTGCCTGTGTCCTTGGTGGATTTCCTGGACCCAAATTTGGAAGAAGAGATGGAGGGTTGAGGGACAGGGAATGGAGTGGTATAAGCTCTGGGCTTTCCCTAGCTGCAGCCTGATTAAGCATCTCTATTACAGTGAATTCAAAACACTCTTTAGTCTGGATGTTCTTAAAGGCTCCCATGGTACCTCCTGGTACAGGCAGGACAGTTACTTGTATTTTTTCAGTGCCTCAGACTGTGCCTTAGGCTTTGCAATTGTTCGCGTGGGCAGTTTGGGGTGGGAGCGGAAATTGTGCCGGTTTGTGGGGGTGGGGGGGCTGTTAGTTTGGGGTGTTTTGCTTATTCCTCAACTTGCTTAGTGATGGGAAATTCTCTACCTGATGGTACAATCAAAATCTCTTGTGGTAGTCAGAGGAAACCATGGCAGTGCTTCGCCTGTTCTGCACCCTCCTGAGTGTTTTTCTCCCTAAATGTCCTCTCCAGAACTCATTGGGCAGTGCTGGTGTGAAGCAGTGAGTTCTCCTCAGTAACCTTCAGCATGAGCAGCGAGTCTCTTCCTGGAATTCCAAGTTAGGCTGAGTGGCCTGAGCTATCTCATGTGCTTTGTAATGATAACTGTGAGGGTGCAAATCTACCTGATAAGTGGAGTTCAGGGTGCTGCTGCTGAGCTTCACCTTTGTTGCTTCATCCTGATTTAGGCAAGACCTTGTTGAGAAATAGGGGGAAACCGAGGCAGCAAGGGAATGGCTTTGAGAAGCTGACTCGTCCTGACTTTGGTCTGCAACTGTGAAACAAAGCTCAGTTTCCTGGCAGTTTGTTTATTTATTTCAAATTTGTAATACTAGCACACACAGGGCATAACACATGACTTCTCTGCAACAGCAACTCTTTTGCAAGATATTTATTTTAGGCTTCTGTTAAACACATGAATAAACCAGCAAGAGAAAGAAATTACAATTACAACAATGATGAGGTCAATCTTAGAGAGAAAATTGTCTTGAGAGCACCGGCTTAAGTGAAACTGTCACTTGTGACAACTGTGTACATTCACAGACACAGCAGGATGCAATCGATTAATGGCTCCTTTGGCTCAATGGGAGGCGGAGCTGCAGCTGTCTCTGATTTTTAGCCTTCTTGCACACCAATGCTTTCCACTGGAGAGTGGTAAACGGGAATATTCTGACCATCCTGCAGTTCCAAGGTGACATCCTGAAGGCACCAGCTGACACAAATCAAAGGAGATTTTTAACTTGTAGCAATCACTTTTAACATGGTAAAGTCAGTGTAGAAACAGCTGGCACAGAGAAACAAATCATTGCACACATTCATTGCTTTTAAAAATTCTCTCAAGTGTTTTAAAACTTGGTTTGTGAGTGCCAGCTTCTGATAGCTGTTCTCCCTAATATCATAGCACAGCCCAGATTTAAAGGTCTGGTATGCATGTTTCTATTTGCTGCAATTCAAATAAAAACCTGCCAGCTCTTCTTAGGACATTCCTCCCCCGACCTGGTGCCTTTTTTTCCTCTCCATCCTGCGGGTGCATTCCTTGCTCCACTCCTCTCCAGCCTTGGAGCCAGACGGTGTTGCTAAGGAATTATTCTGGCTTGGAAGAGTTTGAACACTGTGTGATCACTCAATGTGACTGCTGAAACCCTGACAGGGTACGACAGTGGTTACTCAAAGAAGGAAAATTGCATTTGTTGGAGACTGAAGGGGAGTCTTTTCCTTCCTCTAAGCTCTGCTCCAAACCCACTTCTGAGAAACTGCTCATGCTGCTTTTCCAGCTGGAAAGGACCATTATTTTGGGGTACTAAAATAGGATTTTTTCAAAAGCTCCTGGCACTGGCCCAACTCTGCTTTTGCTGGAGTCAGTGCTGAGTACATACAATTAGGTAATTAGGCTGCCACACCTCTGTGCAATGGGTCTGCTCAGTAGCCCTCTGCTCCCACTCCCAACCCGGGCCAAGCAACCTGGCTTGGACATGGAAGTGCTCATTCCCCACGGTGTGGCCTGGGGGCTCAGCCCTTCCCTTGGTCACTTTGGGGCAGGCAAGAGTAATTTTGCAGTGCCTTGGCTGCCCTTGCTTCTGGGCACCCTCCCCATCCCTGTACTGCCTGCCTCTGAGTGAATGCCACTTCCTCCTGGACCAAACCAGATCATAGACTCCAAATTTTCTTTTTTACAGTTGTCTTCTCTTTTATAAATAAATAAACCACTACAGACAGACTGCACACTCAGAGTCAGATGCATTTCAGTGGCTTCGGTGCCTCAACTACTCCTGCACAGAGCACTCAACTCCTGGTGTCATTTAGCTGTCTGTATCTGTGTGAGGGCCACCCTGGCCTCCCCTGGAAAAGCACATACACACCCTGCAGAATCCCACCAGGATGGCCTGCTTACCTGCTTCTTACTCCCAGCCATTTCACTGTTAGTTCCTCAGTGGGGTGCAAGGACACTGAGTCCTGCCTCAGCCCCATGTGAATCTGTGCACAGGACCATGCACATAGGTGGATTTGGTGGAGTCTGACAGATTCATCTGCCACAAATGCTTTTACAAGAAGATGCCTTTTTTTCATTAAAAAAAGTTTGCAGAAATGTAGAGAGATCTCACTTTAAAACAAAACTCAAAAAAATGCGTATGCACTGCCGTAGTTTAACATTTTTCAACCTTCAGTTAGTTATCTTCACAGTAACTGTGAACCAGGAATAACAGGGAACTGTCTGTGAGGAGGGGCTAAGGAGGAGCGAGGAGATCAGAGCTCAGGCACCAGGGAAGGGAGGTGTGCAAGAAATGTGGCTGGGGACCTTTGGGGTTATCCCTGGTCATTAGGGAGGAGGCCAGGTCTGGTACTGAGCTTCCCAAGGCCCAGCCTAGTGCCTCTTCTCACATCCTTTTACATCTTCCTTCCCATACTTACTCTGTAGAGAAATCCAGTCAGTCATGCTCATCTAATTATGAACAGAAAACATCACCATATGGCTGGTGGCAGCTGAGTAAAAGTTGTAGCTTTTGGTTTCTAAATAGAGCTAATAGAAGTACCTAACAAGAGGTTTGCATCCAGTAAAACTTTTGAGTTCATGTGGTAATTCTTTGCTCAGTTCCAGAAACCAGTTTACTGTTGACAATGGAGGTTTTCAGGCTTCAGTACTACAAAAATGTAAAGTCACTTCTATATGATGTGGTACCAGAGCATCCTTCCACTATAATGTATCTGTTCTAGCACTTTTTTTTTAACCATAAGGACCACACTTCTTGGATGGTTTAAAAAAAACAAATCCTGTGTTTTTAGCTCATCTCACACAGTTTCGATATAATGTGTGATTCCCATACTGCAATCCACAATACCAGACTAGAGCTAGGACTGGTGTTCAATAGCCTCTGCACCTCTGTGGGGAGGTGGGGTGGGAGGGGACAATACTTTACCTTGCCTCACAGTATTTGTGTATGCACTGAGCTACAGTTTGCAGGATACACTTAACACAAAGGAATGCCTCGTGTTGCTCTTCCATTCACGTTCAGAGAGATGAATTCAATATATTTCTCAACTAACTTACATTTTTGTCCTAATGAAAACAATAACCGTTCACAAGACCTTCAGACAGGAGTTTCTGCTTGATTTGTGTGCATGACCTCAGCAACACGGATGACTAAAGCAAATATCCGGCTCTACTCTTTTCTCCTGCCACTTCTTTCCCATTTCCCCTGGCACCTCCCCCAGTACGCACCACTGACGGGACTGGTCCATCTCCGAGTTAATGTAGAGGTGTCCCGCCGATCGTGTTCCAGAGACTGGTAACTTTATCTGCAAATGTAAAAGCACATTAAAGATTCAGCAAAGCATATTATGAAACAGACATTCACTCCTAGGCAAAGACATAACACCTTTCTAACTTTTACACTATAATTATTTTTTTAATGTATTTCAGAGTTGGACTAAGCTATTCTAACAGCTAACACGTGTGTGGCTACACAAGTATGTCTGCTCTGCCATGCATTAATCTCTCTGCCAAAAGAATGTACTGTGTTACAGCTGCAACCCCCAGGGGAAACCACTTGCTCCCTGAAATATTTATGAGCAAACATTTTTCCTTACCAGAATGCATGGTCATCCAGAGGTGACCTGCATTGTCAGATCTTCCCATAACCATAACAAGCCTGTAGGTTGAAATCCTCTGTATATCAGTCCCTTAACTTACACTGAAGCAATGAGATGTTCAATGATTTGGTTTTTTCAGTGTCACAATTCTATCACTCATCTGTTTAACAAACAAAGCTGGAGCTGCAGCTGTGACCACAGCCAATTGCACTGGGTCTATTGCCTGAATAAAAGGAATGTTTCAGGTGTAGCATTTGCTGGTGGTGATGCAATCACACAGAGAAAATGCCAGGTGTTTGCCAAAAGATCCAGGAGCTGGGAATGTTGTGGAGTCAGTAAATGAGCCTGTGGTATAATGATGATTAACCAGTTTATTTAATAAGAGCTTGAATACTTAGGAGGACGAAAAAGCAGAGAAGAAAGTTTGTGATCTGTGTCTTGGGTGAGGTCAGTAGAAGGCAGGGTTTGACTTCACCCTGAGTCACCCAAGCGACCAGCATTCTTAAACAGTGACATAGGAAAACACCCGTGGGAAAGGTTATCTTCTTTTCAGTCAGTATATAAGACTGTGTGGGGTTTTGCACAATTTTTTTCCTTAGATATGTTTCCTGGTAGAATCTATAAAACATGGGAAATGTTTTGGTCCAGGGTACCATGTAGGTGCAGCCTGGCTGAAGTGAAACAGAAAGTAATTTTATGTGAGCTGGTTAAACGTTGGGGTTTTTTTTATCTTACCCTGATAGCCACTCTCCTTCATGTACCATCTGATCCATTCCTTAATGCCCTTGCTTGGTCCCTGGCATTTGTAACTACTCATCAGTAAAAACAAAATTATTCCAATGTGATGAGTTACCCTAGGGAAGGTCCTGGAGATGTTGCTAGGGTCACTTTGTGTCACTAGCAAAACAAGGGAAGGGCAGCCAATCCTGGATTAAGGGGTAAAAACACTGATGGAAAGTACTCTTGAGGCATCAGTGCCGGGCAGAAGTGGACTTGTGTTTGCAAGGTTTGCCCGGGCCCAGCCCTCGGCCAATACAAGGCAGCCTTGTGCAATACTTAGCACCCAGCACAGCATTGTCCAGTCACTGAGTAACCCTCATGCTCAGTCTCAGGCTGGGCAGCTGTTCTCCATGACACAAATTTACAGGTGCTCTTAAAAACCACACCATTTATGCTGTACCACAGCATAGCCCATCAGAGGCTGTAAAACTGCTCTGAACAAAGCTCTATAAACTAGCGTGGGACATATCTGGGGGGTAAAGGAAGGCAGGTGCTATTTTAAAGCTGGATCTGACACGTCTCTGAAAATGATTTTGTGGCTTACAGTGTGAGGAGGGGGACTGACTGGCTTGAGAGGTCCCTTGGCATTCTGTGATGGGCCCATATAGCACAACATGAAGATGCCGCTCTTGCTGCTTCTAGGCTCTGGAAATCCATTCCTCTTCCAGATCAACTACTTCTTTCCAGTGCCCCCAGGTGACTCATGACCTGCTGAAAATCCCCTGGCTGATCTCTCGTCACCTGACATCTCGGGAAGCCACCCTGTGACACCGCCTGCCCAGCGTTACCCGTGCTCTTTCTGTGTCCACGCGATTGCTCCCATCTGTCAGGCGGATGTTGTGAACCTTTAGAGGGGGGGCACCCAGGGCTTCCAAGGCATCAGCATTGCTGTTCAGTTGCTCCAAAGCTTGCTGGTAATACTGGGTCCTGGCAAAACTTTCTAGGTGAAAGAAACATGGTAGTGAGAAGACTGTTCATTTAAAATCAAAACATGAGTTAAAAAAAAAAAAGAAAAAGACGTTTTCTCCAGACTACCACACCCTCCCTGAAATACAGTCCAAAACTATTAATTAGGAGAAATTTGGCTAAAGGAGGAAACACACCCTTACATCAGAAAAACAAATGTTATTCAGCTCATTTAAGTGAAAAGGGCTCTGAACATAGCCTGTTCCATTCTGATATACAGTTCAGCTTATGGCTGTGTCTCCCCACTTTTCATGCATTTGTAGGTTATCTAAAAGGAAGAAAAAATAGGAAAAAAAAAGGCACAGGGATGCATATCTGAAATGTTCTGATAGTAATTCAATTTTTTTTTTTTCTATTGGAGGTACATAAAATACTTTAAAAATGGAGAATATCTTCCACACATTGAGACACGAACAGCTGCTGCTGTGGAACTCTTGCTGTGGTCTTGGTACAGCTTTCCAAGAGGCAGCCAGGAAGCTACAACTCTACTGCAGACACCTTAGAAGGGAGGCACGAAGAAGCATCACTTGAGTTACTGGTCAAGCAGCCACAACAGCACCGTAGATGGATGCTGCAGTGTTGGCACATGGAGGACAATTGTGGAAAACTGCTGTTATCAATGTCTGGTTGCTCTGTATGGCTGTGAAACGCTGTACTGTGATTGCCAATGGACAGGGCAGAGCTGAGGAGCTGGAGACTTCCTGACCCTCCTGATGGAGACAGAGACTTGCTTATTAACAGTTTTAAGGCTGTCTTGCTGGGGTTTCTAGACCTGCATAACTTCACTCTTTTGACATCAAGAAGGGCAAAATTAAGCTAAAAGTTAAAAGTCTGGGAACTTTGCCCTCACCTTTTGAAGGGTTTAAAACAAGGTGTAAGGATTTTTTCTTGGTCTCTTACCTGTCAGTATTAATCTTGGAGTGTGAGGCAGAAGGATGCTGCCCCCTCTCCCTAATTAGAGGTATCCCCTGTGAGCAGGCAGCATCCAGTTGGCATAGAAACAGCTTTGCTAGGCTGCGACCCATGTTGGTCCTCCTGTGTCCCCCCAGCCCATCTTAAGGAGCTCCAACCAAAGGGGGTGCAGCGTGCCAGCCCTTTAGTACCTATAAATCATGGCAAACAGCAACCCAGATCACATTAAAAGTATGTTGTGTTCATCCTGCAGGTTGGAGGAGAAATAGATTCCAATTTCCTGGTGCTCCTTCTCAGCTGTTCCTTGTTAGCATCTCACGCATTAGACATTAAATCCCCAACTAATCCATTTGTCCACACATCTTTTGGTAAGAGAGCTGAAAGCATGCTGGAGTTGGCTGAGTAAACTGCTTCCATGAGAAGGGTGTGGAGGTGATGAGAGTAAGTAGAAATAGGATTACCTGAGTATTTGTACAAGCTTGCACAGAGACCACGTGCATGCAAACTTCCCTTCAGTGGGAAGGAAAGGGAAGGGAAGGGAAGCAATCCTCTCCCACTGCTCCCTCCACTATGGAGGCCACTTGTTCCTCACCAGTCCAAGTATGCACCAGTTCTGTGCACTGGGCAGAAGGAACTGGGATAGCCCCAGGCATGAGCCAAGGGAGGAAGGTTCTCAGTGTGGCTCCTGTGTCTGTTTAGAGGATAGAGAAGGACACACTTGGCTACAGAAAGTGTTCTTTCAGCAGCCTGGCTGGCTTGCCACCAAGTTATCAGGCAGCTGCTCGGGGGCCACTGAAATTGCAAGAGAGCCAGAAGGAGCCACTGCAATGTGCCACTTGACTGCACAGCCAAGGGATGCGGGGAAGCCTTCAGGCTTGCTGTTGTAGCACAGGGGGCGACTACGCCATGAGATCTCTAGATCACAGTGCTGAAGCTGAAAATTTAAAAATGCTGATGTCCTTGTTAAAGTCAGATTCAATACTTTATAGTGTAAGGATCATATTTCTGTCATGTACTCCAGAGCTTGGGGGCATGAGCTGCCTAAAATTAAAGTCTGCTTTCCAGCCTTGTCTGATTTGTTATTAATATGTGTAAAATGAAGGGGAGGTTTCAGAGCTTATCTGAGGGCTTGAGAAACAGGCTTGGCTACACTTTTTTCTGGCAACATCCTCTGGTATCAGGGTAGGTGAAAAGCAATAGCATTTGATAGCACCAACAAGAGAGAGGCACAGGGCCAAGATGCCTGTGGCACCCCCTGAGAGAGAGGCAAAGCCTATTGCTGCTCTGATGCTAAATATCTAAAAGCAGTTTTAGAAAAAATAAACATCTATAATTTGGACTAATAATGCGGATTCTTGGCCAGAGACACATAGCAACTACAGATGTCTATAAACATCACCTGTCTAGCTTTTCTCCTTGTCCTATTCTTCTGAGTGCTGACTGCTCTTATCTGTACTTCATTCAGGAGAAACTCATGATTTCTTAGCACTTCCCAGGTGTGCTGTGTTTAAGGGCCAGCCCCACACAGAGATTTACAGATAAAACTGCTAGACTTTAATACCTTCTCACAGATGGTCCTTTTTTACCGCCCAGTTACAGAATCTCATTTAAGAAATGAAACCTGCATTACTGCAGGTGAAGCTTTCACTTCACCATCACCCTCAGGAAAACCCCCAAAACCAGACTTTCTTCTGACCACAACGGCCTGCTGCCTATGCAATATCTGCCTCTGGAAATGCATGCAGCAGCACTTGGGAGAGCAAAAGCCCTGGGGACGAAAAAAGCAGAGCCTACAGATGCAGAACCCAGAGGCTCAGCCACAGTCCCCTTAACTTCATCTGCTTTTCACAACTCACATGCTGCTATTTTCCCCCACTACACAAAAGCCAGTGAAAGGGGCAGAGGAGAAATAAGGTTGCTAACAACACTAAGACTTACTTTGCATAAGATTATACATCACGATGCATCCCCCGCCACTGAACAGTCCCATGAAAACAGCCATTTGCTGCAATTTTCTTAGAGAAGCTGGCATTTTTCCTCCCTGAAAAGAAAAAGAGAAGACATTTGTTGTAAAAGAAGAAAGCCAAAGGGTTACTTCCCCCCTCCTCCTCTTTCCTAAAAGCCCTTTCCAACCAGGCCTGAATGAAAGCACAGTGCACAGGCATCGAGTTCTTGCTCGCTGGGGCTCCACCGTGTGCCCAGAAGGAAGAGTGGTGAGAAGAGAGCAAACTGGGAACCCAGCTGGGTTGAATGTGTTTATTCAACTTCTTTTAGTGATGCCACCACTTCGCTAATTGCCGAGAAGAAAATGACCTCCCCAGTGTGGCCAGGGGCCAGTGCCGTGGCATTGTGGTGGGGGCTCCTGGTGCCCATGTGTTTGCTCGCACACTGTGAGCATTCAGCTCTGGGGGCCGCATTTCTCTCTCGAGTAAACTCCTCTAAAGTAAACATGCCCGCGGCAGGGATGGATCTGGCCTTGAGTGGTAAGGGACAGAGCCAAGCCAGCACTGTGCCAGCAAAGATAATGGAGCCAGGGTGTGTGTATTCCGTTGTGTCAATTTTTTTCCCAAGCTGTGGATAAACAGGAAGTCTCTTGCAAGCTGTTTTTCTTCCTTCCTGTACCATCCCCCCCCCAGCCCAAACTTGCCCTTTTAATGAGTCACAATTTTGACATTTGAATGCATGACCCAGCAGAATAACAAACGCTTCTGTAGTTTGGGTAAGAAGGGGACTGAAGAGCCTGAGCTAATGTTCCCGACCACAGCAGGTTAGTAGGAGTCAAGCTGAGTTGTCAGTGGGGGAGCAGCACTTCGCTTCAGGCTGTGGCAGGATGGGACTTGAACAAGCATCTGAGTATTGGCTTATGCTCTTGATTCTCTTGGAGGTGGGGTGGGAGGGGGGAATGGTCTTGACAGCAATTTTTTAAAAACTAGCAAAAGCCGTTCTTTTTCAATGGGCACATAGGCATATGAATAATTCGGGGAGCTGTATGGGACTTCTAATCCCAAAGGCTTCACACCCCAGTACTTGATGGTGTGGCTTAAGTGGCACACTCAATCAGAGCTGATTAATAAACCAAGGCCCAAACCAGTTACAGAAATGTGACCTGGGCAAGGCCGTTTGAGTCCTGCTGTGGAAACCACCTCTAGCATCCCTCAGGTATGTGTTAGTCAGGTATTGTTCAGCTGACAACCACAGTTCAGCGAGGGTGGAGAGACAAGTGTCAGGACTTCTTCCCATCGTGGCCAAGTCAGGGTGACATGGGCAGCCTCCCTCTGCTCACCACTCTGCTGACATGCCCTCACGCTGACACTTGCATGCTCTAAACCGAAGGAAACTCAGACTCCCCAGGGAAGTAGTCACAGCACCACGCCTGTCTGCGTTCAAGAAGAGTCTGGACAATGCTCTTGAGCATCTTGGTGTAATTCTCAGGGTGTTCTGTGCAGGGACAGGAATCGGACTCCATGATCCTTGTCAGTCCCTTTTAACTCAGTATATTCTATGATTCTACAAAACTGTGAATGCAACTCAGGTAAAAATTTCATCTCCTGCCCTGTTGGCACTAGCACTCAGTTATAATATGTGCTATTCCTAGGTTGAATGCTTTCCTTGTTAACTAGTTTCCTTGATTTTTAAGAACCCTTAGTATTTAATTTTACTATTTACATTACTTCAGATTTGTAGATGGCTAGTAGTGATAGCCACCCAGAGAGGCATGTGGATGTTATGCCTATTTTATGCCCCAAAATGCGTAAACTGTGCCATTAGTATAGTCAGCTATCATCTCTCTCTCTCCTGATCTGTTTCTCTGATGAGCGTTTTCTTCGTCACTTACCCTGGGGAACTTGAATGGCATGAGAAGTTACAGCAGAGGAAATGTGCAAGTGTGGTTTTACAGAGAAACAGTGGTAGTTATTTCACAAGGACAGTGAGAACTTTCTACTCGCCTTTTTATGTTTCCAACTTTCTTTAAGTCCCCACAAAATCTGATTAATAACCAAGTTTCTTATAAGATTCATATGGCCAGGAGGAGGCTGTGACACCAACACCACATAACAGGGATGGGGGAAAAAAATCCATGGTAAATCTGGAGGGAGGATCAGATATAAGTTTGTGACCTGCGGCATTTGTTTTTGCCCCTTTCAAAGTTGTGGCCAGGCAAAATTTGCTTTCTGTGATTAAATTCAGGTAATTGAATGCAAATGTCTGGAGGTGGGGGTGCTGCTGAAAGTTTGCTGAGTAAGGGTGGGAAGTAAGGGAGCTCTTGCACCAGTGAGAAGGTTTTGACTGAGGCTCAGGGGACTTGCCTAAACAGCGGAAATTAGAGGCTCTGCAACTTGCTGTCAGTGGGTTTGAGGTTTGTTAGGTCTCACAGTCTGCTTACACCCAAACCAGGGCGATAGACGGAAAGTAAGAAAAGCTGATTGCTTATCAGTCACATGCTCACACACACTCTCATCACCACCTCCACTCCAGCGCTGCAGTGTAGAGACGGTGCCATCTGGCAAGGGAGCTTGGCAGCTGAGCAGAGGTGATCCCACTAAGCACTGCTGCCCCGTGCAGCACGCCTGGCTGCTCCTGCCATGCTGCCCCTGCTCACAGCTGCCTTCTGTTGCTGCTCCTGCTGAGGCAGAGATGTGGAGAGCCGAGGTGCACCCAAGTTGTGCACCAAAGTCCTCATTACAATAACAGGTAGAACGTCTCCATTGCTCGTTTTCAGGCACAGCTGGAAGCCCATGGGCTGGATCACCCCATCCCTGTCTAGACCTTGATGCTCTGGTCCCACTTGTTTCTCAGCTGTTTTCCCAAGCCAGTCCTATGACAGCACACTGTGGGAAAAGGCTCAGAGCTACACATTTTAACAAGCCTCTCAAGACTGCAAACCTTCTCATCAATCCAACAATTCCTTGCCAGCCTTCAAAATCAAAGACAGAAGTGTCCTTGGAGCCCAGAGCATCCCTCACAGGCGGGCTGCTGCTTCCCTTCCCTGCCATCCTGGTCCCTTGTGAAATGGATACCTGAAAATTGCAGCCTTGAGCATCTTTTGGCACACAGCTGCTGCTGACTTCTGAATGGTGATAGCTTGTGGAAGACCAAAATGTAGTAAGGACCTGTTGTCTGCAAGGACTTGTCAGGAGGATTTCTGTCCTATGCCCAACTGCGTCTGCTGCTCCATCGGCTGCTCTGCTGAAGTGCTGTGGGAGTGGCTCACTAAGGAAGGGAAGCAGAGGTGTGTCTCCTGTCCTGAGCCTTTCTGAACATGACTTCACAGCTTGCAAACTGTAGAGGCTCTCACAGGGAAGGACCAAATCCCCTCCACTTTATTTGCCACGTAGCAAGGAACTGTAAGTATTTGAGAGAATTTTATAGATACAACAGGCAGTTGCCTCCTGAGGAGGAAGTTTGTGCTGCTGAGTGTGGTGATCTCCCCTGAGAACCTGTAATACCACTAAAAGAGTATGCAAGTCAATTGGTGGAAAAACAGGCCTTTTCACAGCCGGTAATTAAAAAAGCACAGTTTCCAAGCTACGCTGTTCTGCAAAGACACCTTTTCCTCCATGTTATTTGCAGTGGTAAGAAAGATTAAGTGGAGATTAGCATGCACAAAACCACTGAACCTACAGTTACCAAAAGGAGAGACCTTAAATCATTATAAGTAGTGTTCTCAAAAAATAACTATTAAAGAGCAGAACACCCTAATAATAGGAATGTTCTCTTTGTGCCTCGAAAATAGCAGGATATTGAGGAGAAGGCTTGGCTTTGAAGCTAAGTGGGACTCAGGCTGTTAACAAGATTTAACAAACTCCCAGGGTCACATGTGAAATAGTGGGTTACTGCAATAGTAAAGGCTGTTTTTAATTAGACTTTGTTTTCTCCACAGAGGATCTTCTAAAAATAGGCTGGCTTAAGAGAGTCTCCCTTATTTTGGCAAATTTGGGTTTTCTGTTCGGCCTCTGAAATTTGTATGGCAGAGGTTGGTCTCGGGCACCTCCAACAAAGGCAAGTAGTGGAGAAGAAGGGCATTTTCACCAAGCACAAACATTAATTTTATTTCCCCAGGAACTGAGCAAGGGAGCTGGGGCTGCAGGTTCTATGGTGAAGGCATTTCCCCCTCCTTCTCCTTGTCCTTCTCCTCCTCCTGGTGCTACCAAATTCCACCAGCATCTCTAGCCTGTGGGTGCTACTACAGACCAAACAGCAAACAATAATATTGCTCTGAAACGAGAGAAGCAACTTGATCCATGCAAACTCAGTGTGATCACTGCTGCCTATCTCAATCTGGGCCACTGCCTACCCACCTGGCCAGGACTATATAGTGCCAGGCCACCAATGCAAGCAGCTGGGAGCCTTTAAACCACCTTGAACCACTGTAGTCCTGAAGTGTTGGAATGACACGCTAAATAGGTGCAGCAAAAGACTGCTATTAAATTAAATTAAAATTTATCAATAGACCTGAACACAGACCTGAGTATCTAACTTCAAGGCTGGAATTGTTGCTGACCTTTCTGCAGTGGAACTCTCCCTGGGGCTGGTGGGTTTTTAATTGGCTCTAGGCACAGCTCTTCAGCAAACCACCCAGGAAGTCACAGGAGATGAGGGGAATGTCAGGCAAACCACACACGAGCACACACTTGTATTTCACATTCTTGCTTTCTTGCCCATCCATTGATCTTCTAAGATCCATAAGGCAGGCATCTGGGTGTAAGCCAATTTCTATACTAATAACATGCTAGGACAACATTTTAGAGACATCTTTTTGACACTCACTGTCTACAGCATCATTAGTACTCTCACCAAAAACAGGACAGTACAGCAGAAGTGTTCTGACAGGATTTCAGTATATTATTTTCCCCTTTTTTTCATGGAAATAGCCTCAACATATTATTTACCTAATTTATGAGAGGCAACAGCACAAATTTTGCCCCCTACCAGCATGTTCAGAAATATCAAAAGCTTTGCCGGTATACAGTGCCTTCACCAAGACCTCAGAAATTTGTACTAAAGTTTGCTTAATTCACAATCAAGCCAAAAGTAGGATTAATACATTTTTTCTTTTTTTTTTTTTCCCTCAGTTGTTCTTCAGATGCACTGAAAACTCATATTTTGGCATTTAGGGAGGTAAAACACCTTTTTAGACAGCCTTGAAATAGTCCCTTTCAGGATCTTGTCGATCAGTTCCTAGATATGTGTAGCTGGCCCTGGTGAGAATGCTTTAAGGGGCCCACTCTACATATGAGAAAGACTACTGGCAAGAAAGCCAAGAAACAGTGTTTAATTTCTGCCTTTGCTACTAGCTAATTGACATGGAAAGGGAAAGTAGTCAATAAAGTGATTAATGACTCTAAACAGCCACCTCACTCTTGTATCACTTCCCCTGCAGCACACGCTACAAAGCAGTTGGCCTTCTCAGTTAGCACAAAACTTGCATGGTGACTCCAGATATCTTAGTTTCATTTCATTTTTCTCCTCTCTTGGGCACTCTTATTTTCATGTTTCTATTCTATTTGCAGAATAGAATTTCTGTTCCGCTGTCACAGACAACTTCCCTTTGTGCTCTTAAGCTGCACCGTCTCATCCAGTGGGCTCACCTGCACTGCATTTCTCTTCCTCCTACCCGCCCACCTTCACCCCTCTGCGTGCCCTCTTCCCAGCCACCACCGTGGTGCCGAGCAGGCAGAGGCAGTGGGGCCACCGTTCCTGTTGTCCAAGGGGTTCTATTGTCTCCTGCTGTCCCTCTGTTTACCCCTCTGTGAAGAGAGCCTGTCTTCCAAACAACAGGTAACAAAGGCAGGTGCCAAAATCCTTTATTGGTCTTCTCTAAGCTGGAATGATGCTACAGCCTAGTTTGTTCAGTCTCTTTGAAGGCCAGGCTCAAGTGCCAGCAATTCAACAGCCTGCTCCAGATCACTCTCCAACACAACCAGAGCTGCCCGTACTTTGCACTGAAATACAAAGGATATATCGCAGAAACAAGGCACGACCAGGGCGTACTATTAGAGAACCAGGATAATTATACCCACAGTGTGACCCATTTTTGCTGCTGTTGGAGGATGGCATTATAGGTTAATGCCTAATAATCTGTCATTAACATCCCTAATTGTACATTTCTGTAATTGGACACCATGGAGGGGGGAAGAAGGTGTGAATGTTCACCTTTTGCATTTTAGAGGTGAATTGCAAAGAATAAAGAACAAGAATTTGTAAGTAGGGTAAATGAAAAAGTTGCATCCAAGGTGCAAGAAGAAAAGATCAGTGGTGTTCATGGGTTTAACAGCGAGTGGTTTACCTGAGAAAGCTGTGGGACAGCTTCTTGGCTTCCTTGCTGCTGGGAGTGAGGTCATGAGTGCTGCAATCCAAGGTTCAAAAGAATTGCTCTATGCTGTCCCTGCGCCTCCCCGCAGCCTGCATGACAGCCCAGCTTCCAAATGGGCACGCTAAAACAAAAGAATCATATAAAAAAATAGCAAATAGAATCCTTTTACTGTCTTGTGCTGTCACAATGAGAGGGAACAGCACTCAGTGCTTAGCAGAAAGGGACTGTCAAGCCAGTGAGGTTTTCACAGTGTGATGTGTTTCCTGTATATAATTTCCTAGAAAAGGTTCACTGAACCTGCAAGGTAAGGGAGCAGGGAAGAGTACAAAATAATTTCTCATGGAAAGATCAAAGAGTTTGCAATTCTTTCTATGCAGGGGTAACTACTTATCTTTCTCGGCAGTTTGTGGGCATTTATCTATGTCCAACACACTCATTATGTTGAAGACACTAACAAAATCTCAAAGCCAAAATCAATGACCAATCTAGCTTTTGGTCAACTTACTAAATCCTGAGATGTGGGAAAAAATCAAAAACCACCAGGAAGCTGTGATAAACTTATTAGCTAACAGGTTACATTTTACCTTGTAAAAAGAAAATAAAATTATCTCAGAAGTTCATAGAAGTACTGCAGATGTCACTGGGCTAGGAACTCACGTGGCTACATTAAAAGTTAGTACCAACCTGGAAGTTTACAGTCTCTAACTCAAATTCTGATACAGCTTATGCTTGCCTGTAGTCTTACTAACTTCAATAGTATCACCCACAAGCATGCATTAAACAAGCATGCAGTAGACAGTGGCCCAAAGGAACTGAATGCCAGGGGAGGCAATCACAGGGAAAAAACATTTTAAGCAAGAACATAGCATAAATCATATGATGCCTGCTCCCTTGTCTGCCTCCGGAAATGAGGGGGTAAAAGATGTGGTCTGCTCTGCTGTGATCAGCGCAGAGCCTGATTTACAAAGCTTTTAAAAATATCAGTGGAGCTGGGAAGGTTTGCAGTCCTGTGTCCAAACACCTTGCTGATCTAATCCTTTTTATTATACAGTATTACAGCAGTACATACTTCTGGCACTTGACAAACACACTGCTCTTAATCTTATTTCCTACTGAAAACCAAAACTAAAAAAAATACTACCCTAATTCCCCCCAGACCCTCAGATGGGGTAAGTTTATCTCAAGTGCCCATCTTTATACCCTCCCAGAAAGGCCCCTCCTTCAGAAAAGAAGGACCCTACCCTTCTGAAAGTCAAGTCCCTTTTAAAATAAATCAGATCAACACTTACAGCCAAAGGCTTTAAAGAAAACTAATTACTTTCGAACATCTTGGACACCTGGATCGGTTCCAGAAGTTGGTCCTTGCCCATATGAGCAGAACTGGTTCAGCATCAGCTAAATCTGTTAACACAAATTAGAATCTGGGGAAAAGCTAACCTCAAAGACTCGTGACTTTTTAATAAGCACTGGGGACCAAAACCAGCACAAAACCAACAGGGATTCTGACCTAGAAACATTCTATTACCAGAAAGACAAAAAAGGGAAAAAAATAGTTATGATGGGAACCATTAAAAATAAAAGAAAGAAAAGAAGTTCCCATAGTACTTGAGGGTTTCTGTTCAGACAGATCCAGCTTGTTAACTTGTGCACAGAGCTGTGCAAGATGGAGAATGCAAAAGGGCAAAGGAAATGATGGAACCTGCCACACTGCTGCACGTGCAGCATCTGGAGTCAGACCTTTGACTTCATCTGGGGAGTAGCTACCGATTTATTCATCTACCCTTGGAAAAAGGAAGAGATATACTGGATGCTCACAAGATAGTTGGACATGAATCTGATTGCCTTCCAAAAATGAGTCAGGACAAGTGGAATTTCAGAGAACAGCTGACTGCAATCCATATTTTCCTCCTCAGAATATGTGTGGGAAAGATTTTAAGGAATAAGTCTCTCTCTGTTTAATAATTTGAATGTGATTCACTAAATCTTCGCTCCTTTAATAGCTCCTGTTAGGGAAGGCAGGGATTTTTTTTTTCATTTTGCAGAGCTGCAGCAGAAAAACACAGAACAACTTCACAGGAAGCCGTCACCAGTTCAGGCACTTGATTCCCAGAGACCTGGGCTGTTCCCTGTTCCCTGCCCATTCCCTCTCTTAGGCTAAAACATGCCAGACTAAACAGATTCAGCACAACTCCAGGGCTGTTTCCTACAGCGAACCTACCTTTAGAGACAGGGGGACAAGCTTTCTCTATGGAGCTACAGCACAGGGCTTTGTCCAGCGAGGAGGTGTGACAGTCCAAGAGATGGACAAAAGCACAGACCACACCTTTATGTACTGTTGATGGGTGAGATTTTTCAAAGTGTTGCGTGCTTTGTGTGTGCTCAACAGGTGATACCTTTACAGGATCATTGTCTTCTAAAAGATCTTTGAAAATTCAGCATCTGCTTTACAGCGTTTTCAAGACACATCCTCACCAGCAGCTTTCAGACAGGGCTGCTAACAACATACATTATTTCCTCAGAAAATAGTAATCTTCAAATACTTGTTTGTGGGGTTTGCTGATTAAACACTAGATTACCAAGGGCTCAACACAATGATATTTGACAAATGTGGCATATATGAGACACATAGGTGGGCTGTGATCCATTTCTGTTTGTTTATGTTTTGTTTTCCCATCACATGCTACTCAGCTCTGTGGTGGTGGGAATTAGGAAGAATGATGGATACCATCACTTTCATACAGTGTTACTCCTAGGGGCCTCTGCTTACATAGAATAAGCCCCTGCATAGTGTTACATCCAACCTATCCACGACTTTTGCAGTTCAGATGATACCAGCACAAACAAAGCAGAAGACAGTGCTTCCAGGTTTCACAAGCAGCTCAGGGACTGACTCACTGTATCACTGTGGCTAAAACTATAAACTTCAGGTGTCTCAATTCACACATGCAAAAATAAGTGACTTAACACTTCCTGGTTCCTACTTTGCTGGAAGATATCAATATTTAATGGCTGCAAAGTGCTCTGACAGCCTAAGATGTAATTTTACTTAGGCATGCAATTGCCCATGTGCAGTACACACATGTTAAGAGCACGACAATGTGTTCCAGACAAAAAAAATAAAATATTTTGCAGTCTGGCACAGGACATGTTGTAGGACCAGCAGAATAATTACAGAAGCTGCAGCTGGCATTTATTAGAAAATTAAAGAAGCTGTTAACAGGTCATTAATAATCTGTGACTACCTGCCTTAATAGTATTCTTCAGTCGACAGGCATGAAGGTGAGGGGGTGGAGGAAACAGTCACACCTTCTTCTAAGTCACTGTAGAAGACCGATACCCTCATTTTTCATCACTTTGTAATCTGCTTGTTTACTTCCCTCCTCGTGTCTCTTCCCACTGGCTCTTCTCTCGCTGCTGACTCTCACACCAAAGGACCACAAGGCTCATGGCCAGGGAAGCCACCTGCAACAGCCAGTCCCAGGGGAAAGCCAGCCCTGTCTGCAGTGTCCCAGCCTGGTAGCTGTCTCCCTGCTGTTCAGAGCCGCCTGTAAACACCTCTCCTGAGTGTGTCCTCCTCCTTTTAAATACTATTTTGTATGTAAGGTATCCCTGTCCATTTACAGCATACTAGGATTTGTTCCTTGTGTCTCGGTCCTTGCCTCCCTCGTGTAGGCAGATGGCTGGAGGAGGAGGGAAAAGCAACTTGTTTTCCCTGCTTCCTCAGACAAACACACGCTCTCCAGAGCAGACAGATGCCTTAAAGTCAGATCCAGGACATCAATTCATCTTTTGGGTTCAGCTGTAGAGTATAAAGCATTTGCTGGCTCTGGTCTAATGCTTTTTGACATTGTCAGGCCCCCTTCAGTGAACTACTGCCTTGTAACCAACTTGACAGCAAGTATTGTTCCACATTTATTAATACTGTATGTGTTACAATCTTCAAACTGACAGGTTCCAAGGCCAGGCATCAGCCGTGCTCAGCTCTGACTTAAAAAAAAATAAAAATGCAGACAATAGCACAGACCTCCTGCTGCTAGTAAGTAAATAAATAAATAAAAACATGCCTTCACCATGCTGCTGCCACATGGTTTTATCCTTTCAATCTCAATTTTGCAGTAATTTTTTTCTTTTACTTGAGGTCGTAAAATCTGAAGTACCAGCTTCCCTGCACCCTCCTCTTTACGGCTTTTTTAGGAAAGGGCTTTTTGGTTTTTTTTCCCTGAGTCTTCTTTCAATTATTCCTTGCTCTCTCATTTGGATGCAAATCTATATTGCCGAAACTTGAATCTACATAAAAGCTAATTAACTTCAGAAACCGTTTTCCTCTCCTCTCCTCTCGTCTCCATATTTTTTTTACTAAAGCCACTATAATTTTCTATTATTTTTTAAATGTTCAGCTTAAAGGGTTATGTTTACTTAGTCAATAAGCTGATGATGCCCATGACAGGACCAGAAGTGTTTGGTTAGCAGCAGGGAGGAAAAAAAAATCAATAACTCCAAGCATTTGGCAGCTTTGTGGGCAGGAAATAATTTGTATTCTCTGGTTTAAATCAATGACCTTCTTTTCTTTGCTGTTCCAACAGGAAATTATAAACTCTGTGAACACTATTTGCATAGTGCCTTCTGCAATACACTTGTATATGCCTGGGAAAAACAGTATGTTAACCCCAGCAGTGCTCCTCTGAGGTCCCCGTTAAAGAAACCCAGGCACTCTAGCACAGAGCTTTTCAGCAGGCACTTGTACTTATTAGAAGCAGAAACAGTCTGAAAAAGATGCGAAAAGAGCTCCTTCTCCACTTCCAACAGCACCACCGCATTTGATAACAGGATTGTCTACTGCAGAATATGAAAAAATGCCTTCTTTGTAACTCGGCAAGATGTTGTATTTTCAGACAGAAACTCACTACTTCTACATTAAAGCTGCATTTGCACTTCTGTATCTTGCTTGTCAGGGTTACCTTAATGTGCCAGGCATGATTGGGAAGTGCCTCATTTTTGCTTGAACTCAGCATTACAAAGTTTATGTTTTTGAAAGTTTCAGCCTCCTTGGTGCTGTCCTTTTGCAATATTCACTTAAGGAAGAAAAAGAAATAGCTACCTTGTCTTGCCATGCTCATGGGAAGCTGTACCAGGAAGGATATGACCCAAGAAAAGGATCCAGTGTCAAACCTGGCACTGAACTTGCCTCTTAACTTCTTCAGCTGCCCTCCAGTGCATAAAGTCCAGTTCAGATACTTTTTAACATGTAGGAGAGCTGGCATTCAAGAAGTCAAGCTAATCACAGGAGATGGAGGAGGTGTGTGACCCTTTTGACTATATTTCTTCCAGTGTGAACATAGTTACAGCCCCAAAGTCTGGGATTCTTGTCTAGGGCCAGAGCTAAGTGCTGCAGCACCAGCAACTGGCACTATAAAGCTCCGGGACCTAAGCACCCCTTGATGTGCTTAGCTTCATCCTGTGCAGGAGAATGATATGGTAAATCAGTCTGGAAAACATGATTATAGTCCCAGCAGCTACCAAGGTCTCAGATGCCTGCGCTGAAATTAAACGTCATAAAATTCAGGCATCCAGATTTCTCTGCTTTGCTTTTGTACAGGACAAATCCTTTCACAGTAGTTCTCAGCATTCCTCCTGTGCTCCCAAAGCCACCGGCACAAAGCCACAGTCATCAGGTGACACTTGATGTATATTTATTAGTTACATCCCAGTTCCCTCTATGAAACAAAAAGGATGGGAATGTTTCTCAGAGTGATTGAAGTGGAAGTAATAGGTAATTCTTGATCTCCTGCTTTGTTTCTGTTAATTTTCCAGATGTAAAGTTGCCTATCCTGACCCTTCAAGCATTCCACTCCTTCCCACTGCAAACTCTAAGTGATTATTGGGGTCTCTTCCAGAGCTCCTGGCTGCTGGAGCACCCTTTGCATTTCTGAAATTTGCTGCTCCTTATTGAAGGGAGCCAACCAAGAAAATGAGCTGCCTCCCTTTCTCACAGACAAGAGACCAAAGCAGCATCACAGTATCACAGAAGGGCTGAGGTCAGAAGGGCTGAGGTCAGAAGGGGTCTCTGCAGGTCACTTTGTCCAGTATCCCCTCTCAAATGTGGTTGCCTACAGATGGTTGTCTAGGATGATGTCCAGACAACTTCCAAGTATCTCCAAGGATGGAGACTCTACAACCTCTCTGGGCAAACTGTGCCAGCTCTTTGTCAACCCCGCAGTGAAAAAATGTTGCCTGATGTTCAGACTGCATCTCCTCTGTTTCAGCTTGTGCCCATCACCTCTGGTCCCATCCCTGGGCACTGATGGACAGAGCACTGCTGGCTCCGTCTTCTTCACACTCTCCCTTCACATATTTACAGACACTGATGAGATCCTGCTTGTACCTCCTCTACTCTGAATAGTTCCAGTAAGCAGAGGGGTAAATCAAAGGATGAATTGGGTATTGCTCAATTCACTTTCTTCTACTGAGATGGTCAAAAGCAAATGTTCCTTTCTTTCCCTGTTGTTTTCCTGCTTTCCTTTCTTCCTCATGCATACATCTTCTAAACGTTATGCTGTCACCTTTTTCCATTGAATACCATGTACCTGGAATCTCTCTATATCACAACAAGAAATGTTTAATCTGGAAAGGCATGCAAATAGAATAGCTCATGTGAGAAATATGAACTGGTTTGGTTAGTTTTAGACTTTGGACTGATTTATGACTGATTTATGCTTCCATGTGAATAAAACATAATCAGAAACTGCAGAGTGATACTGCTGTATATATAAAGAGGAGAGCTGCTCCTGTTACTCATGGGAATGTACAGGCCATAATCTAATTTTTAGAGGTTGTGAAAGGTGTGCTAAGTGACTAATTCATTTCACTAATATCTGACAAGCCACTTTCATAATGGGAAAAATTACCTTCCTAGATAATTTGGTTTTTAACAACTTATCATAGTTGTTGTTCTCCTAAGGGTGTGCATATTTTCCACTATGCAAAAAACTGGCATGGAATAAAAATGCTGATAGACTAAAAACCTGCATTTAGCTTCAAAACAGAAGTCTGTGGGTTGTTGGGCTTTTTAATATGTATAAGCTATGGTCTTTGAGATTTCTGCTCAAAAGATAACCGTGTGTTTCATGTGGCCTCTGTTTACAAAAAGGAAAACATATTCTCTGGGGAAAATAAACTAGATTACACTGCAGGAAAAGGAGGTTTGATGTTGCAATGTTCAAGAGTGCTCAGATGGAAATTCAGCTCCAGAACCTGGTACTGAATTTAGGACATGGATTTTCCAATTGTCTCTGTTCTTCCATTGCACTTGAACATACTGCTGTATTCATATTGAATTGAATGGGATTTGCTGTAGAAGTAAAAAGCACGATTTTCTCTCTTTTGAGTTTAAAACCAGATAATGACTTTGCTGACTTTGGTAGAACAATTCTTGATTTATACCGCTACAAGCAGGGGCAAAGTCAGATTAGGAATGTATCTCAAAGTGACAGTGTTCAGATGCATATTTAATCTACGTTAAATGAAGCATTTGCAATAAAATGCACTATTCACTGCTCTTACTGTTCTCTTGGTAAAGGCATTGTGAAACTGTTTGTGGTAGGTTTTTTTAATCTTTATAAATTTAGTAATGAGGACAGTAACCAAAATGTTACTCTCCTCTTGTGATGCCTCTTCAGTGTAAACCCAGTCACATCTCCAAAATGGCATAATTGGCTGACAGAGCTAAAATTTATCAGTTTGGCTCCTCTGCCTGAGTCTGGCATGGATGAGGAACAATACTTCTTTGCTGTCCTGGATATTTGGATCCATTAGACACACCCTCATGTGTCTTATTTGCTCTTTTCCATTTGTATTGGCCATTCCTTTCTAACAGGCCATTCTCCTCCACCCAGACCAAACAGCTAGGGAAGCAAATGGTTGAAAAGGCTGGGAAGCTCCTATAAGCATGGGATTTTCCCCTGGGCATGTTTTGTCTGGGCTGTTTTATGATGCAGAGGTCTTACTGGAAGAAAGAACTGGCCCTACAAGGTCTGGATACTTCGCTGAAAGATGAATACTAGTTAGCATACATAATATCCACTATTGGTGGGGAAAGTAAGGAGAAATCAGACAGTCATTTTGAGCTTATGCAACAAGCTGCACTCTTCTGACTGTGTTTTTTTCCAAAATCTGCTTGTTAACTATGATGCAGTATGTGCCATTTGTGCTTTAGGGGACTAAGAGTCTAAGCCAGTTTATTGGTGAAAGCAACAACTTTCTCATTAAATGTTAATGGCCATGTTTTGATTAGTCGAGGGTTCTGGTAGGGAGTTAAGTCCTTCCTTCAATAACCAGCAGTTACAGATGCAGCAAGTGTTAATAACCTCATAGGAAGCAAACTAGGCAGGCATACATTCCATCATCCAGAAAATGGATCTCATGCAGCTTTTTGAGGGACTGTTCACACTTTAAACCAAAAAAGTGTTTCATTTTTAATATGGAGATTTGGGCTGTTTGCAGCACCCAAAGCTGCAGTCCCATCATGTTGTTTCCCATTTCTCTCAGACTTGATGTTCAATGTGCTCACTGCTATAGAATGTAAAGCTTAAAATGTCATCTGGTTGAGGAGTGGAGAGGTGAAGAAATTCAAACAGGAGCAGCAACCATTCTCACACTTTTAGCAACTGTGCTCAAATGTCAAAAAAGCCCATAAGAAATCATGCAAGATTTAAATAGCTTTGTATCTGACACGAGCTTTTCAAGCCACAAATGGACTTTTATAGGGAAACAAGAGCATGCATGTGGCTTATGTGGGAATGGAAAAGGGCTTCATATGCGAGTGTGACATGAGACTTTTATCAAATGTTGGCCTAAAGGCTAACTGGAGCCTGGATTTCATCTCTAAGCCAAATGGGAGCAGCCAGCTGCTCTGCTCCTCCTACCCCATCACTGTTGCCATCAAGTCTTTGCTGGGGGAAACTTTCTGTTGAATGGACCGTAGGAAATGACAAGGAAAACTCAAACTGCGGCTTTTGAATAATTTATCTTTAGGGATACAGTAACCTTAAGAGATACTTTAGGCATACTGTATCCCAGAAGAAGGGCTGGGTTTCTGTTTGGTTTTTTGTTTGTTTTTTTTTTTTTTTTTGAAAGGTTACTTTTGAAAGGTCACTTTTGACAGGTCTCTTTAAGTATACAGTAACCTTTCTGGAGACTGTGTCTTTAGGAATAACGAGTTGTTACTTTGACAGGTAAGAAGTCTGATCCTTGGGTTTTTTACCCCAGTAAAAAAAAGGTAGACTGCCACTTACTGTCTTAAGCAACCAGTCAGCTTAGATGTCTGCTGCACTTTGCATTTTAGGAAGTAAACTGAAGCTGCACAAAGAAATCTTGAACCTTTGTCATGTCCAAGAAGCATGTCTGTGTTTTGCAGTGGGCAGGGCTTTTCCAGTGGATCTACTGCAGTTTTCCAGCCTCAGCACTGCTGTAACTTAGGAAGCTCTTGAAATGCAGCCCAACCTCAGCACAGCACTAGGGTGTACTAACAAGACATCATTTACTGTAGTTTTAGCACAACAGGGAGAGATCTGGCAATATTAGTGTCCTCTACACAGCCTTGTGCTCTAGTGATTTTTCCCCTGGCTTCATTTCAAACAGCTGTATGATAGGCCAATAACTATATTTTAAACTCAGCCATGCTTGATGCAGGCTTGACTTATGTGGATGGAAGGTCAGTATCTATGGCTTGATTTTCAGGCAGCTGAGGAAGCAGGGAGTGTTACTTGTCCTGTAAAGCACTCAGCATTAACAACAGGCTTTTTGGTGCCACTCCTCTAAAACTGTGGTTCAAGATTGCTATCACTCAGCCTCAAACTGGCTAAAACGCCCTCCTGACAGCTCTTATCCAGACTCCACCTAAAACAAAAGAGAAAATGCAGGAGTGGGTATGTATCAGAGACAGGGAAAGAATATTCAAACATTCCTAAGCATTCAACATGGTCACTCAACCTCCCATTCAAAGACATCTAGCACTGTCAGTCATACTGCCTTCGTTTTCCTTATAACCAATTTATAGTGAAGAGAGAAGCTGGTACGAGGTATTTTGACATGACAGCAGTGCCATCAAAAACTTTGAGGATCTCCTGCAGCCTTCTCCAGCCTTATTCATAAAAACCTTATTAAAATAACCACACACTCTTTTGCATGAAACCATGCCTGCTGGCTGCCTGAACGGTGCTAACAGTATTTGTAAAAAGGAGGTAACAGACCGTGTATGTCAGCCCTATAACTAAATACAATTTTCATAATAGACATTCCTCCCATACAGTTCTTCCTCTGTTTGTAATGATGAATACATCCACAACAGTCCATGAGCTGGGACTTCTTGTTTGGCAGTTTATCCAACTTTTACGAACTAACCTACCTGAAAATGGCACTTCTAACGGCACTTTGCATGTACTAGTCTCTGCACATGCATCATTTTGCTCTATAATTACCAGAAGGAACAAAGCAGAGGAACCAGTGATTTTTAAGATGAAATATTTCAGTCTGCAACCAAGACCTTTAAATTTGTAAGCTGTGTGAGAAGTGGAATAAGAACACCTGATATACTCCATATCTGGGCCTTTTCGGGTCTCCAAGGCTGACAGAGAGCATAGTTCCCCACAGCCTTTCCCCTGAAGAGAAGATCCATTCTCCAGTATTCAGCCATGTGCTGCCACAAAATTCTAATATTTTCATTATCCGAAAGACTTTATGTGTCTTTGTCAGGTCTGTTATAACAGAGAGGGAGGTTCCCAAATTTTATATATACAGGTGTAGACACACACAGAACACTCGTGCTGAGAACAGTCATTTATGTAGGAAACCAGGCAGAAATATGAACAAGTCAGTCAATAAAAAGTTGGGCAATTCTCAAGACAGCTGTTAAAAAGCTTGATAAACAACAGCAAAAGTCCATGAATGGGACTGAGCACTTGCTACAGAACTGTGTACTATGGCATGCCAATAGCAGCCTCTTGAGTACTGACAGCCTGCAGGAGTTAATCTTACAGTATCACCAAGAACAGCCTCAACAGAAATGAGTTTCATTCAGTGGTCACTCAGCCTTAATTAAAAGGACACTTTTCAATTAAACTTCAATGACATCTTCTGAAAAGAAGTTTTACACCTACTGTATTTCTTTTGGATGAACCAGTCTGCTCAGCTGTATTCCCAGCTGTACACTTCGTTTCTCCCAGCTTGCTGGCATCCACAGCTATTTAGAAAGAAACTTAGTTATGTCAACTGCTAGGATTTTCTACAGTACATATTACATCACCTTTCCTGAGAAACTTGTCTGAGCAGATCCCTTTTCTTACTTTCTTGTTTCATAATGTCCTTCACATTCCTCTTTCAATATTTGTTGTTCTCTCTGTGGAAGCTCAGTTGCTGGCATTTTAAGGAAAGGTTACATAGCAAAACGGTCACTAATAGAGCTTTTTTTCTCCCTACCCTATACTCCTGGAGAGAAGCTCTCTGTGTGTTGCACCTTTAGAGAAAGGTTTTCCTTAAGAAAAACCTACAGCATTCACTGCCAATTTCAGAACAAGAAAATAAATTTGGATCATAAATTACGTTGGCCATTTTAATTCTAAAGGTGAAGAAGTAAGGAGGAGAAAGAGCAAGACACAAAACAAAACAAGGACACCAAATTGTGCTGTGGTGCGAGTAAAAAGCCAGATCCATAAATTTTATCCTCATCCCTGATACTTGGGTGACTGTGCCCCTGACCAATTTGCTCTTGTGCCTCTGCTTACTTCTTGTTGAGTCTTGGTCTTTATGAAACAGCCTTGGAAATCAACAGTCATAGATCTTTCAAAATGCCCTCTACATACAGATGTACCAATTGAAGTGTGGTCCGGAGACACCTGAAGGTGTTAGGAACCTGCTCAATTCAGGTCAAAAGCCTTCAAAGTAGGCAAGGTAAGAACAAAGAATGTTAAGTCTGGGGACAAGATTGTTGTGGCAGGTGGATGGTGAGTTGCCGCAGCCTTCTGGAAGCGTCTCCGGGGAGAAGCCGCTCTGGCAGGGCAGACACAAACACACACTCATGCACACACTGGATAGCTGCTAATTCAATAGAGTCGATGGCAAGGAGGCGAGAAGGGTCTCTGCGTGGAGTTCCACGGCAGAGGTTTATTTCATCCGCGCGCATGAAGGGTTCCAGGGACAGAGACAACAAGGGCCCAGGGTCCAGGTTTAAGTATGGGGTTGGAAGGGGCAGGGAGAGCATCAGGGCCAATCATCTGAGGGCACAGGGGCAGTACATAGGCGGGGCTCAGGTAAAGGAGCCAATAATGCAATAGCGAGGGAGGAGCAAGGGAACAAGGGTCAATGGGAGAGCCGGGAAGGGAGAACTTTCCAGAGGGGAGACATAGGGTAGAAAGAGGTGGGGAGGCCAATGGGCCAACTAGGGAAACCAAAGTGGGGTACATTTACATAATAGAACCAAGGAATCCTGGAAGAGGCCTTTTTTGTCACCCTAACCTGGAGAGGATTTTCAGCCCTAGGGACTGTCCCACTAATGGACTCTTCTGCTCCCTAGTTGTGCAGGCTTACCAGCCTCCACACAAGATTTGGAAAAAGCTGGGAATGAAGCATCAGAAAAAAGAAAAGATAGACATTTCCAACCTTAGGTGTATAAACTTGGGTGGCTTAATGCACACGCTCACTAGTGGGAATACATGCACACACACGCGTGAGCTGGCTGCTTGCTGTTTATTGATGCAGGCCCTTGTACAGTGCCTCCTTGCAGCACGGGATGTGTGCAGTGGACATGCACAGCCTGTTGTAGGGCTTCAGCTCAAAAATATGGCAAGGATGCTTATTTTGGCTACTGCTAAGTAGCTGAACACGAAGTTGACCAGTATCTTTTATTCAAATGCAGCTCTTTCTTCTAAAAACAGTGGCTCCCGCATGATCTTCTTGAATAGTTTGAGTTTTTCTATATAAACAATGGAGAAGGAAATCTAACTTCCAGTCTGGGAAAGGAAACACAGCTAAGTGAACACTGTTAGTAAGGGCAAGCATATTATCTCTGCCTGTTTGAGAACCCACTGAGTTGAACAAAATCTTTTCATTAGCTGCAGTAGTCTTTATTACACTCCATTTGAATGATCTGTTTAGGATTAAGCATTTCTTGAAAGAGACACTGCTTTTAATACCAAAGCATTTTCCATTCCATTTGCTTCATTTTAGCAAAATGCTGAATGATCTGAATGATCTGTGTCATGTTTAACATGAAGTGTAACTGAAGCACCCTGCATCTTGCAGAAGTGCTTTCTGGACTTGTGTTTTTTAAGAGATCTCTGAAAAATCAACATTAAAAAACACAAGCAAGCTATTTTGAGCAAGGAGGCGTAAATTTAGTACAAATAGGCCCTCATCTTTACTGGAAAACCTTTAAAGAGGTCATAAAAACAAAGAAACAAAACAGTTCAAAACCACTGTGCTTCAACAGCAAAATCATCTAAAAAATAGCTTAATCCTTTTAGGATCAGGAGTCTGGACAGATAAATGAAGCAAAGGATAATAAAATAGCCAAGCACTGGTACCCAGTTAATGTATCAGCATGCTGCTGATGGTATACAAACAATACTAAAAGAACAGGAAAATTATTAAAGCAGAAGACAATACTTCATTTACTGTTCTGCTGGAATTACTGCTTAGGAAGTCACTAATACACATTCATAATGAATACTAGAAGAGAGCACAGGCAGAAACTTGCCTGTTACCCAAATGAGTATGACTAGTGCTGAATGAGTCTCTTACTAATCTTTCTTAGAGCCTGAACTTCACTTCCAGAAAGGCAAGATTATTTGGGAGGTCCCATTTTTCCACTTAAATGCAGAATCAGACACATGGAGTTCTTCCAAGAGCTCTCTGTGTTTTGATTTCTTCTGAGCAAAAAGAATATCAAAGAATAACAAAGCCCAAAGCATCTGCTTCAAACTTGGTTAGCCAACCCCCCAGTTGTATGTTGGATTGGGAATTTTATTCTCTTTTCTGGAAGAAAGAAAAGAAGAGGGGAAAAAAAAAAAAAGGAAAACTAGTCCAAAGCAGCATTCTGTTCTTGTTCCAGCCGATCTGTTTAGGATTTTGTCACTGGCCTTTGCTAGACCAGGAAAGACTTCTGTGTATGGAAAACAGCACCCCTCCCATGGTACAGTGGGACCCCCTGCCCCTTTTTACGGAAATCACTCATGAGACTGTTAGTGCTGTCCCACTTTTCCTGTCTTAGGAGACTCAGGTGAAGAGGCAGCTGCATCATGCCAACCTATTGGGAAACATTAGACGTGAGGTGTGTCTTCTAAAAGGTCTTAATCAGTATTGCAATGCCCGAGTCAGATGCCTAAAGTAGGGAGGCAATCTCAATCCAGATTACCCTTTCCCCTTCCTGAAATGCTGAAGCTGCTGATTTTCCCAACTTCCCTTCTCAGTTCCTAAGGATTTCTGTTAGAAAGGGGTGATACAGCAACTTCATTTTTAAAGCACCAAAAAATGTTGCAATGGGAGGTTCAGTTAATGCTACTGAGGAGCACTTCTGTGACATACAGAAGCCCTGCGTAGGATGGGCTGCTGTCACAGGTAAATCCAGCTGGGTTAGTAACAGACTGGAAGCTGTGGCTTCTAAGGCAGACTCATGACAAATGAAGGGACGTGACATAGGAAGGGAACATATGACTACAATTTGCCCTCTCCCCTTCCATTTTTACCCCTTCCTCCCTTCATATTTTATTCTTTGTCCTCCCACTCCTTTGCAAAAATCCAAGATGGTCATGTTATAGCTACAGACCATGTCAAAGATTTGTCTCCCCTCTCTCTCTGCATGAGTTAATCATTCCCAGCAAGCTTTCTGGGGTGATGAGTCAGTAGCACAAAGAAATGACAGATTAGATGTGATATTTATTTTCCTCTGCTTTTTTTCAAGCATGGCTGTCTCCCCCATCTGAAAGAATGGAGGAAGGGGTAATCAAATGCACTGTAGCTGGGAGCTCTAAGAGTAACGTCTCCAAACTCTGCAGCTTCCAGTAAAAGCCTTGTAGTTTTTGTATCCTTTTTTGCTGTATGTTTACTCAGCAACACTGTTTTAGAAGTTGCAACATTCATCTTTAAACATGAATTACCAAGGCATGATTGCTTCAAAAATCCACGGCCCGAGGCCAGGGCCTAGGAAGTGGAAAATGTAATTTCAGAAAGCGATGAGAACAAATGCTGAGCCTTTTAATTGCAGGTTGGTACAAATGACTAACAGTAAAGCAAAGCTCATTTTGGACGAATTTGTTGTTCTGCATGTCAAATTCAAAACTTAGCAGTGAGTTGCCTGGGGTTTGTTCTTTCCCCTTACTCTCTTTGTAAAAGTCAGAGAAATGGGTGAATTTTTGAGAGGTACAGGAAGTACTTTTCTAAAAATTCAGTTAAAATAATTTACAAGAAAGACAGAGAGAAAGAAAGGAAGGAAGAAAGAAAGAAAGAAAGAAAAGACTAAATGATGCATGCAAAGTCAGGCAATAGTTGCAACAGTCATTGGACAATTGCTGTGTTCTTTTGGAGCTTCATTTCAGGGTGAAGGCTGCAGTGATTCTCAGCATGTATCTCCATCTCCCTCAGTTCTGCTGAAATGTACCTGGAATCACCAACAGGATAACAACGGATCGGGCCTGCTTCATCATGTGTGGCAACACAAGATTAAATGCTGCTGTGACTCAACATTGCCACATCGCATGATGCCAGCCTGATGCCAACAGAACCACTGCAATAGCAATGGCATCTTCATCTCCATCCATCTGGCCTTGCTGCTGGCAGAACAGGGACAGCCCTGTGTGAGCACCTTTGCAGGGCATCAGAGGCACTTCTTTTCACACAAAGGTAGAGAACTTGTTCATTCTAGCCCCACATTGCCACATCTGGGAAAACACACCTGATGGGAGATGTGACTCAGGGGGCCTGATGGGTCTGAGGCTGGTTTCCTGTGTGACCATAGGACAGACCATACAAGCAGGCTCTGTGATGGTCCTAAAGTTGCATTTATGCACCAAAGTCTGGAGGCCAAAGAGACTACAAATTGTGATACTTATCTTTTCTAATGCTCATGTTCACCAGAAAACTCCAGTTCTGCTTCTGGGTGTTCTCAGAAGCACTTCTGGCCTCATAGCACTGCACAGCTTGTGCCGGCCTCCCTGGGATTGAGAGATGTCATGCTACTTCACTACCACAAAGGCCTGAACCACTAGGTACACCAAAAATCTGCCTAACCCCTCATGTTTCAACCAGAGGAGTGGAGAGAAGGTGTTTGTGATAATGGTCCGTATGACCCACCTCCTCACCCATTTGCTCGTAACAGCTCTGTACTGAAAGCTTTTCCCCTGTGACCTGGGAGATCTGGTTTCAACACGCTCTGAGTACATTCTCTTGCTGATTCAGTATGCACTCTTCTGTCAAATGGGGAATAAAAGACCTCCTTTACCTCATGGCTATTCTCACCAGGCCTGTACTGCAGACCCTTGCTCACAGGCTGGTTTTTGCAGGATGGCTCATGACCACACTTTTGAGAGTTTGGTCGCTACTGAGGGGGCTGGCTGCAGCCATGCTGCACAGTGCTCAGCTCACATCTCTTCTCAGGACCCTGTAGTTAACAGTCAGTATTTTCTGTTCATGGGCTTGGTGGGTTTTTTCATTTCAAACTATGAAGAGCACTAACAGGTGTATGCTGCAGGCCATCAGAGCAGTGCTGTGTCAAAAAACTATAATGCCAGAAAAAAAAATTGTTCTGTGCTCTAGGAAAAGGACGGGCGAGGGCACAAATTATGCTATTGCCTAACCTTGAACAATGATGAAGCACTGCCCTTGCTGAAGGAAACACATTTGGTGTCTTCCATATCCATCCTATCTGTTTGAAGCAAACCTTGGAGTGCTCTACACAGCTGACAACATTCACATTTCCCATTGGGGATACCAATGGATTTGTTCCAGAAGAGTGCTCTGACACTGATGGGTGTCTGGCATACTGACCACAGGTAGTACGAATGACTAGGAAACCCATTGCTGGAGAAGAACAGCAGCGTGCCAAGTTCAGCCACAGCATTTTTAAGCAATAGCTGTTCTACTTTGATGGGGTCCATGAAGTTCAGGAGAGGTCTCTCTGCTCAGACAGAGCACCAAAGCAGAACATCAAAACCAACTGAAACACAATGCTGTACAGCAGCCCTGAACTGGTGTGTAAATTGGTGAATAAGTAAGGATGACACACATTGTCCATTGCTCTCTCACACTTTCAGATAATCCAGGCGAGTCCTGCATTTGTAGGGTGATGTCTGGAAGTGGGCAGAACACCGGGGTTGCATTATCTCACATCCTCCCCTCCTTTCCCAGAAATCCAGTGGCCAGTTTCAGCTCTGTTTTATCACAGCTATGACCAGGAGACTGAGAGGAGTCTCCTGTGGCTCCACCCTTTTGAATGTTACTGCTGCTCTATGGAAACCCAGCTGCCACTCTGTTTTCCTGACCGCCTCTAAAATGATTGTCAAGGACAGAAAATATTAATTAAATTTTAATTAATAAATTGAATACTGTGGGGTTAATTACAGCTATTTACAGGGAGTGTATGGGATTTGGAGGGCCTACCTTCTGGTGTTTTTGCACAAAGTGTTGCCTCTTCCTCTAAGCTCTAATTAGCTAGCTTTTTTCTTTTTAATAGCCAGCCTTCAAATGACTGCTCAGTAGCTCCCATTTTGTTCCTCATCAGCAGTCCTCCAGCACAGCTGCTACAAAAGGGAAGCAGCCCTGCAGTTTGCCTTGAAGGGAGCAGGTGATAAAGAATCTATCAGAAGTGGTGTAAACCAACAACATGAATTTAAAAAAAAAGGAAAAAAAAGAAGAAAAAAAATTTTTTAAAAGAAAGAAAAAACCAACCAAGAGGCCCAACCCCTAAACTATGTCAAGCAAGGAAACTATATAAGAAACAAAGGACATGGGAAGAAATAAGAAAGAACTGCAACATCTGAAGCTGCTATAAGGTCAAAAATGTTCTCTCTGTATGCAGCCCTCTTGTCCAGCTGCATATTCTGCCCTCCTGCACATGCATAATGCCAAAAGCCATCAACAGCAGATAAGCACCTGGGAAAAAGCAAGCTGTTCCAGCACAAAGTCAACTGTGAAACTTGAAATAATTTCTCCTCTGCTCCTTATTTTCAAACTATACATTTCCTCCCTAGTGGTAAAACCTTTTTAAAATTTAAATGGACCTAATTACCCATACTTCTAGCTACTCAGTGTATACCTATAAAGTAAAAGGGTCCTTTCAGGACACTGTTAAAGTGAAGGCACACATTAACACACTGTGCCCAGATATGAAGAGTTTATTCCAGACAGCTTTTCAATCTCATGCTACTAGATGAAAACTAATAGTGCCTAAGAACCAGCACAGAAGAGAGCTTTGGAAGTTTGGGAATATTTTGGACATTGTTTTGTTTGGTTTTTTTGCAAAAGTGACCGACATGATCAGTAGGCAGACCACTGCTTTCCCTCAAGTATCTGCTCCTGCCTGCTAAGTGTTCACGACTGAACGGCTGCCATGGAGGGAGCAGAGGGCAGTGGCTGGAAGATGAGGGCTGGCACAGGCACCGCAACCAGTAGCTGGCATGGTGCCTGCCTTCTCCTTCCTACCACAGCAGTTGGCTCCATGTGGTAGGCACAGGAGACTGGTTTGGGCTCCTGCTGAGGTGAGACCTGGTGAAGAAAAGAGGGAAGAAAATATGTTGGGGTTTTTTTTCCTTTTATAACCAAGAGCAATAATGCTAGTAAGGGAAAGTGGGAATAGACTGGCCAACATGGAGAGCAGGATATCTCCAAAATTTCACATGGAACCCTGTGGTTTCTGAGGTTGGAAAACCATTGCCTAAATTAAGAAAGCTATCTTCCATCTCAAGAAAGGAAACATAATGGCCAGAATCACTCTTGCAGAAAAGCCTAATTCATCTGACTCCTCAAGGGAGCTCAAAAATTTTATCTACTCTCCTTCACAGCAAAACAGTTTCACTGCCCAGGGATGCTGAGCTGAGAGCCCGCCAGCACCAAGGTATATCCTCACTCCATGCTTTGGCTGAAAGTGTCGGATCACAGTGCAAAACAGGGGGTTTGCTCCAGGTTTACCTTTCACATTCACAGAGATTTCCCCAAAACAGAAAATAAAGTACCATCTCTTCTTCTAGTATCTGGAGTTGTGACACCTGAGAAACGCTTGCCAGCATGTGTAATAACACATCTGTTGCAAGACATAGTTTTAAAAAAAAAGCAACCCTGCATGGTTTCTTCAGACAGGCTTTTCTCCACTTCAACAGCAAAACTAATTTTGTAATGAGGAGGTAAAAATCCTGCAGCTTAGAGCTTCTGCTCCCGCCAGGACTTAGCTGCTTATTCAAAGTCCCAAGATCCCAGTCACACCGATGACTGGTCACCCCCCAAGCCTGTCACCCGTGGGCTCAGAGGCCTGGAGCCAGGCAAAGAGAGCACAGGCTTAGTTACAAGCTTTAAGGGCTGAGAGCCTTTAAGGAGTCTGAGACCCCGGATTAGCGAGGGTGTTTCCAAGCGGGGCGGCGGTGCCCGCCTGGCTGGGCCGGACAAGCAAGAGCAGCCGGCAGACTCGGGCTGCCGGTGCCACCTTCTGGACACACGCGCAAGCGTTGTTCACCTTCCCCTTCGGATGGAAGAACACTAAGGAAAGCGGCTTCATTTCACTCCCTAGTCCTGCTTTTTTGGGTTCCTCCCTGCTTCCCTTTTAATCCATCATCATGTAGCACATAACTGAGGGGGGAGCAGCCCCAGCAGGGCGGCAGCAGCAGAATCCAAGACGGCTGCGCAGTGCATCCCGCCTCCAGTGGAAAGTACATACCACAAGCTCACAAAAATGTTGCCTGCCTTTAGCATTTCATCTTCTTCAAGCATTTCCGTGAAACAGCCAAGCCTGGCAGAAGTAGCCACAAGACTCGTTTAAGAAACATCTGTGCATTTTAGGGATGGAAAGCAGGGGTATGCAAGGGCACCCTGGTTAATGCGGGAAGCGCCATCTCAGGGGCTCACAGAATATTTATTTGAGGAAGGACCAGACTGTGGAGAGGGGTTTGACTTGCCTTGGTGGCCAATTAGCTTTAGTGGCCATGTACGAGTGCAGATATCATGAAATCTCACCATTTATGCCAACAGCAGTTGTGTTCTCACAGAGGATTGTGCTCTTTAACATCCAGAACACCAACTGTTGCATATGGTTACACCACAGGCATTTCTGAGAGCAAGGCTAAGGTTAGAGAGGCCACCTCATTCTGAAACAATCCAAAATTACATCTCCCATGTACAGCTGCTGCAGTTCTTTCTATTTTTTACAGCTGCAGAGTGGGACTTGACCACTGTCTTCCAAGTGGCAAATGGGATACATATACCCAACACAGTCCTCAAAACTGGCTTGCAGAATAAGCCTGGGAACAACTTTTAGTGCAGAGAAGATGTCTCCAAGGAATGGTTTAAAGAGCACAATTCAGAGTTGCAGGCCTGAAAAAAGCTCTGAGGTGTGAAAAAAAAGTCTGAACTGGAAGAAAGCAAAGAGGAGCCAAAAGGAAGAGCTATGGAGACAGTCAGGAAGCAGGCAGCAACGAAAAGCTGCAGGCTGCAGAGAGCAGTGATGCAGGACTCTACACTGAAGACTCGTTTCTTTTGCCCCAAACTAAGATGGAACTTAAGAAATATGGACTTTGAAGCTGTCAAATACTTGCAGCAGCTGCAAGCACGCAGCATGTAAAACAAAGGGCGTCAATTTAGTGGCAGCTTTTTTAGGGATTACCATAACATGAGACAGTGGCAATAAAAGCAATGGGCCTTATGAAATGTACACGTAATAAATGTGGTCTGCAATGGGAACTTGAATGATCTAAGTAGTATACAAATGCTGCTGTACTTCTATAACAAACAACACTTGTTTCCATTTCAGAGGACAGAGCTCAGCAGTGATGTGGAGTCAGGCTGAAGGACCCATAAAGCAAATGTGCAGCAATGGTAAGGCAATATATTTATTTCAGAATGAAATATTTCTTAAATTGCATTTATTCTTAAATATGCACATAGCTATATAATAAATACCAGCTATGTGGCAATTAAAGCCACACTGCAGCATTGATATTGCCATGTTGCTGTTATGCAACCCAATTTCAGATGCTGACCTATCTAAGTTGCCAGTTTTTACAGTTGGACTCTACCTGAGTTTAGCTGCTGCACAGCAGCCCCGAACACATGTACTGTTACTGCTTGTTTGTGCTATGGCTTCATTCAATTTCTTTTAACGTAGATTTATTAAATGTAACAATAAGCTATCTTCCACAACAGTGTAATCAGAGTAACCGATGATAACAGCAGTTTACTTGTGTCAAGGCATCTAATTCCTACTGCTGTTAAGTCTTAGTTCCCATAGCCCTCCAGGACATGGCAGGACGTGGACAAATCCTGCCTGAAGTAAGTTTCAGCATGATATGGGATTCTGAGCCCTGCAGAAAGGGATTTATAGATGCACTTCCCTCTAGGACTGCTATATACTGTTGTATGATTTATAGCAAAAGGGGTCACTGAAGTACTTCTGCTCTCACTGAGCACAATCTCTACTTACAAATTTTATAATTTCCGGTCTGTATTGATTTTAAAAGCATCTTTAGCATGCAAGCAGCTGTTTAATGCATTTTGACCCCAAAGCAGGGAATTTGCACTAGTATTCCCACTAGAATATTTGTCCTTTCGTGTCCATGCATTAGAGCTCTGTTTAAAATCTGTCCATGTCCCTAATCTCCCCGGGGGAGCTTTCTCTGAATATTCAATGCTAGCCCACAGTCTGTAACAAAAGAGGGAGGAAAAAAAAAAAGAAGAGAGAGAGAGAGAATAGTGTGTATGCATAAAGTTCAAGAGCTTTTTCACATAAAAAACATATGCACACACAAAAAGCACCTCAACTACAGAGCCTGGCATTTCCACAGCAAAGATCTGACAGCGCGTGCAGTTTTTCAAGTTAACTAATTTACAGTAAGGCCATCAGACATCTGAGCTCCAGATGCACTCATACAGGCAGCCAAGGTCATAAATAAAATAGAAAAGAATACTCTTACTCTAACATAGGTTTTATAGAGATGTGTTGAAGGCTTAGCAGATGGGTTTTGCTGTCTCAGCTTTTACCTGCGTAACAACGTAAATGCATAAAGCTGCTTACTGGCTTCTTCAATTCAAGACCTTTGCACTTGCTCCCATATGCTCCCATGAAGATATGGCTAATTTAAACAACAAGTAAAATCCTGCTCCTCAGGGAAGCTGATGGCAAAACTCCCACTGGCTCCAGCAGGCTCTGGGTGTTGCTCAGCATAAATGCAATTGGCTGAACTTGGCTAATAGCATAACCAGTACTATAATTGAATTTGTATTCTTCAATCTACAGATTTGCCACCCTAATGCCATCCCTGGTTCTGCTTTCGTCCCATGGTTCTAAGGAAGAACAAAACTAACGACATAACTACTGTCACCAAAAGTGGGGTTGCTGCAGCCTCAGCCCAGGCTGACAACCAGCTCTCTCCCATGGAGAGGTGAGAAACCCTCTCTTGAATTAGGACAAGATATCAAAACCTTTTGTCATATCACTAACTGTGTTTTGCTCAATCTACGTGCTGTTCTAACAGAGCAGAAAACTGGAATCACAAATCTGAAAGACGGCATATCAGACAGCAAACATTTCTGAGTTTCAAAAAAGTTTGCCAGTTGAGAAATGAGCGTTTTCCCCCACATAGAGACATCATCATCATCATCATTTGTGGATACTGAAATGCTGCTAGCAGGAGAATTTCTCAGCTTCTTGCATTAATTCTGTGAGAATTTTTCCTTTACCACACAAGTTATGAAAACAGTAAGATAGGTTTTGTAAATAACTTTCACATCTGGTGTTTTTGTTAAGTTCTCGTTTTAGTACGTTGGACAAATAGTCTGATGTGGGTGTCTAGGGCTTTAGCAAATCACCCCAGGACAAGTGTGAACACTGTCCAATGGTTTTTTGGAACTAGGATATATAAATGGTATTGTAAATTAATAAACAATTCATTCTCTCGCTAAACTTCCATGTTGTTGCATCTCTGAATCCCTGCTAACACAGCCACAATCATTCAGTCTAGCTTTCATAAACTTCTGAGCATTTTTTTTGAAGCCAGTGTGCTGTTTGGGCAGATGGCATGGAAATTTTACAGTCCGTTTCATCCCTGATGCCTACACTTAATGCTCACTGTTAATAACGGGATATACACACAGACGAACATACATGTGCATACAGACATGCTAAGAGAAGAAAACATTTCTGACATGTTCTTATAAGGGAATTAAATTGGCAAAGGCAGATTTCTGAGCTCAGCACATGCCAGAAGTGCATGCTTAAAAATGTACATTTGGCTGACTTTAGGAAAAATTGTGCACTGCGAGCAACTGTGAACATCTGAGGATGGGGCAATGACAGGGAGAGGAATACCCAGTCTGGGACCAAAGCCTGTGTCAGGAGGAAGCAACAGGGGCAACTCCAGGGATGGGAGGTGGAACAGGCAGTACAGGGAACAGGCACCAAGGAAGTTGCTGGACTAATGCATGGCTTATCCACAGTTGGATACATCCTTCCAGAGCTCTCCTTAAGAGGCAGCACCTGACTCAAGCAGCGTTTGCAAATTGGGCTCTGCTTGTCTTTCCGTGCCTTGGCTCAGTCCCTACCCCCAATCCCCATCCCTGCCTGCTCTCAGGGCCACTCCCACATAGTACACCCCTGACTGCAGTCACAGCACTGCTTTATAATACAGCTCAGGGAAAGACGGAGGAAGAAGAGAACAAACATAACTGATGACTCAGACTAACTAGAGAATTTGCTTAAAGCAAGTTTGTTTCACCAATGGCAGGGCTTTGCTGTTCGCTTTACCCTCTCCAGACTAGGTCATCCCAATTCCTTTTCTCCATTTAATGGTGACATAACTAAGTGGCCAGGAAGAAGCTGTCTCACCTATCATAAAAACACAGTACGCAGTAATCATAGGAGGCTGATGTTCAAGACAAAGCCATGAGCTCCACATTTAAGAATCTGCTGGCCTGTAATTCTGAAGAACACATTTATTAGCAAAATCCTGGTTTTATAAGCTGCAAATCAAGACACAGCTTCCTTCAGCACCAGATTTATGAATCATGAGCCCTGTAGTGCATGAGATTTTGCTTTAGAAACAAAATTGCTTGCTCAGCCACAGAACACTTCAGTCTTCTTTTTCTATAACTACTGCTTAGTCTCAAACAGAAGAGCTCTGGAATTACACATGCACTTAAAGTCCTCTTAGTATCTACCAGACACAGTATAAAGGCATAATGATGAGTTTCTAAGTCTGACATCTGCTCAATTAGCAGCATTTTCAATATCTGGCTACTTTGCAATACTTGGCAGCTAAGTAAAGCAGGTCTAGCACACAGTCAGACATGTGGATTTTTTTGTTTTGGGGGGGATGGTGCTAGAGGTTTCCCAGATATCCCTTATTTCAAAGCAGGAAAAAAACAACAATGGACAGCTCTGTACCAAACCACAGGTCAACAGATTTCAATGGTCCAAGGTTAAAATTGGCCTCCAGCTAGCTGCACAGACTTATCCCACAGGTATTAAACAGGAAACTTTTAAAGCTTAAAAATAGTTACAGTTATGTGACTTATCCTTGTAAAAGGATTTTTATCATGTACATAAAGACTAGAAACTTTCCTCCTTTGAAATGTTTGTGTTTGACACTTTCTCCAAAGCACAGCAAGTCTGTGTTTTTCTCTCTTGCACAGGCTGTGGGTTGAGTTTTGTTTTGCTATTCTTTTTTCTTTCACAAATCAAGCTGTCAGCAGCACGGGAAGTAATTCTGTAACTAGGACACGTAAGAGCTCTGTTCTGAGACTGCATCGCTGCCCCCAGTAAAGTCACCCTTGGAAACAAGAGCACTTGAGAATATCTTAGCACACAGTGAAAGGTTTTTTGCTATGGTTTATTTAACTGAAAAGGAAAAACGTAATTCAAAGAAAAAACACCAGAGCTTAGAGATACTAAAAGTATGCAGTCTCTGCTGAGCTTCCTGCTATGGCAGGCCACAACCTCTAAAGAACACTGTGTTTGAATATCCACGTCTGTGGGGACAATGCTTTTGGGCTGGGAGATAAACCTTGTTTTTTTGGACTGATATGAAAATTAAACAATAATATATGCTCCTCTCCTACCACACAAACACTCCCAAAACTAAGGGAGTCCAGCCCCATACCAAAGGCCCATGCTATGCACAGCTAGCTGATTGCTACACGAATTGCTTTAGCCTGTTATTAACTTCTTCCTCTGCTCCTTACTCACTGCCCCGTATCATGGTTCCTTGGTGTTCTCTCCACATGTCCAGACTTCATCCCCAGCAGATCCATCCCATCTGTCCCCAGATGCCACATCTAGCCACCACATCCCAGGTGGCCCAGTTTACCTAACCTCGATGTCCTGCGGGGCCATGGAGCCTATCTCCACCATCAGATGCACTGTGCTTAACCAGCCCAGCCATGTAATTAGCAGTGCAGCTGCACAGCCACCAACCTGCCAGCACACATGTGGCAGACCATTTCTTGGCAGCTATTAATCACAAATTGCATAAGGAACAGTCCCTTAATGCAGGTGAGTCTTTCCACTCCCGAATCATGTAAAAGACATAAAAGCTTTTGGCCATGCAGAAAAGTGTACAAAATGAGTGGTAATTAACTCTCATGACTACAAAGGCTAACGACTTCGGCACTTGCAAAGGGGATCAGAGGCAGCTGAGCTGAGAAAGAACTGTAGCAGAACAAGTATTTGCCTGGGAGCAAACACTGCCTGAGTGCTTATTTTAGAATGAATAGTCATGTTAGTTAACTAGAGCTAACTACTGAACAAATAGCTCACGTTACATCATACCAAGGTACACTGGATGCATCCTTTGATGTACTGACAACCTACTGCAGAGTTCTTTTTTTCAGATACTAAAAAAATCCCACAATTTATCCTTCAGAACTGATTCTGGGTTTTGGCACAGTCTTTTCACAGATTAATCGAAACAAGCCTAAAATGGACTTAAGCATTGCAGCATAAGATATTTACATTCAGCAAGAGCATGCGGTTTGCAAAGAAAAAAAAAGAGGAACCAAACTAAGTTTTCCTGTAAATCAACACGTGTGACTTTTCCTGACTATCTCAGGATGTGCAACTTTTGGTGCACTACATGTCCTTGGTGTTTCTGACCTTTTAGCACAACTGCAGCCTCTAAGCACCAGGATTTGGTCTGCTGTTCGGCAGCATACTATGCAGCCTGACACACCCTTCATGCCACTTACTTAAAATACCAGTGTGGACAACGAATATGATTCCCATGGTTTTCAAGAAGTAGAGGAAGAGAGCTGGGATTTGGGGAGTGATTTTCAAGGCAGCCAAAATTCATCCTGAAAATTTTAAGTAAAATGTGTTCTGATTATTACCATGAAAGTAAACAAATCTCATCCGGAAACATGTGAATTCAGAAATAAAAGTTTCTTTTCTATATGAACTACTTCACACTGGTCATAAACTTAAGGGATTTGACAGGGATTAAAGATTCACTTGTCAGCTGCTATGTCCTTTAATTAGCTTCCTAACATCCATACTGACTGAAGCAGCATGTTCCCAATTTAGCAAATCAGGCTGTCTCTGTCCAGGTTTCACTGTAGCTCTGAAGACTGAAAAACAGTATTAAATGCAGTGATTCTTCTGCCCCCTAGTAGATATAATCTACTATATAAAATTTCTTCTGTCCCGGATTTTGTGGAATGGACAACAGAAGTTATCAACCTAATTTTCAGAAGTTGCATAAAGTGTATGTGGCTCTTCATGATCTTTTGAGGAGAAATTCACATACCAAAACCTCACATTGTGCTCTGCTGTGACCTGTTCCTGTATCTCCTATTTTACTTCAGGTCCACAGCAAACTTCACCACATACATTCATTCACAACTTCTCAGCCATGCCACAGGTATGGATGTCCTTGTTTGCAAAGCACTTGACAGGACTTGGGGTTCTCTGCCACAGACAACTCAGACCCCGACTGTTTAACCCAGCCAAAACATCTTCAACCCTGTTTTGTGCTCCCACCTGTAATGTGGAGATGATAAAACTCTTCAACCTTTCCAGCTAAATATTCTTCTACTTTTTAAATGGTACACTCCTTAGGACAGAGGGTCAACCACATACTTACCCAGAACCAAGCACAAATCACTCTTTAATTTAACTCCTTGGGATCTCTGGGTAAGAATCTGCCCCTAAGATGTTAACCAGCTTTTGTTTAACAGCATTTTTAAAGTTCAAACCAACTGTAAATCAGACCAGGCAGATTCTCACTTTGGGCCATTAGGTTTACCTCATTTCCATCCTCCTGTCTTTTTATGCTCTTGGTGATTCCAGCCAAGTTTTTTGCTGGTCTCTTACACTTGTTTTGTGCCATCTTCTACCACTGGAGCCATGCAAGAAACTGTAATAACAATATTAACTGCTCAGCTTTGACAGGACATAGCTATTATTACTGGATTACTTTTCTGGCACAGCATTTAAAGCATCAAATGATTTGACACCTGTAATTTTATACTTGGAATAACACAAGGTATTCATACTTCTTTTGTAATATAAGATAAAAGCAAACACTACATATGTTCTCATTCCAGTGCTGCTGTCTGACAGCTATTTGCCCAAGGAGAAAAAAGTACTGTTACATTACAGAATATGTGGAAAAGTAAAAGCTATGGAAAAGAAATCATTAAATAGCTAACTTATTCCCCTGCTAGCACTAGACTGTTCCCTGCAGCATGTTTCAGAGTGTTTTGCCCAGTCTGGTTTTACAAGTTTCACATTACTTTCATTTATATATTTAATACAGCACCAAGTCCAATGTGGTTTGGTGCTGCTTATTTTCCTTGTCTTTCAACTAGAAGACTCACTGCTACACCAGCTGTTCATATGGAGTCAGCTCCAAAACTACCGAAAAAATATCTGGACTCTTTCCACTGACTTCAACAGGCTTTGGACCAGGCTCAGGAAAAGACGACGAATAGATTTCATGTAAGACTAAGCAGGTTACAGTCAGCAAAGCATAAAGAGGATTAGCTGTGTAAGATCCAAAGGCACGCTACCCTGCTTGCTGAAATGCCTGCCTAACACACTTTCACTTTCACGAAGAGAAAGGGCCAGATTCGTTTTTGGTGCTCTGCTACTAAGTCAATGATACCATGCAAAGAATGACTGTGATCTGGCATTCGCCCAGTTAACCTCATTAACTGGGCTTTTCCTAAACTAGAGGTGAGAAAATTTGTTTTCTAAAATTGCAAAACCAATAAGCAAATCATAGAATGGTTTGCATTGG